>ML682138.1:1611821-2050935 GCA_007922195.1 Podocnemis expansa
GAATAAGAATAAGAATAAGAATAAGAATAAGAATAAGAATAAGAATAAGAATAAGAATAGGGGGTCTTGTTGTTAGGTGTTCCATGGTTGTTCTCTGGATACCCTACCACAGGGAACTGTCTCTGTTCTGCCAGGATACCTCCCCCTTACTCTGTACAATGCCTGAACTGTCATTATGTCACCCTCCACTCATTCCAACAGAGAACATTCCCAAATCGATTGTAAACATTCTCCTCCTCCTGAGCAGCTATCTTACTCCTTGCTTGAAAACGTCATCCCTTCCTCACCACTGAGTCAGTCTTTCCCCAGACAGGTCGGCTTTATGTAAATTGTCACATGGCCTATCAAAGCTCAAGCTAACCTGTAGGACATGTATCTCTCTCTCTCTCTTTTTTTTTTTTTTTTTTTTTGTTTTCAATGTACAGTCACCCTAAATAGATGTGATTCACTAAGGCACCTTTGAGACTTTGTTTTCCTTGTCACGTTGATGTCATAAACAAGTATAACCTGAAATAAATCAGATTCATTTAAAATCTCAAATCTTGTTTCTTATATAATGAATTCTTCAGGCCAAAGACTGTGACTTCCTGTTTGTGGAGATGACAATGAACCCAACAGAGCAAAGTACCAGCAAACACCTGGCTCCAATAACAGTACTCTCTATGTATTCCTGTAATGGGTATGTTTTAGTAAGGTAAAAATAGAACTGGAATAAAATAACATTCATACTTCTGATCTCTTACCTAAAGTTCTTCACCAGTAGATCTCAAAGTGGTATACAAAGTACTGTAATTATCACCCCATTTTGAGTATGGGTCAAATGCAAAGAGGTCAAGTAAACTGGCCAAGATCACATAGCATTTCACTGGTAGAGTCACTATCTATTAAGTACCCTTTATGAGATGTTCCTAAAATACTTGAAATGTTCATGATTATTTTGTATAGCTAAGAAATACACTTTTCATACTTTATGTATTTACATCAAAAAACATGGTTATTTTCTCAGATTCAAACATTTTAAGGTCAAAATGTGTCATTAGATTATTTAATATAAGATCCTGTATAACCTAGCTTCTTCACCCTACACTGAACCCAAAAACTTGCATTTGACTAAAGCATCTTTCAGAAAGCCATGCAGTCTTGATCTGAAGACATTGAGAAGAAGAATCAACCATCTTCTTTGGGAGTTTGGTCCAGCAGTTAATTACAAGCATTTGTGCTTATTTCTAATTGCTATATGTCCAGTTCTAGTTCCAGCCATTGGTTCTTGTTCCAGTGTTCTCCACCTAAGAACCCTTTAGTAGCCTGTGTCTTCCCTCTGTGAAAGTACTTATTCAATGTAATCATATTCCCTCAATCTTCTTTTAAAGACAAACAGATTGAGCACCTTCACTCTTGCCATAAAGCAATTTTTCAGCCTTCCATAATCCCTTCCTACCCCTACTCCTTACCCTGTGTATACATCCTGAGACCTCTTAGCCCTTTTTTGCCACAGCATCACACTGGAAACTCATATTCAGTGGCTTGTCCAAACACCCTTCTCAGAATCACTGCTTTCCAGAATACTGTCTCCCAATCAGTCAGTATGGCTGGCATTCTTTGTTCCTAAGTATATGATCTTGCATGTGGATGTACCCAAATGCATTTACTTCAATAAGCCCATCTTACCACGTGATCCCTGGCCATCCTCACCAAACTTAACGTCATCTGAAAATGTGATCAGCAGTGATTTTATATGTCCTTCTAGATCATTTATAAAAATAAACATTGTTTAATCGTCTTTGTTAAAGTCTGTTTATGTAAGTTGATATTAAATTCTAGCTATTGCAATGCATAGATGAGAAGTTAGAATTAATAACTTCTCTCACCGCCAAATATTTCTGTCTGCTAATCAGTAAAACAGAGGCTCTTAAGAAGTTCTCTTAAGAACCTTTTTAACTAAGAATCAAATGGTATTTAAAAGACATCTCCTCTGATTTTGTGGACAGGGTAATACAAATTTCTCTTTAAAAGTGTTAAAAAGAGAAAAGGATTCATCAGGAGGGTTCAGAGTTCCTTTGTATACTAGATGAGAAGTAGTACTTTAACTGTGTGACGCAAGAGCCACCTTCATTAATACCCGATTCTGCAATGATTTATGCATATGCTTAACTTTCTGCAGTGCGCTTTGCCCCAGAAGAAATAAAGCCGTGCTCCTGTCGACCAGCTCTCAATCACTCTTTACTATGTATGTGCTTCTACACAGCACATACTCGCTTCCAAAACAGTAGGAGCAACTGTATACCATTAGTATAGTGAAGACAAGTATTAAACCTAACTAGTCAACATCAGCAATCTATTTCTGACTAAGACAAGCAGCTTTCCCAGAGGGAAGCCAATAAATGAATCCCTGCTGTCACTTTACAAAGGTCAATGACTGTCCACGCTTATGCCTCAGTCCCACAAATGTCTATGCATGTGCACCATTTTCTGCTTAGGAGTTACTGTTGCTACTTGCCCAACTGCATGACCTGCCATGACTTATATTTTACATAAGTATATTAAACACACTCAATAACTATTCTCTCAATCAGCTAGAGCTATACCACTTCCCTAGTCCTTCTCTTTTCTTCACTCACATTTAAATTTCTCTCTGTTCTTCTCTTCCCTTCAGTCTGATTTTCTCCTTTCCCTTTTTGCTTGTTTCCTGCTGTTTCTTTTAACCTGTATGTGGGCCAACGCCTGTAACCCATCTCTTCAAAGAGGAACTGACCCTTCATGACATTGTTTCCTTATGAACTAGATTTCTGTGAGCTCCACAGTAGATGGAGAAGAGGGACAGACTGCTGTCTATCTTGATACACAATATATATTTTGCGGCACAGCTAGAAATGATGAAGCAAAAGTAAAATGGATTTAAAGCTGTTGGTAGTATTTGAAGTGCTTCTCGTTGTGCAATCCATCTGAGAACATTTATGTGATCAATTAAGTGATCAAAGATTCAATTAAAGTAAGATTTTTCTCTCTCTTTGATGGTG
This sequence comes from Podocnemis expansa, assembly GCA_007922195.1. NCBI lineage: Eukaryota > Metazoa > Chordata > Testudines > Podocnemididae > Podocnemis > Podocnemis expansa. The sequence goes on from ML682138.1 coordinate 1,614,839, forward strand.
TAATGTTACAATCAGAATATTAATAAACTAAAAATAGAACCCCTAGCTCCCAATAAATATATACATACATATATAAATGTGGGTTTTTTTAAATCACAGAATTAATTTCCATCATTCATGATTTCTACAGGACAAGATTGCAAGCTCGTGAAGCACAGAGATTTGAATGTAATGTACACCATTCCACAAGATTATGTAAACTACTCAATAAAAGAACGCAAGTCTAAGACCCTTTGTCTAACTACTGTATGCTCAGGCTTTGGCTGGGCATTTTCAGAACCAAAGGACAAGCAGAAATTGGCCTGTTGCCAAAGCCTATCAAAACACACTTCTATTTCAGTGATCTAGAGCTATGGCAGTACTTTGTCACGTCTGAGAGATTAGCCTGTCTAGTACCAGTGAGTAAAGTTATTTCATGGCTGGAGAATTAAGAGGAAATGTGTCCTAAATTACTCTAATCTCCATTTAATCTTTTCACCCCAGGGATTCAGATCTTCCCAAAGTGGTGTCCAGCACTGAATTAACATGGCTAAGTGCAGTAATGTCTGAAAATCCTGTTCTTCGGGAACACAGCTGTAACTGTTACCTGCCCTTTGCACGTGCATCCTTTGCCATGACTATGAGAGCAGTTTGCAGAAGATCCCATTTTATTATGTCCTCAGGACTAGAGCACTGAACTAGAAATGGTCTAACCCAGAAAGGAAAAGTTATTGAGCCACAAGGTTCTTTCAGGTGGTTCTCTCTAGAGAAGTTTACTCTGCCTTCCAAATAATATTTAGAGCTTCTTTTGAAGAACCTTAAGTTGCAGCAGTGTCCACACTTTTTTATTATCTACTTTGTGGTCTCAACAAATATGATTTTTTTTATTCCATGCTGTCAATAGAAAGAGCACATATGGTTTTGGTTGACAAAATTATGATAAAATTCACTGTATCCTAAACACTGACTGAAAAGTTTGCAGATGGTTTCTGGGCATAATAGGGAGGGGGAAGGATTAAATTGCAACACAAGATGTGCCTGTTTTTTCCTTCTTCTTACTGTTCGTCCTGTTTCCACATCCCAGCTTCTCTCCAATTAGATACTGGGACAGAGTAGGTATTTGATCCAGCAATCATGTGTTTCTCTTTAGCTCTTAGCATTCCATTACACTTTGTCATGTTAACAATATATTATATTTAGGTTCGCTTCATAGACAAATGTCAGCAGACATCACAAGCATCATGTCACAAACAGTAGAGAACAATTAACACAAATGCAATCAGTGCCATATTAGCTATGCAACAGCTTCATGTCTGAGGCACACTGGCTTTACACACATCTTGAAGACTTGAAGTTAATCTAACCTTTGTTAAACAAGCAAGGAGTCCTGTGACACTTAGAGACTAACAAATTTATTTATCGTATGACCTTTCGTGGGAGAGAATCCCACTTTGTCACTTGCAGTAGGTTTTGCAGTTCACAGACTGTAAGGTCAGAAAGGTCTAGTCAGATCTCCTGCACTTTGCAGGCGACAGAACCTCACCCACTCCCTTCCTGAATACAACTGATCCAAAAAGAACCTGGGATATAATGATCCCATACTTCATTTTTTTAAAACTTAATAATCCTCTCCAAGTGGATTATCCCTTCTGTGGGGTATTCCATGAACTCTCACTGGCCTTTCATGTACTCTACAAAATCAAGCATCCATTTCAATTGTGCTATGTGTATTCCATGTCCAAAATGGAATACACATTTTCATTCCTTTCAGCCTTTTAAGGGAAAATATTTACGTAGCTTTTGACCTGCATCTCAACACCCCGGTAATCGGTGCCCTAGAAATACAATAAGGCAGAAAAGGAACAAGTGGTCAATAAGTACTTCTGTTCCGTATTTGTCGGGAAAAAAGCAGACAAAATAGTCATACCGTATGATAACACTTCCCATTCCACGTAAAACAACTCAGGAGGATGTAAAACAACTGCTACTAAACATAGATATTTTTAAATCAGCAGGTCTGAATAACTTGCTTTCATGAATTTTAAAGGAGTCGACAGAGGGACTCACAGAACCATTAAGGTTAATTTTCAATAATTCTTGGGATGCCAGAAAAGTTTCAGAAGACTGGAAGAAATAATTAAAAGAGGATAATATAAATTAATGACAATCAACATGGTTATATGGAGAACAGATCTTATCAAACAAACAATATCTTCTTTTTTATAAGATTACAAATTTGGTTGATAACAGTAATAGTGTAGATGTAATACAGCAAGACTTTGTAAGACATTTGTCTTGGTTCTACATGATGTTTTGATTCAAAAACCAGAACAATATAAAACGTACATGGCACACAATAAACAGATTAAAAGCTGGCTAACTGATTGGTCTCAAAATGTACCCATAGCCTGCAAAGAGCCATCAAATAGTTGGGCTTCTAGTGAGGTCCAGTAGGGATCCTTTCCAGGCCTTATTCTATATAGCAGTTTTATTAATGATGTAAAAGAAAACATATAATCATTGATAAAGTTTGCAGATAACATAAAAATTGGATTAGTGGTAGATAATGAAGTGGTCAAATCTCTGATACAGAGCAAGCTAGATTACTTGGTAAACTGGGCACAAGCGAATGAATGATATGATGAGGTTCAACAAGAGTCCTGTACTGATGAATCCCAGGCACAGCTACAGACTGGGGACCAACTGGCTAGGCAGTAGTTGTACAGAAAAGCACCTGGGAGTTAGAAGGGACAAGAAGATGGATACGAGTCAACAGTGTGTCCTTGTTGCCAAGAAGGCTACTGGCATATTGAGCTACATTAGTAGGAGAATGGCCAGCAGATCTGGGGAAGTGGTTATTCCCCTTTATTCAGCACTGGTGAGGCCATGTCTGGAGTACTGCGTCTAGTTTTGGGCCCCCCACTGCTGAAAAGATTTGGGCAAACTGGCCAGAATCCAGTGGAGGGAAACAAAAATGATTTAGGGGCTGGTCCACATGACTTATGAGAGGTTGAGGGAACTAGGCTTGTTTCACCTGCGGAAGAGAAGAGTGAAGGGGAATTTGATAGCAACCTTTAACCACCCAAAAGAGGGTTCTAGGGAAGATGGAGCTAGGCTGTTCTCAGCTGTGGGAAATGACAGAACCAGGACCGATGGCGTCAAGTTGCAGTGGGGCCAGCCTAGGTTGGATATTAGGAAAATCTTTTTCACTGGGAAGGTGGTGAAGCAGTTGAATGGATTACCTAGGAAGATGGTGGGGTCTCCATCCTTAGAGGTTTTTACGGTGAGGCTTGAGAAAGCTCTGACTGGGGTGATTTTTTGGGATTGATCCTGCTCTGAGCAGGGGGTTGGAAGTGATAATTCCTGAGGTCCCTGCCAACTCTAACGTTCCATGATTCTATGAAAATGGCTGAGTGTAAATGTATAGATCCAAGAACAAAGAACTGTAGCATGGATGTGGGACAGTAAGTTGATGCACAGACTAGATAAGACTGATTTATTACTGAGGACGGAGGAACATCTGGAAGGTGTTCTTTTGTGCAGTAGTAGCTCTGTGTGTCTGAGAGGTATGCCCAAACATGTCAATAAACTTTTCCAGAATGGTACTGATTTTTTCTATCCAGATGCACATGGAATCTCATGTTTCAGCAATGCTCAGATATGGCTTTTTTCTTCTTCAAGATCTGTGACCTCTTGTCCGGGCTACTGTAGCATGATTTATTTCAGGCAACCTTTAAATACTGCTCACAGGGCACAGTACAGTATTACCAAATGTAAGTGCACCAGCTTTCACTGTGAGTTAATGAGGACCACATTTTGTGACCTGCATTGTCTATTGCCCTGTGACTACAATTTAAGAGCTCAAGTAATAAGGAACAATTCTAATGAAAAGGCTATCTGTTTCAGTGCAGCAACTAGGCTAAGGAGGGCTAGAGATGCTGATCAGCTTGTGGTATGATCCAGGGGTGAAAGAGGGCAGATCTTTGCCCATTAACAGCCCACCTTCTGGTCTCCCCAATACACAAGACACTGGAGAGAAGAGGCCAACTTGCACTGCCTACAAATAGAGCCATAATACTACAATGGAGAACAGAAGTTGGGCCTCCTTTCTTCATCCAGAGAAGACTTGACCACAAACGTAGGAAGAGGGGAAGGGTGGGATATCACAGGAAGCATATAGGAAGGAGGAACTTGAGGGAACCATAAGTAAATTTTCCCAAACCTTTGTCTGGTTTAGTCTGAGACATAGATAGATGAAGGTTGAACAGGACTTTGCACCTAGTGTAGCCTGGGCAACCCAAATTTAACATGTGTTAGTTTGTTGTGGTCAACTGTAGGTGGCATTTTAGAAGAGCTCTTCATTTCCTGCTCTGCAAAGCTAGCTGCAGAGAGTTACCAGCACATAGTGACAGCTTTATTTCCACCCCAGTTGTGGCTGTATTTCAGTGGCTAAAGAAGAGAGCCCCGAATACATTGCCCGATGGCACTTTTTCACTTGCAAGGATTAAATGGACTAGGGTAATGGAAAAGATTACAGTCTAATTATTAGGGATCAGAGAGACAGTCAAGATAAATAAGGACTACCTGGCCCTCTCACTTAAAATTCAAGCTGAAACTTTTTGTAGGTTAGATAACTGTTACTGTCATGTAACCCACTCTCTAATTTGCAGAGGGCTATGAACTTTCGCGTGTGTAACTGAAAAGCTTGAAGTTCAATCCAGCAATAACTATTCAGTCAGGAGAGCTGCTCTGCACTAACATGATTGCCTTTTCGTAAGCAACGATTTTGCTGCTGGGGCTACTTGATCATAAAATGTTCTGTGCAAATCCTGGCTGTGAGTATATTGCTCTATCAGACCTTGTCTAAGCAAAGTACTTTCCACTCTGTGATGGGGTAGATTCAGCATTAGGCACCTCCTCCTGGCTGCTCCAGAAATGAGTTCTTTCCAGGTCCAATGCTTCCTTCTGCCATTCATCTGTATACCCACCAGCATCTCTCACCTCTGCTTGGGGTGCTTTCCCTTCAAGGCTTAACCCTTCAGCCTGATCACTATGTCTCAAGGCATTTCAGAGTCTCCAAATCCACTACCCTGGCAGTGACTGGTAGGGGGAACCAGTTACATCCTAATAACCCAGGGTCAAGTGCAGGGACCTTCTAATCCAGCAGTTCTCAACCTTTCCAGACTACTGTAGCCCTTTGAGGAGTCTGATTATCTTGCGTAATACTAAATTTAACCTCACCTAATAACCACTTGCTTACAAAGCCAGACATAAAAACACAGAAGTATAACAGCATGCTAGTACTGAAAAATTGCTTACTTTCTTGTTTTTACCATATGATTATAAAATAAATCAATTGGAATATAGATGTTGTGCTTACATTTCCAAGGATCATATAATGTTCCCTATAAGCTGCGCACATGTGCGTGAGGGCAACAGCCCTAACTCCCTTGCGCACACCTCACTGCTGGCTGCGCAGGGCCCACAGCTGTGGCTCCTTGCTGGCTCGAATGCATGTTCTTCTGGCTGGCAGGGAGCTGTTCCAGGTAGTTTAAGATCTCCCTGAACATGCTCAGGGCAGGAGATTTTAAACTTCCCAGCACAGCTTCCTGCTGCCTGGAAGAATGGTGGCAGTAAGGGGCACGCTCCGCATTGGAGCAGCTCTGCCAGCCAGGGTAGTGGCCTGGGGAAGCCTGGGGAAAGGGAGCCCGGGGACCTGGGGAAACCGGCTGGAGGGTGCACAGGGAAGGCGCCCAGCTGTAGGACTCCAGGAAGGCCCCCCCCCCCCACAGCTGCCCGCCAGGGATAGTGCCTGCAGGCAGCAAGCAGCTTCCCCAGGACTAGGCTTACCAGACGTCTGGCTAAAGGAGAATGTGTCCTCCTTTCTACCTTCATGTCCTCCATCCTCCAGACATTCTAAAAATAGGTGATTTTCTTCCAGCTCGTTACTTTTTATTAGTAGAAAGTTTTAAAAAAAACAAACAAAAACCCAACTCATGGCTTGAAGCCATTCGCTCAGCTGAGGCTGAATCTCCTGTACACACAAAGCAAAGAGGAGCCAAATATACAGTTTCCCAGATTCCCAGAGGTTTCTGTAACAACAGCCTCTGTGGATTAGTTGGTAGAGCAACAGACTCTTAAGCTGAAGGCCATAGGGTTGAGCCCTGTGTGAGGCATTTTGATTTTTTGGACAGCTGCTCCCTGCAAAAGGGCTACATCGGGGGGGAAAAACATAGGAAACCCTAATAAAATGAAGGAAAATAAAGTATACTGTGAATAAAATTACTAACGGGCACATTTGATTTGGTTAGAAATGATACAGGATTTTTTTTTTTAAATTGTAAAACGGGCTGCTGTGGAAAATGAAAAAGTGGCAAGACTTCTTTTTTAAATTTTTAGGTGCTTTTCAAGCTTATATTTGCAAATTTAGGTTTTTGGGGTTTTTTTTAACTTTTTTTGGTCTCATGAACATTCATGAAAGGTCATGAAAAACTCATTTACTGAAAAAAGTTTTCAGTAAAATAAAACATTTTGGTAAATTATTTTTATTTTAAAATAATTTAAAAAGACATGACTTTGTGCTGTTTTAATGCTGCATTCATTATTACCATTTTCCATGACATAATATGGTAATGACAGCAATGTGCCCTCTAAGCTGATGTTGCAGCTCAGCAAGTTATGGATATGCTTGGAAGACCAGCAGGCAGCGGGAAAGGGACCCAATATAGGTCAAGCAATTTGCTCAGCTGAATCCATAACTTGGCCACCTGCATCATCACCTTAGAGGGAACATTGGTATCATATATAGAGCAATATAAACGAGTCACTGTTTGTATGAAATTTTAGTTTGTCCTGACTTCACTAGTACTGTTTAAACAGCCTGTTGTAGAACTACACAAATATCTAGATGAGTTAAACTATCCCCTGGAACCCTTCACATATCCCAGGGGTACACATACATCTGGCTGAGACCCACTGCTCTAATCAGTGGCCATCATCTGCATGATCTTAAACCTTACTGCCATTTTCCTACTCCACCTTTCTCACTCTACCACTTTGGGGTAAATTCTTTCATTAGGCCCTGGATCCCAGTGGAGTAAACTGTTCCTGGGTTTCCCTTTTCCTTCTAATACCCAGAGAGTGACAGCAGACTTCCCCACTGCCGTGCTTTCCTGGTGCCAGGTTCCTGGCTTTATACCTTCTCACCTGGGCTCCATCATTAGTCAGAGACAAGGGTCAAATTTTTATTTGGTGGGCCCTGGAACCCTCTAGCATGGGTGGGCCCCCCATACCGTTTCCTAGAACCCCCCCCCCCCCCCAATACCCCCCCCCAGACACAGACACACACACAGAGCCACCCCCAAGCACACATGGAGCCACCCCCCCGAGATACCCCCAGCCACATACACAGCCACCCCCCACCCACCCACCCAAAAAACCCCAGCAGCCCCCACTGCAAGCCCTTACCAGGGCTCTTTGCATGCTGGCTGCCCAGCTGGGAGCCGCTCCACCCTGCAGGGGGAGAGTCACACACTCCCAGCCTCCAGCATCTCTCTGCTGGCTGGGTGAAGGTGGAGTGGGTTTTAAGGTGGAGCCACCAAACACTGAGTTCTGGCTGCTTGGGCTATTTTTGGGGGGACCCCTGGAACTTGGTGTTCTGGTGCCTTCCTCTATTTTTAGGGGCCCCTCAAAGCTGCCAGCCTAAAAATAAGGGGCCCCGACACTGCATTCAGGTGCGTTTCCCCTTCCTATAACCCCTGGTCAGGTATTACTTAGGCCACCTAATTCCCCTCACATGTGACCTACCTGGTTAAATCACCTCTTCTCAGCTTCATAAACTCTCTCCAGGCTAGTGTGGCATAAATTCAAAAATTTTGAATTATATGTAACTTTCCAAATTCAATGTCTTTCAAAGCACATAGTAAGGTAAGCAGGTAAATATTCCAACAACTCCAGACAAATGTGGCAGTGAAAAGGGTCTCAAACATTTTAAAAAGCAGATTGACAAAATACATAAGAATATTTAATATAGAGAAAGGAGAATTTACTGGAAAATTGAGATTAACTTTTTCAGAATTGCTGTGGAACCTTTAATTTGTGTTTGGAGAAAAGGAACCTTGACTCTATATCACACCCAAAGAATGTGACACCAACCGCACCATCCTCTATGCAGGGCCGAGCAGCAGAATCAACATTCCATATACATGCAGGTCTTTGGTATGACGCTTAAATACATAACCTCTTGCAGAAGGAAGGGTTCTACCTAGTAAATCTTCCCAATATAATATCAAAGAACATTTATTTACTTTCTAAAACCCACCAGCATGCTGTTCATTCCAGTGGATGACAGAATTGGGTCATAATAAGCACATTTTATTATTGAAAAACCTAAGGTTTAAATATAAAGGAAATGGTATTTTTCAGCTCTGTGTTAATGATGACTATCAAAACCATTCCAAGGCCATAAGGGAAAAATTCTCTCTCCATATACTCTGTCTATATACATGAAATCCTCATTCTGCAAGAAAGAAATTCTCATCCAGCTATCAGTTCATTCTTGTGAAAACAGAATACAGCAAGGCTGATTTTTTTCCATTTAATTTTCATTAGCTTTTTGGTAGAATGAAAATAATGCAGCAATGGAAAATTCTGCCACTACATATTTACACTACACCGTTCAATGACTTCACGAGAGGGGACAATTTTGCCAAAAATCTAAACCAAAAGCTAGCACAAATCAGATACACACACACACAGAAACTCTGAAGTAAGGCAGATGATATACATCAGATAACTTCAGTTCCTGAAATAACATATGCCTCTAGTTGTGGCAGGCAGCATGATACGCTACATAGTGCATTGGCTGAAAAGAGCTACGTATTACGGAAGTTATTTACTATTAACCATTAGTTTGCTGTATCTGGTGACAGTGAATGGAACAGAAATGCCGTCACTGACTGGCCTTTGACACTGAGTGCTAGAATGCCCAGGGACTGGCCTAGTAAAACCACAGGGAAAAGACAGAGCAGTCCAGTAGCTGATTCTGTAATATAGCAGCCACATTCCCATCCACAGCACGACACACATCCCAGCCACTCCTTTTAGGTCTTGTTAGACAGTTGTAAAGCAGCTGCTTACTGCTCCCTCTTGATTTTTAAACAGTCCAGCCAGCCTCTTCCTGCCGAAATCAGCCTCCGTGTCCCTTATGGACTCTACAGCTAGTGAGAAAGTCATGTTTGTGACAGGTATGAGTCCCCTCCCAGAAAAAAATGATCTGTCTATGCATCATGCTCCATCCCTTTCTGAAGAGACCTCACTAACCAACCCTAAAATGCCACATTTGCCAACTAGATGCTCGGGTGTGCCTTCAGCACACTGAAGACCCTGGACGGCCAGGCATCAGATAGCCAGAAAGAAGTTTAAGAAGTCCATGCATTGTCCAGGACTCTTGCTTTATTCATGGGGGTGGAAGTCTGCCAATTAGCTGCTCAAAAAGACGATGCCCCTTCTCCTAGCAACTGAAGCCCTTTCTAGCCCCACCCCCCTTTCCACTGGCCTATGTCATCTCTCTAGGAAGTGCCCATGAAGCTGGCTGAGTGCTGTTCACTCCAGCAACATCAGTTCCCGTTAGTCATGCAGGGCCCATGATGCAACTGTGAGAAGCACAGCATGTGGAATGGGAGTGTGTACACATTAGCCTTCACACTCGCCACCTAGAACTACAGGAAGTTTCTTGCAGATCCCCTGTCATGCTGAGGTCTTCTTATACAGTTGTTTGCTGTGAAGCCTCTGGCACAACCACACCAGAAAAGTGGACTTCAAGAGCCTAACTTGAGATATAAGGCCCAAAAAGATGGAGAAAGTTCTGTGTAAGAGCCTGATTCTCCACTGGCCCACCCAATGGGGCTTCCCACACGAAGGGGGTAAATACAGATGATTTTTTAAAAAATCTAAAATAACACCCCCCACACCCAACAACAAGTAACGATCTTGAAGCATCAGAGAAAATCCAGCTGCTGAGCCCATCTGCTCCACTCCTGCCTTCTCCTCCTAGAGGAAGAATTACAGTTGCATTGACTGTTGCTTATGGATCATGAATGCTGGGAAGCAGCCAGGCAATTCCTGGCCACTCAGCTCAGGAGGATTTGGCCTTGTTGAGGGCACAGGACTTGTCATCTGAATGGGAAGAGGGCTGGAGACCTGAGACCTATACTTAGACTTTCCTGAGAAGAACAGTCTGTGGGTTCTGCTCCTCTTGCAAGTCAGCCTATCCTGAAACCATTTCTATGAACTTCCAGTGACAGTAGGGCTCAGGAAGCCTGAACATGATAGGCTGCATTAGACTCATCACTCTTAAATTCCCTGTCCATTATCTTCAGCTTGTGGGCTACATGCAAGAAACTATGAGCTTTCATGTATTTAAAAACACCAGAAATTTGGGGAAGCCAGTTTTTTAGTTATAAATTTAATACATTTTCTGGTCATGCTTTCAATATACATTTCACTGCAGGGACTAGGAACAAAGGAGTTGCATTAAGGGTGTCGGAAATTCTCTCATTCACCCTTCTCTCATATTTTTGAATTCATGTCAAACCTTCATGGTATTTTAAATTAGGCTTTTTTCAAAAAAATGATTTCTCATGTTCCTATATGGTTTGCACACAGTATTGATAAATCAACAGATTCATTTCTTCAGTGGGTCAAAACCATTATTACCACCTGCCTTTTGGTGGAAAGGAATCTCATCCTTTGAAATGATTTATTCTTTTCAATGATGTTCATTCAGTGGAGGTCTATTGTTTCAGTGTTTATTCCTTCAAATGGAATTTGTTTAAGTAGGTTGCACAGCACAAACACAAAAGAGCCCTAATACATGCAGGCTAGGTCTACATCATGCCATCAGATGTCAGGTTTGATGGCTGATGGCACTTATATAGATTTACACAACAAAAAGTACATTAAAAGAACATTAAAATTTTGAGTCAGTCACAATACATGGAAATCCACAGTTCAGGATTTAAATATACTGTATCGACTTAGAATGCATAATACAAAAATGGTGAACCATTAGGCAGAAAGTTTAATCTTACCTATGGATTTCCTTGCATTTGTAGCTTTCTCTGGCTGTTATGACAGAATAATAAAAATATAGGGCTGGAAGAGAATTCAAAAGGCTATCATATTCGGTCCTCTTCACTGAGGCAGAAATGAGTAAACCTAGACCATCCCTGAAGGATATTTGTTCAGCCTGTTCTTAAAAACTTTCATTGACAGGGATTCTGCAGCCTCCCTTGGAAATCTATTCCAGATCTTAATAGTTAAAAAGCTGATAGTTAAAAAGTTTCTTTTAATATCTAACCTCAGTGGCTATGTCTACACTGGCAAGTTAGTGACTAACTTTGCCCATGGCCTCTCTAGGCTTTCTGTAGTTTGAACTAAGAAATTTCTTAGTTCAAACTAAGGAATGCTTAGTTTTAACTTGTTAGTACTGGTGGTTAGTCCAGATTTAAGTACTCAGTTCGAACTTTAGGCGTGATTTGGCCATGGACTAACCCTTAGTTCAAACTTAAGAAGTTTGAACTAAGCCGGTTAGGTCAAACTAACCTCATGTTCTAGCTCGAACTAAGCATTAGTTTGAACTAGAATGCGTGGTTAGTTCGAAATTATAAGTGTGAGATTAGCCTGAACTAATATGAGGTTAGTTCAAACTAACCTCAAATGTCTTAGATCATACTAACGAGTTTGAACTTCCTGCACCTAGTGTAGACATAGCTAATCTCTCTTGCTCCAGATTAAGCCAAATGCTTCTTGTCCAACTTTCTGTGAACATGGGGAACAACTATCAGAGTCCTCTTTATAACAGCTGTTAACATATTTGAAGATTTATACATTCTACTTCAGCACCCCACCCCCACTGTTCTTTCTTCAACACTAAACAAACCCAGATTTTTCTGTCTTTCCTCCTACATCAGGCTATCTAAATCTTTTATCATTTTTGTTATTCTCCCCTACACCCTTCCCAACATGTCTGAATCCTTCTCAAAGTGTGCCACTCAGAACTGGACAGAGCATTCCAGCTGAGGCCTCATTAGTCCTGCGTAGAGTGGGACAATTCCCTCTCACATCTTACGTAAGACACACGAGTTAATCCTTCCCTTTTTTGCAACTGTGTCATGTTGTTGACTGATACTCAATTTGTGATCCATGATAACCTTCAGATCCCTTTGAGCAGTACAGTGCTGATCCATTTATTCCCTATTTTGTACTTCCTACATGAAGTACTTTGCACTTGCCTTTATTGAATTTCATCATCTTGATTTTGCACCAATTTTCCAATTGGTCAAGATCATCTGGAATTCTTAATATGTCCTCCCAAGCACTTGGAACCCCTCCCACCTTGGTGTCATTTGCAAATCTGAAAGATCTCCTCTCCACTCCATTTCCCGGGTCATTAACAAAAATACTGTATAGTACTGGATCTAGTTCTGACTCCTTCAAAATCCCACAAAAAACATCTTCATAGTCTTACAGCAGATCATTCTTAACTCCTCTTTGAATATAGTCTTTCAACCAGTTGTTTATGCACCTTTTAGTAATTCCGTCTAGACCATATTTCCCTAGTTTGCTCAGAAGAATGTCATTGGTCTGTCTCAACAGCCTCACTAAAAATCAAGAAACATCACGTCTATGGCTTCCACCCCCGCCCACATCTAGTAGGCCGGTAACAATAAGGTGGGGGGAGGAAAAGGTTGATTTAGCATCATTTGTTCTTGACAAAGCCATACTTGCTACTCCTCATAGCCTTTGTTCCCTAGATGTCTGTAAACTGATTATTTAAGAATTTGTTCCAATATCTTTCCAGGGATCACTGTTAGGCTGACTAGTCTAATTCTCCTGGTCTTGTTTGTTCCCCTTTTTAAAGCTAGATACTATGTGTGCCTGTCTCTGGCCATCTGAGCCCTCCCTTGTCCTCCACGAGCTCCCCAAGATAATTGCTAGCAGTTCTGAGATTACTTCAGTTTATGACATTCCTGGGTTTTAATTAAGTTGTTGTGTACATCTCTTGTTTTGTATTTCCTAATCAGTTATTGTCTGTCTGTCATGCGTAATTATACCTTAATACATAGGATAAGCAACATATACAATTACTTAATTAGAAATGTGAGGACATTGCATTTAAGTAATAAAATGTTTTATGAAACTTTGAAACTGATGTTTAGAGCACATCATCTTGTAAGACGACTCATGACTGTTTCCATTATTATTGCCCAATGAAGCCAATCGTACTTAGGACCTTTCACCTTTGGTGTTAAATATTATTATTCTGAACACATTTGCTACTCTGTTATCTCATTTATTTAAAATTAATTTCATTGCTCAGTAAATAGAATGGAGGCTTCATTTTCTAAAATCTCTTTCCTGAATCCTACAGCCATTTGAAGGTCTCCAAGAATTAGGGACCCACAGGAAAAATACAGTCTTAAATGTATTCTAAATAGTAACCAGCAAAGGGACAAATATGAAGAGGAGCTGCCTTCTAGTATTTCAGAAGATATAGAAAAATTTAAATTTTTAAAGGTGGTTCATTCATCTTTATATATATAGTCTCATAATATGTTCCTCTGGGAAAAAGAAACTGCCAAAATGACCATTTGATTGAAAAAAATAAAAAGTATCATTTATCTTGAAGGAAATACAAATGTGGTAAATGCAATTTATGCACTCCTAGTCATTTTACAAGGCAATTCCCTTTGCCCATCCCTTAAAAAATTACCTGTATTTAATTTTACCCCCCAAAAAGTTTGAAAAAGCACTAAAAATAAATAGGATACACAATTTTGCTGCTCTTAAATTCTACAGCTTATTCTCCCATGTGGGTAAAAACTATCAGACAGCCTCAATTATTATTCACCGTGGATATGAGGATTAGAAGGTCCAATTTACACCACTGGAAATTTAAGCAACATTATGAGAAAGTACCACTATACACATTTGAGGCACAAAGCCACTGAAATATTACCTGTGTCCTTTTTGAAATAATGCTATTTACAGTGATTGCCTTCTATTAAAGAAGGCTAATTTTCCCACTGATCTTGCTCCTGCACATTAATAACTTTGATTTAACTGGACCCTGAAGCTTCAAGTTCACTATATGTTCCTATTCCTGTCTTTTAGCCAGAGATAGTATTCTTTCAGATTTACTAATTGTAATTCAATTAATTCTACATGTAAAGACATCTTAAATGTGATTTCTAAAGATTTAAAGTAGAAGCTGCTTCCCTCTCCCCATTCTTTGTAGAAAATACTGTCATATTTCAAAGAATAAGAAGCATTTTAAAGTTAGCTGCATTGTTCAAATGTTGCAAAGTTACTTTGTAATATCAGGACAGATGCACTGTTCTTCCCCTAAAGTACTTAAATAATACCACTTCAGTAGTAAGCGGATATCAAAGCACACCAATGAACACACAAGCAGGGGAGATCTGGAGTCTATTCCTTGTTCTACCACTGGTGTGCTGAGGAGCTTGGGCAAATTTCCTCACCTTTCTTTGCCTCGGTTTACCCCTCAGTAAAATGGGGATAATGATCCTGCCCTCCTTTTGTAAAGTGCTTCATGATTTATACCAAATAAACAGCACTATATGCAAGCTACGTATTACCACTACTTTAAAAATGATATAATTCACCAGATTTCCAGTAAAATTTTGTATACATTTGCCATTTTTGCTTTCCTGTCTGTAACAACTTCAAAGAATTGTGTCAACAAACAAAAGCTCCTCATTTCATGAGCAAGCTACAGCCAAATTCTTTCAGGAATGCCACATTCTAGTGTCTTGCGACAGAGCAACTGCTTCAGGAAAGTGAATAACAATTTCAAACACTGGACTGTGGCATCAGAGAATAAATCAAACAATAAGAAAGGGCTCGTTAACGAGAAGAAAACATACATTTACACTCCAAAGTACCTTGGTAATCAGTAGTGGTGATGGCATTTTAGTATACATCTCTGTATCATAAGGTATGTACAAAATGTTTAACACTCTTTAACACCGACTATGCCAGATCAGAACTAATTATATAAGGAGGAAAAATGTACAGAAGTACTATGCTGTAAAGCCCCAACTCAGCAAAACACTGAAGCATATAACTTCAATACCTGGAAAAATATTGGAACAAATCATTAAGCAATCAATTTGTAAGACTTTAAAGGATCATAGGGTTATAAGGAATATCCAGCATGGATTTGCGAAGAACAAACCATGCCAAACCAACCTCATTTCCTTCTTTGTCATGGTTACTGGCTTCATGAATGGGGGGAAGCAGTAGAAGTGATATATCTTGATTTTAGTGAGGCTTTTAATACCATCCCATGTGATATTTTCATAAGCAAACTGGGGAAATGTGGTCTCGATGGGATTACTGTAAATAAGGTGGTGGCGACTGAAAGACCATATTCAGAGAGAAGTTATCAATATAAGATTTAAGAGGAACATCCAAGGGGTCCCTCTGGGGATCAGTCCTGGGTCCAGCACTATTCAGTATTTTCATTAACAACATGGATAACTGAATGTAGAATAAGCTAATTAAATCTGTGAACACCACCAAGGTGGCAGAGGTTGCAAGCACATGGGAGGACAGGATAAGAATTTGACAAATTTGGCATATTGGTCTGAAATCAACAAGACAAAATTCAATAACAATAGGTATGAAGTATTACAGTTCAGAAGGAAAAATCAAGTGTGAAACTGCAAAATGGGGAACAACTGGCTAGGTGGTTATACTGCTGAAAAGGACTTAGTGATTATGGTGGATCACAAAATGAATGAAGTCAACAATGTCACCCATCAGCTCACACGGCTAATGTCATTCTGAAATGTATTTAAAAAGAGTGTAATTGTCCCATCTTCCTAGACTCTGGCGTGGCCTCAGCTGGAGTACTGTGTCCAATTCTGGGTACTGCATTTTTTAAGACATATGGACAAGGGAGAGTTACAAAAATGGTAAGAGGTTCAGCAACTTGACCTGTGAGGAAAGGTTAAAAATCTGGATTGAGAAAAGAAGAGTGAGGGGCACAGAGGGAAGTGATAACAGTATTCAGATAAGCTAAGGGCTGTCATAAAGAGGACTGTGACCAATTGTTCTCTATATCCACAGAAGGTGGGACAAGAAGCAATGGACCTAATATTCGGGAAGGGAAATTGAGGTTATACATTAGAAGAAACTTTCTAACTATCAGGAAGTTAAGCTCCAAACAGGCTTCCAAGGAAGGCCATGGAACCCACATCACTGGAGGTTTTTAAAAACATGTTGGACAGACACGTGTCAGGGTCGTCTAGGTTTACTTGGTCCTGCTAAAGTGCAGAGGGCTGGACCAGATGACCTCTCATGACACCTTCAAGCCCTACATTTTTATCATTTTATGTCCTTTAATACTTTGCTGAATCTCACCTATATGGGCTCTGGAAAAAAAAAAGGACAGTTACTTACCTGTAACTTCTGTTCTTCGAGATGTGCTGCTCACATCCATTCCCCTTAGGTGTGCATACGTCGATGTGCCCAATTGCCAGAAAGCTTTTGCCCTTAGCCTGACCTCCCAGGGGCAGCGGCGGCGCCCCCTAGCATGGCATGCGACCGTCCCCCTTAATAGCCGCCACTGCTCCGCCTCTCCTCAGTCCCTTCTTTCCAGTAACTCCGAAGCAGGGAAGGAGGGTGGATGTGGAAGGGATGTAAGCAGTGCATCTCGAAGAACAGAAGTTACAGGTAAGTAACTGTCCTTTTTCTTCTTCGAGCAGCTGCTCACATGCACTCCCCTTAAGTGAACAGCGAGTCTTACCTTGGACGGTGGGCGGAGTTAGGGTCTATGGGCGCGGAGGACGGCTTCGCCAAACGCCACATCGCCTCTCGCCTGCTGGAGCAGGGCGTAGTGGGAGGTGAAAGTGTGGAGCGAAGCCCATGTCACTGCCTGGCAAATGTCCTGGATGGGAATCCGGGCTAAGAAGGCTGCTGAAGCCACCTGCGCTCTGATTGAATGTGCTTTCATGGGCCTGGGAGGTGGGATCCCGGCAATCCGGTAGCACTCTCTTATGCAGGACACTATCCAAGATGAGATTGTCTGCGACTTCACCAGGTTGCCTCTAACCAATTCTGCTATAGCCACAAACAATTGTGTCGATTTGCGGAAAGGTCTCATCCTTTCGATATAAAAGGCCAATGCCCTGCGGACGTCTAGGGAGTGCAAACAGCCTTTGCTCTTCCGAAGCATGTGGCTTGGGAAGGAACACCAGGAGAAAAACGTCCTGGTTCAGGTAAAAGTCGGATACCACCTTTGGGAGGAAGGCCGGGTGTGGTCAGAGATGCACCGTGTCCTTGAAGGATACCATGTACGGTGGTTTGGAGGAAAGAGCCCTAAAGCTCTGACACCCTTCTGCCCGACGCGATGGCAACCAGGAAGGCCACTTTCTGCAAGAGCACGGGGAGGGGGCACATAGCCAGGGGCTCGAAGGGTGGGCTGGAGAGTACTCAGAGGACTAAGCTGAGGCCCCACTGAGGGGTGGGTGCTCTCACTCTGGGAAACACTCTGTCCAGTCGTCTCAAGAAACGGACCGCCATCGGATGTGAGAAAACCCGGCCTCCTTCCAGAGGCAGGTGAAAAGCAGAGATGGCCGCAAGGTGAACTCTCAATGAGGCCGAGGCCAGGCCTTGTTGGTTCAAGAAACAGAGGTAGTCCAGAATGTCCTGGATGGGCGCTGCTAACAGATCTACCCCTCGCGCCTGGGCCCAAACTAGCAAACCGTTTCCACTTCGCTTCATATGCATATCAAGTGGAGCGTTTCCTACAACTCAGCAGGATGTGTCTCACGCCTTCCGAGCAGGCCAACTCCTCCATGTTCAGCCACAGAGCTTCCAGGCAGTCAAGTGGAGCGAGCTCAAATTCAGATGGAGGAGGCGCCCCCTGTCCTGTGACAGCATGTAGGCCCTGCGGGGAAGCTCTCATGGTGGGGTTACTGACAGCTCAACTAGGAGGTGGAACCAGTGCTGATGAGTCCACGCTGGGGCGATTAGGATGACGTTGGCTCTGTCCCTCTTCACCTTTAGCAGCACCCTGTGGAGAAGCGGAAACGGGGGGGAAGGCGTAGAGGAGATTGCCTGACCAGTCCAAGAGGAGTGCGTCCAGGAGGGAGCCCCAATCCAGACCTCTGTGGGAGCAGAATAGTTGGCATTTCCTGTTCTCCCGAGTCGCAAAGAGGTCTACTCGGGGAAAGCCCCAGTCATGGAAGATGGATTGCGACACCTCAGGGTGGAGGGCCCTCTTGTGGAGGATGGAGGCCTTGGCCTGGGCAGAGTCTAGGATCGCCCCAATGAATTCTATCCTTCAAATCGGAGAGAGAACCGACTTTTGTGCATTTACTACTAGACTGAGGAGGTGGCACAGGTCCCGAGTCGTGCAGATGGCCGCTCGCAGCTGGCTCCTCGAACGCCCTCTGAGGAGTGAGTCATCCAAGTAGGGGAAGACCTGGACCCCTCTCCCTCGTAGGGTGGCTGCGACTACCGCCATACATTTTGTGAATACCCTCGGTGCCAGCACCAGACCAAAAGGGAGGACCATAAACTGAAAATGGCTGGAGACCCTGGGGAATCTCAGGAACTTCCTGTGACTGGCCATAATTGACACATGAAAATAGGTGTCTTGCAAGTCGAGGGTGGCGAACCAATCCCCGGGGTCTAGGGAAGGGATGATGTGATTGAGCATGACCATTCAAAATTTTAGCCTCCTCAGAAATCTGTTTAGGCCACAGAGGTCCAGAATGGGTCTGAGGCCTCCCTTCGCCTTGGGGATCAGAAAATAGCGGGAGTAAAAACTTCTCCCCTCCTCCCTTTTCAGGACCGGCTCCATGGCGCCAAGCATCAGAAGTCTTTCCACTTCCTTGTTCAGTAGCTGTTCATGAGCAGTGTCCCTTAAGAGGGACTGGGTGGGTGTCCGTGAGGTCTTGCGCGGAACTGAAGGGCATAACCGTGAAGGATGGTCCTTAGCACCCACTGATCTGTCGTGATCAAGGCCCACTCGTGGAAGAAGAAGGAGAGCTGGTTGCAAAAAGGCAGGATAGGAGGGATTTGAGTCCGAGAGAATAGATCGCTGTCCTCGGGCATCACGTCAGAAGTGCCTTCTCTGGCCGCCGGGGTGGCACCTAGTTGGTTGGGTGAATCTAGATGGGGAGCTGACCCGGGTGGCCCGTGCAGGTCTTGCCCTTTCCATATCTCTGGGCCTGGAGTGAAGGCCGAAAAGCTGGTGCGGTTGGAAGGGTTGGTCCCAAGATTGTTGGTTGAACTGACGAGCAGAGGCCTAAGGACCGGAGAGTTAAGCGGGAGTCTTTTAACCCATGTAATTTGGTGTCTGTCTTTTCAGAGAACAACGAGGCTCCCTCAAATGGCAGGTCCTGGATCGATTGCTGAACCAGTGGGGGAAGACCTGAAACGTGGAGCCAGGCCGCTCAACGCAGGCACACTGCTGAAGCGACTGCCCTTCCTGCCGAGTTGGCAGCATCCCAAGCAGCTTGCAGAGTTGCCTTTGCCACCAGAGACCCCTCCTCCAAAATGGTGTTAAAGTCCAAACGTCTGTCAGGGGGCAGAGAGTCCAAAAAACGCGCCAATGAGAGCCACAAGTTAAAATTGTACTGTCCCAGCAAGGCTTGGTGGTTCGCAATTCTAAGCTGCACAGCGTCCTTATTTCGCGGTGTCACCACTGGCTGGCCCTGGCACTCTCTCTGGTTGGCTGCCTCTACAATCAGAGAAGACAGGGCAGGATGTGTATACAGATATTGGAAGAGGACTGCTAGGACATAATATTTCTTCTCCGCTCCCTTGCAGGTAGCTGCCATTGAGGCAGGCGTCTGCCAAACCGCATTCACGATCTTTAAAACTTCCTCATGTATGGGCAATGCCAACCGAGAAGTCCCCGGGGAGGACAGAACACTGAACAGTGAGTCTGAGCTGTCTTTCACCTCCTCCGCCTGCAGGCCAAGATTTGATGCTAATCTGCACAGAAGGTCCTGATGCACTCTAAAGTCATCGGCAGGCACAGCTGATTCCCGTGACACCAGTTCCTCCGTGGACACCGACTGCTGGCTAGGCCGCTGAGACAGTGCGGGGGGAGGTTCACACCAACCCTGCTTCCCTTGGGTTGCGGCCTCAGGCCCTGGACAGTCGGTTGAGAGACATGACAAAGAGTGTGAAACCCTACGACCATAGGTCCCTTTCAAACCAGGCAGAAAGTCACTCGTGCCTAGCCTGGGTTAGAGGGGAAGAACCCTGCCCTGGGTGGGCTTCCTCTGGGGAGTCATGCTGGGAGTCCCCCTGCCATGACAGAGATGAGCCATGGCAACGGTACCGGGTCCCTTCTTGCCATGGGCGCTTCTTTGTACAGTGCCGGGGGGCCAAGGAGGAAGAAGATCCTGAGGAGAGCTGGCGCCGCTTTCCCCCAACTAACGAACTCCAACGCTGCTTGGTTGATCTGCCCCGGTGCGGGGCGTGCCACAGTGAGAGGGACGGGCTAGGCTCCAACTCCGGGGGGCCAGTATGCACCAAGCATCTGGGGTGCCGTTGCCACTGCACCGGCAGTTCCGTGGCCAGGCTGACAGCCCGCTCAGTAGGCGGACGGGCCACTTGGTGCCACTCGAAGGAGAGCAGGGGTGGCTTTCCTCTGGACGGCGGCCAGGAACAGACATCCGGCGGGGGCAAAGGCAAGGCGTCCAGGGCCCTTGCCGCCTCATACGCCTCCGGTGTACATGGAGCACGCACCGGCTCCGCTCTTGAACAGCCCAGGGTCAAGGGAGAGTCGGCCCGCTCTAGGCTGCTGCGATCCCAACCCATGTGGGCTTCTCCATGCGGCGATGGTGCTGCTGGCGCCAATTGGTCAAGGCGCACAGGCGCATTAGGGGTCCCCAGCTGGGGCACAGTCTCAGGCTCCGGAGCCGAGGCTAAAGCCACTTCCATGAGGAGGGCTTTCAGTCTGGCGTCCCAGTCTTTTTTTGCGCGGGGTTTGAAGGCTCTGCAGAGCTTACACTTCTCGGCACAATGTACCTCCCCCAGGCACCTTAGGCATTGATCGTAGAGGTTGCTCGCAGAGAACGCCCTGCCACAGGCGACACACAGCTTAAAACTGGGTGAACGAGGCATCCCCAATACACTTTGTAACACTAACTAAACTGAACTATAACTAAACTACTAACTAGACTACTAACTGACTACAATACCAACAGAACTGAAGAACAGGTAAGCAAACTCTAGGGCACGTGTGAGCACAGCAAACTGGCAACCAAAACCAACGATGGAAAGAAGGAACTGAGGGGAGAGGTGGAGCAGCGGCAGCTATTAAGGGGGGCAGTCACACGCCATGCTAGGGGCGCCGCTGCTGCCCCTGGGAGGTCAGGCTAAGGGGAATGCATGTGAGCAGCTGCTCGAAGAAGAACATATCCTTTCAGTGTTTATACTTGATTTTTTTTTTCACTTTCTAAGAAAGAAAGCAAGTGTGTATACTCATGTACATGTTTTTCTTGTAAAACGTGATGTCTATCAATCAGCCTTAGGAAGGAGGTACTCGTCTCAACAGTGACACCAGCAGACAATTAATGAAGCCCACTGACCAACTCCAGATGGAGTAGCACTCTCTGGGATGGGTTTTGGGGAGAGGAAAGTGAATTAAGTTCTGTGGTGCTGATTTCTTACATTCACGAACCACACTCCACTGGTTTTCTTGACCATTTTCCAATATTAGGTCCTGAAGAAAGGCACAGACAGCACACAGGAAAACCCTGATGACAACTCTACAGTGCAATAAATCAAGAAAAAAAAACATGTTCCATGAGTCTTGATGTTTTTTTCCAGTCCATGGCCCTCTTGGTCTCCTGTTGTCCCATTCCATGTAATATCAACCCACGTCTCATAGTCTGCTATTCCTTTTGCCTCTGGCTCAGCCCCAAACTAGCAAAAGGAGTTAGAAGAAGGCAAGTTTGAAGACAAGTTTGAATTTACATATATTCTGTATGTTGCTCTTCAGATACTTCAACAATGGTTTTTGGTCAACTTTTCACTCCTCAACCCAGAAACAAAATGCTATACAGTCCTTCCTTTCATTAGAGTCTGCAATACAAACCACATTTTGAATCGGTAGCTAATCAATTAATATACTAAACAGCCAAAAAAAAACACATCAGGAAAATAGCTTTCAAAAAGCAAACTTTTTGTAGCCAGATTTTCAAAATAAAATAATTTAAAACTGCTCACTTTTCACCCCAAACTTCCCAGAAAACCTCTGGCCTAGGACACGATGCAGCATCTCTGGAAGATCAGTTTCTTTGGGTAGAAAGAGTTGAGAGGACTGATATTTGGGCTTCTAGTGAGAAATATTTTTTCAACATTAGCTGACTTTGATGACTGTTGCACCATAATAATAAAAACCGTGAGCACTTCCACTCCACCATGTCTGTGAGATACTAACAGATACTTTCAAAATGTTTTTAAATAAATTGTTACAAAAGATTAAGAAAGCATCACTTTGCCATTCTATTCATGCAGCCCTTGGCACTCTCTCCCACACCAACCAGATATCATTGATTCTAAGTCCACTGCAAAGTCCAGAAGGGCACTTTATTCTTTCCAGATGTGCTACACTGGTTTATTTACAGTCTCACTTTCTCATTGTGAGAAACCCTAGCTTTTAGCCAGCTGTAAAGGATTGCTAAGAAGCATTTGTAAGATGGAAAAAAATTAGAAACATATTTTCCCTGCCACACTTTGCCCACCTGATTATTCTGAGACTTCTTCTGTGTCTCTGAACAAATCTTTTAGAGCAGTCACAGATCACAGAGCAACACTGCAGCCTCTGTTAAGACTAGAAATATCTGAAACATGCTCACAAATGAGAAAGTGGGGGTCTTGTTTTAGCCTTTCTGAAGAGAAATATTAATGCAGTGATAGAAAAGGAGAAACATCTTCTATATCTGCACTCATGGGGTTTAACAAAATCCCAGCAGCCATACATCATACCCAGAAACACACAACCACTATATGAGAAATCCCACAAAAACTCAATGGCAAAAACCTATAGTGTATTAACTCTGAGTTGAGGTTGCCTGGTGATATGTCCTCCCCTTGCAAACCACTGAATTGAGTAAAGCTCAAATTTCTGAAAACCAGGAAATGAAGAGCTAAGGGTGCTGAGGCAACCTTAACTCTGCCCTCTTTCAACATGCCCTGTTAATGTACCTAGAATTACAGAAATGTATGAGTGGGAGACACTTTCAGTCATCTAGTCCAGTTCCCTACACTAAGGAAGGACTAAGGACAGATGTTTGTCTAATCTGTGCCTAAAAATCTCCAATGACAGAGGTTCTGCAACCTCCATATGTAATTAGTTGCAGTACTTAATTACTTTGACAGTTTGGAAGTTTTCTCCAATGTCTAGCCTAAACCCCCTTGCTGCAATTTAAACCCATTACTTCTTGTCCTGTCCTCAGTGGATAAGGACAACAATTTTATCATCTTCCTCCTAATACCAGCCTTTTAAGTACTTGAAGGTCATTGTACATCACCATCTCACAGCTGCTGAAATGCACAACGTCTTCTCATGAGGCAGACTTACAGCCAGACACTCAAGGCTATGTTAACACCAGCAAATTAGTCCAGATTAAGGAGGCTTAATCCAGACAAATTTGGTCCCTGTCTACACTAGACATTGCCTAGTTCAAAATTAAAAAGTAAAGCTTAGTTTGAGCTACTTAGTTCGAACAGTAAGAACTCAGTTCGAACTTTAGCTCAAACTAGCACGATGCAGCCATGCTAGTTCGAACTAATTAAGTTCAATGTAAGTGGTTAGTTCAGACTAGCTGTGGTTTTTAGTTTGAACTAACTTTTAGTTCCAACTAGCTGTGCTTTGTTAGTTTGAACTAAAAAGTTAGTTCAAACTAAAAAAAATGGCTAGCTTGAAATAAAAAACCGCGGTTAATTCAAACTAACTGGGACCTGCATAGTTTGAACAAAGCAAGCCCAAACTAAGCTTTCAATTGTAGGCATAGCCTCAGGCATCCAGCCTCCTAGCAGTGAGCAGACACCCTAGGGTCAGGTATTTTCAAAGTCAGCAGAGCTTCAAATCAGTCTGGGCAACACTACTACCTGCGCAGGAAACCTCCTCCCTTGCAGTGCACTGGGCTCCAGCAATGCCTAGTCTGCTTCTGATCCTGTCCAAGCCCAGTCCTTAGAATCATAGAACCATAGGGTTGAAAGGGACCTCATGAGGTCATCTAGTCCAACCCCCTACCAAAAAAGCAGGACCACTCCCACTAAATTATCCCAGCCAGAGTTTTGTCCAGCCAGGCCTTAAACATCTCCAAAGACGGAGATTCCACCACCTCCCTAGGTAGCCCATTCCAATGCTTCACCACTTGCCTAGTAAGAAAGTTTTTCCTAATATCCAGCCTCGACTTCCCCAGCTGCAACTTGAAACCATTGCTCCTTGTTCTGTCCTCTGTTACTACTGAGAACAGCCGAGCTCTGTCCTCCTTGGAGCATCCCTTCAAGTAGTTGAAGGTTACTATCAAATCTCCCCTCAGTCTTCTCTTCTGCAGGCTAAATAACCCTAGTTCCTTCAGTCTCTTCTCATAGGTCTTGTGATCCAGCCCCTTGATCATTTTTGTTGCCCTCCACTGGACTCTTTCTAATTTAACCATGTCCTTTTTGTAGTGGGGGGCTCAAAACTCGACACGGTATTCCAGATGCAGCCTCACCAGTGCCGAATAGAGGGGAAGGATCACATCCCTCAATCTACTGGCAACACTCCTACTGATGCAACCCAGTATGCCATTAACCTTTTTGGCAGCAAGTGCACACTGCTGACTCATATCCAGCTTTCCACCCACCATTACCCCCAGGTCCTTCTCTACAGTGCTGCTACTTAGCTGATTGCTCCCTAGCCCGTAGCAGTGCATGGGGTTTTTCTGTCCCAAGTGCAGGACTTTGCACTTGTCCTTGTTGAACCTTATGAGATTTCTATTGGCCCCCTGCTCCAATTTGTCAAGATCTCCCTGAATCCTGTCCCTGCCCTCCAGCATGTCTACCGTTCTCCCCAGCTTGGTGTCATCCGCAAACTTACTGAGTGTGCGATCTATCCCATCATCCAGATCATTATTGAAAATGTTGAACAGAACTGGACCCAGGACCAACCCCTGGGGCATATCACTCGTTACTGGTTGCCAACTAGACATGGAGACATCGATTCTTACGTTGATCTAGCCAGTTTTCTATCCACCTTACTGTCCACACATCCAACCCATGTTTCCTTAACTTGCTGACAAGAATGCTGTGGGAAACCGTATCACAAGCCCTCCTAAAGTTGAGGTACATCACATCAACAGCTCTTCTTACATCCACAAATCCAGTCATCTCATCACAGAAGGCAATGAGGTTGGTCAGGCACGACTTACCCTTGGTGAATCCATGCTGACTGGTCCTGATCACTCTGTATTCCTCTAAGTGTTTCAGGATGGATTCTTTGAGAACGTGCTCCTTGATTTTTCCACGGATTGAGGTGAGGCTGACAGGTCTGTAATTTCCTGGATCCTCCTTTTTCCCTTTCTTGAAGATAGGCACTATATTTGATTTTTTCCAGTCCTCCGGAATCTCCGCTGCTCGCCATAAATTTTCAAAGATAATGGCCAGTGGTACTCCTATCTCATCGGCCAACTCCCTCAGCACCCTCGGATGCAGGTATCTGGCCCCATGGACTTGTGCACAACCAGCTTCTTTAGGTAGTCCCTAACCTGACCTTCCATCACCAAGGGCCTCTCTTCTTCTCTCCAATCTGCCATACCCATGGTAGTGGGCTGGGAACTGGCCATGCCTGTGAAAACTGAAGTAAAAAAAGCATTGAGCACTTCAGCCTTTTCCTCACCCTCCATCACGAGGATACCTGCCCCATCCAGTAAGGGACCTACACCATCCTTGATCCTCTTCTTGCTATTAACATACTTGTAGAACCCCTTCCTGTTATCCTTCACATCCCTTGCTAGCTGCAACTCCAATTGTCCTTTGGCCTTTCTGATTGTATGCCTGCAGTCACAAGCAATATCTTTGTATATCTCCTTAGTCATCTGTCCATGCTTCCACTTCCTGTAAGCTTCCTTTCTATGTTTTAGCTCAGTGCAGAGTTCTCTGTTAAGCGACACTGGGCGCCTTCCACATTTGCTGTTCTTTCTGTTCATCAGAATGGTATCCTCCTGTGCCCTTAGCAGGGTTTCTTTAAAATGCAGCCAGCTATCTTGGATGTCTTTCCCCTCCAGATCAGCTTCCCAAGGGATCCTGCCCATTAGTTCCCTGAGGGAGCCAAAATCTGCTTTTCTGAAGTCCAGGGTCTGCATTTTGCTTCTTTCCTTTTTTCTGTTAATCAACATCTTGAACTCTATCATCTCATGGTCACTGCTGCGCAGGTTGCCATTCACTTCTATGTCCCCAATCAATTCTTCTCTGTTTGTGAGCAGCATGTTGAGAGGTGCAAGGCCCCTAGCTGGTTCCTCCAGCATTTCTACCAGGAAGTTGTCCTCAACATTCTCCAAAAACTTCCTGGATTGCCTGTGCACTGCTGTATTAGCCTCCCAGCAGATGTTAGGGTAATGGAAGTCCCCCATGAGAACCAGCGCCTGCAATCTGGAAACCTCTGCCAGTTGTCCATAGAATGCCTCATCCGCCTCCTCCTTCTGGTCTGCAGGTCTATAGCAGACACCCACCACCACATCCCCCTTGTTTCCCTTTCCTCTAAACTTAACCCACAGACTTTCAACTGGCTCGTTTCCACTTCCATAATGGAGCTCTGAGCAGTCATAGAGCTCTTTTACATATAGCACTATTCCTCCCCCTTCAGTAGCCTCAATATAACCTTGCTTCTGCTTCTAGATCCCCAAACCCTTAATATTTGGGTTTCTGGTTTGGATGTTTGGCACATGTCTACTTCCGGCATCAGTATCAACTTGGCTAGTCTTTGGACTCTGATCACTTGGCTTCCACCTTGACTCTGGCTTCAGTTCTGACCTTTTGTCTAGAGACTCTAGTCTTGGTTTGGACCCCAGCCTGCCCTTAAATCATGATTCCAGAACAACACCTGTCCCAGGCCCAACCCTATGCCTAACTGTGTCCTGTGCTCCAACCGCTAGGTCTGATTATTGGAAGAATTGCTTGGAGTGTCATCTCCTTTTACACCCCATTCATGTTTACCCACAGGATTCCATTTAACGCTCCTCAAGGTCTAAAAAAATAAAATTAAAAAAAAAGTACTGCCACAACCACCTTCCCTACGTTCCCCTGAAGCTGGACATAGCCAATGGGAATTGGCAGCCTATTCTCCAGGTGCCATCACTGGGCTCGGTGCACTGACATTAACTGTTGGAGGCAGTAGTCGGGGCCTGGTTGGGAAAGCTGTGGCATTAAGCCACATGAGGATTACTTTGAAGTAGATGAGAGAGGTGAGATCATAATACAAAGTCAGCTATATTCTGACAGGAAAGGGAGGAAGTACATGTGTGCCATCAGGGGGCAGGAGGCATGGTTTCTGCACATAACTGGGTAGGTTGTCAGGAGCAGTGCCCAGGGCTTTGATTACAAAGGATAATGCCGCAGAAGGATGCAATAGGAGAGGATTTCAATGTCCAGGCGAGTGAAAGTGTAGGTTGCGCTGGTGGGTGATGAAATGTTTACAGCTGGGCAGGGAGGTAAGATTGACACCCATCTAAAGGCTTATGGCTCAACCAGTCATTAGTATCTCTCTCCTTAAATCTACAAGACAGCAGAAGGCAACTGCTTTTCAGAGTGGCGTGCAACTTGGGAACCCTTCAGTGACTTGAACCCAAATTTGGAACAGCCTCTTGAGGCACATCAAATTTCAAAGCAATCTGCATAATTCTTTGGCATTTAGAGCACTTACAAGAGCTGCATTTAAAGTATATCAAATGGTGGGAATGCAAACCCACTAGCTGATTTTCTGTTTTGCTGCATGCATAGTGTAAAAAATGTCCATTTTCTTCAATACTGTTTGAATTTGGGTCCCTTAAAGATTCAGTGAGTGCCGGACACTACCTTAGCTAAAACTCAGCAGACTGAGGACCTTTTGACTTATATCACATTAATAGTTTGATCTCAAGCACTGTGCAAATAAATGCAGAATAATCCAGCCCCCCTTAGAAACTCTTTAAAATGGCTTATTTTTTCAAGACTTTATCTCTGGAAGCTCTGACAAACGTTTCCAAATTAGGGTCATTATTCAAACAATGAGAAACAGCACAGAAACGAAGGTGAGGTCAAATCACCTGTTATAATGGGGAGAGAATCCATAGTCATGATTTAATTCTGCTTTCACACAATCAAATCTGCATATCAGTTCCAATTCAGCAGTTTCTCAGTGTTTGAATCTTAACAATGGCTTTGATTTGCTTTAACAGTCTGACCTGATCCCATGACTTACATTCCCCTGCATTTATTTTCCTCCCACCCTGTAAGTTCCCCCCATCTTCAAAGCATCTGATGAAGTAGGATTTTCTCCCACAAAAGCTCACATGATAAATAAATTTGTTAGTCTTTAACTGCCACAGGACTCCTTGCTTATCTAAGTAAGCATGTCAATTTTAGAGGACTTAGAAAGGTTTGCCTTTAAAACACGTCATGACACAACCTTAACTACAGCGGTGCTACCACACAGCTATGCTACACTTTCACTCACACTCAGGTATCATTGTAGTTTGTATATCTTCTCATCGGTATCCCTATTCCAATTAAAGCAAGGTACTCTAGCACTGCAGAAGAAGGGGGACCAATCACAGATTTTGATGACAAAAGCCTCAATCCAGTAATGTTCAAATATGAGGCCTTACTGAAAGAGGACAAAAGGCCAAACTGAGTGTCACATAAATCTTGAAACGACACTAGATAATTGTTTATAACTGCAACTGAGTTTATTATAACCTCAGTTTGCTGCATCAGAAGTTCTGATTAAAAGCAGAGGTTTACAATAAGAAATAATTGCATGACGGTCTGTTCTACCAAGGTAAATTGTAATAAAAAATGAAGACTACAACCAAGGAAATGTGAATGTGTTCAAATAACTTTATAATCCACAAGAACATTGTATTTTCAAAACATTCTCGTGGGACCAAGCCTTTCAAAAGTTTCTGTCCACTTTTATTGTAGAAAAATCCCAAGATAGATGCTCATCATGCCAACATCCATCATAGAACCAGAGTGTACCACAGAGGAGGGCTAGTCCAATGGCAGCAGGATTGGAGCAGGAATAGAACAAAGGTGAGCACAAAGGTCAGGAGGAACACAGGGAGTAAGAGAATCAGGAGAAAGATGACTGAGACTGAACTTGGCCATGGGGCAGAGAGAGCTTCCATAAATGGCCTGAAGAATAAGAAGGTGCATGAGAAGATGGTGCTGCTGAGTCACATAAGGGCAGATCCTGCTCCCACTGATGTCAGTGGCAAAACTCCTGGTGTAGGATCAAAACTCATGAACACAAGCCTTGCTATAGTACAGCTGCCTACAGAACTGCTCCAGCAGCAAATAATGGTCATAGGCACTAGGAGGGGAAGATGGAAGAAATGTAGAGTCTTTTTAAAAAGGAAACGATGAAGATCCTGGGGTGTGGGAGGAAGGAAGGAAATCATTTCTGGAAAGTAAAGTACTTTTAGGGTTCTCAGAATGAAGTGTCAGGAATCTATGCATATGCCAGATGTACTCTCACAAGCTTGGTTAAGGACAGGCTATTTCTACTCTCATGCTGTCAAGTACCATTACACACTGTTAATGGCATTCATACCTTTATCACTTAATTTATTTTATTAATCCCATTCACATTTGCCCTTACCAACACATAAACAGCAATAATATCAATGATGGTGAAGGGCATAATGTAAAACACAGCCAATCAGCATCAAGGCAACAGTCCCCTATAAAACTGTTGACAAGTTCCAAAGGGCAGTTTAGCTCAGCCAAACAAACAAGGAGGACAGTTTGAAATTATGAAATTGTGTGTATACATTCTGCTGGGGGTGGAAGGAGGGGTTAAAAAGGTTTTACACAGATTTACAGAACCGTTTTAGCTTGTAGAGAAGATGAAGACTGAATACCAAATACCCCCTTTAAATTCCTGTAATGCTGTTCTGCATGCCCCAACTTCAAAAACAGTCAATTCTTATACCTCAACTACAACTAAGGCACATCTAATCTGTGAAAAGGAATCCTAGCATAGGTCTAACTATAACCCTTTGGTTTAACAAGGCCATAGGATTCAAAGTGCTTCTTTGGAAGAGGGATGTTCAGACTATACTTGTTTGGAGGACATAACCTTCTTGGACAAATCAGAGATGATTCCACAAAGCTTCACTTGCACAAATAAACGTTTCTTACAAATGAACTACCACGCTTAAATTTTCAGACATGACTAACGGGTTTGGATGACTCCATTTTTTAATACTCAACTTAAGGCCTTAAAAAGTCTGCCTTTTCTAAGGCTGTTCGCTCAACACTTTCTGAAAATCAGGCCTCTTTAAGGTGTCTCAGGAAGGGCACCCAAAATTGAGGCACCCAAAAATCACTAGTCATTTTTTTAAATCTTGGACATCAATTGTGCCTAAACATTTTAATAAGATATTAACCTTGGGGGCTAGTGATGACAACAAAGGGGTTTAATTTTAAATTATTTATACTTATTACATGCCTAATTTACATGTACAAAATCAAGTAGCTCCAAGTGCAAGTGGTCAAACAAAAAGAGGGCATTGACAGCAATGGTGATAACTCTGTCTGCATATTTTTCTTACTGAAAGAAAAAGAAGGGTGCATGAAAGAAAAAGAAGGGTGCATGTTAAAAGCTTAGCTCTACACGAGAGTCATATCCTTCCCACAGTCTTTGTGCAAACTTCTCATTCTCATTTATGGAACACTCACAGAGGACTGAAGGAAATGCAAGGCCCTATATTTGTAGCTACAGTCCAGTCCATGAACCATTGTTAAAAATGCAATTGAAGCCACTGCAGCAAAATGAGTCTGATACCCTATTCTAGCTTTGGGGTTAAGTTGTCTAGTCAGGGAACCAAGGATAGCCAGGAATCAGTTGCAAACTAGACAGATTTGTCTTTTTGGTTGACATTTGTGACTCTAACAGAGAAACTGGTTCAGGAGTAAGTTTTCAAGAAAGAAAGATCTAAATCCTTACAAAAAATACCAAAATGATACAAAAGCCATTAGTAAATGGCCAATGGATAAAAACAAAACAAAGAAAGCAAGCAAGCCCAGGGAGGAATATATTTCTGACATCTGGATAAGAGAAAGGTATTCAAGGTAATTGCTTGCTTTTCACATTGTTCTCAGCTGCCATGCAGAGATTCATAGAGTGGCTGCAAAGATCTCTCTTTTCTTTTTCCTCTAATTCTTCACTCCCTCCTCCAATCATCACACACCCCCAATTCCCATCTCTCCCCCTCCTGGTACTTATTCCACCCTAGGAAAAAAGGCAATTTGTCTGTTTTATTTATGATGCAATGAAGGTATGCTGAACACATCAGGATAACCTGACACTGGTCAAACTATCTGTCAGCAAAGAAGAACTGCCTTCATACTCCAACGAGTGCATAATTTAACCATTTCTTTACCATAGGGCAACATAAGACCATTCATTTAAACAGAGGGTTTTGTCAGTGTTCTTTTCACAGTGAAAATCTTTTTTGTTACATCCTGGCAAAAACTGGAATATGACCTGTTTTCAATCAATCCTTTATCTTCTCATTTTAGTCTGTAATACACACAGGCTGCATGCAATAAAAATTCCATTTGGAAAAATATAAAATTATTTGAGATATTCATATAAAAATCCAGACCCAAAACTAAATGAAGCACACAAATCTGCCAGCTACGAAACCAGTTCAGGATGGATTTAGGACCCAGACAGATCCAGACAACTGGATGTTATTAAGGTAAAGAAACAGTAATGTCTGAGGTGCCCAGAAAGACCACATAGCCTATTATCCTCAGAGCATGCAAAGACACTGGCTTTAGATCTAAGAAAACTGTAACCTATGCAATGAATGTGGGAAAACTGAAAAAGAATAAAATAGGGGGGATTAAAAATAAACAAGAAGTGAGAGAGAAATTATGGAGAAAATACTTACAACAATAAATAGTAAAAAAAAAAAAAAGTTCTTAATTGCATTTTTTGGGGGGTTTTTTTGGTTTTTTGGGGTTTTTTTGGTTTTTTTTGTTTTACAAGAAAAACTATTCCAGGCCAGCTAAAATGGGGGGAACCATTCATTGTGTTTCACTGTCTTAATTTAGCCAACGTATTTTCTTCACTACTTGCAAATCAGACACAATACAGGAGGAAAAATGCATGCATTAGCTATTGGGAAATGGAGTCACCAAAGAAGCTATTTACTACACACACTCTCCGTATGATTCTTATGTCATGCCCTGCTGGTATCCCTATCTACCTGCCAAGTGCCAACTGCAGACAGACAATGTATGGCACTAAGGGTGCTGCATCTTCCACTTTGAACAAGTCCTGGCACAGCTGGCACGTATTACATGGGCTCTTCATATCCTCTGTAGCTTGGCCCTATCTAATTCTTAGTCTCAGATGTAAAGACACACATCGGGTTTTAACAATTATATTTTTATTTCATCATAAAAAAACAGCACTAAGAATTAGGCCCAGAACAATCTGCTTGTCTCCTTTGAAGACCTGCAGGGCAAGATTTTCTGAACAAATGGAATTTCCGCACAATGAAAATATTCTGATTTTAATAAACTACAAAAGAAAAATAGAAATAGAGGTTCTGTTATGTAATGCAGTGCGTGCAGCATAGGACAGAAACACAGCACTAGCAAACAGGGACGTATGATGAATGAGCTTTACTGAATTTTTGTACTATACATTTTGGCATTTGTCTTTAAATCTATAAAAGAAAGGAGGAAGGAGGCTAAAAAATATGGAAATCTTTCTGGATAATAAGAGTGCATGCAAAATGGAAACAAAATAGTATTCAGAATCTAGCAAAAGCCATGATGCAGTATGCCAAGAAATCCAGTTATGGCTGATACTGTCCTTCACTCTCATTGTTGGAATAAGAGAGGAAAGAAGATGAAAGTTAAAGACCTATTGTCAGTCTGAACGCTGAATTTCCTTCTTTCATCAGTTTAAACCAACTCTTTGAAGTTCTGGAGTAGGTTTTGGTCTATTTGGAGAGGATACTCTTTTTATTTCAAATTGTTGTTTTGTTTTTAATTTTCTGAGTAAATCATTTCAAAACATTCCATAATGAAAAAAACCGATGTTGTTGTCACCACTAAAAACATTATTATATATGTATCCACCAGCCAGACCATAAAGTTAAATACATATTTTGGATAAAAATAATTATTTAAAAAATGTTACAACAGAGATTTTTTTTTTTTTAAAAAAAAGGCAGTTTTTTTTTTAAAAATAGGATTTTTTTACTAGATAGATCAAAGGGGATGTATTATTATTGCTTATCATGTCACCCTGCTCACCTCCCACCTGCACAAACATGATAAAAATCCACATAAATTTTTCCCCATCTGCAGATTATTTTAGAAAAATTGATACACTAAGGCGTTTTAAAGCCTAACTGACCATGATTTTTCCCAACTCCTGAAAGCCAATTTTAAATTACGGAAATAGAAAAACCTAAATTAGTGAATGTCGACTTTATTTAAAACACTGTTACTTTATTAAAACTATTGACAATTATTAACAAAACTACTTCCAACCAGCTTAAAGTTGTGTGACACTAGTTTTAACTTGTACCAAAATTTTTAAGGTTTCAGTTATAAACCCAAAAGTAGGGAATTAATAATAAAATAGTTAATTTAAATACAGTAGTCCAAATAATGCCACTGTAATTCAAAACAGACTTATCTTTCAAGATTCAGAGCTCAAAACCTAGTAACATAAATTGTAACAGACCAGCTCCTGGAAAATAACTCATACAATTTTGAATCCTTATGTGTGCTTCAGATTTTTAGGTGTTCACCATTTATATTTGCAGAATAAATTGGATTAGTCTAATAAGGAAGATCATATCACTCCACAATCTGACAGAACTTCACATTGAACACTTGCATTTCTCCATGACCTCCTCTTCAAGTAATTGTTCTGCCATTTTTTTGCTCCTATTCTGACTCCTTTATGTAGTGAACACAAATTGTACTACAAAACAGATTTGTATGATGCCTCCAAATTAAAACTCACAAAAACAAAATTCACATCAGGTCCCCTCATAATAAAGACAATGCATTTTTATATTGATGTTGTGGTGTTTGCTTCAAATCAATAATATCTTACATTAAGGTACAAAGAGTAAATGTAAGCTATATTTTCCAAAATCAATTAGTATCTAATTCATGTTTTCAAATATACAGTTTTAGAAAAGAAGCTAGAAAATGCTGCCAAGTAAACAGGTATCTAAAGAAATCCTTAAAGGTATTTTGCAACTCATTAGCAATATGAAAATAAGTTCTGACTACAGATCTCTGAAATACCCAGGCATGCATTTGGGGAGTTGTTTGTTTGTTTGGAGGGGTTGGGTGGGAGGTCTTTTGGAAAAACGCACTTTGCAGTTTTTCTTTGTTTTATTAGGTGACATCTGTCTACAAACCTATAATAGGAAGACAAGGGATTTCCCTTGCTGATGAGTTATACAAATGATAATGAGCTTGATAATTTTTCACAACCTCTTAACCCTAAATAAACAAACAATCTCTGCAGGACATTTTCCATGGGCAAACTCAGCAAAAAACAGGATCCTTTTCAAGAGCCCAGAACACCAGCAGCTAAACAGTGGGAACAAATACTGTTGTAGAGTATTTATCTGCATCTGTTACACTTATTTTAGAGCTTCACCCTGAGGTATTCTTTGGACTTATTGTCTTTTTAATCCATTCCTTTCCCATGAACCAACCATAAAGGAAATATTAAAACAAATACCTGTTTTCTAATACCTTCAGGTAGATGGGGGCGGGGCACTAACTTTCTGTATTTTTAAACCACCCGATTCTAGGCTTTAGTCTCTTTGTCTAGTGCTTTAATTAAAGTGTTTGCCTCTATCATTTTCAACATTATTAAATTTTATACCTGCTGTTGAGCCTTGTCTTTCACCTTTTCTTTTGATTATAGTTTGGGCCCCACCATTTGGGACCTTGTTTATAATCTCTCTGACTCTCTACTTATTCACTAACACTTTGTCTCTAAAACTGCCCAGTAAAACAAGAACCTACATAAGAGATATTAGGCCTGCCTTCTAAGTAGTCCCGTCCCCGTCCCCGTCCCCCCCCCCCGGCTTTCTTTTTTTTTTTTTAGATATCAGCTGCACTTTCAGATAGCTTCATACTCTACAGGGGAATTATTTGCTTTCATAATTTAGAGGTTTTTTTTTTTTTTTCATACACACAGATACATGTTTTGTTAGCTCAACTGCTGCTCTGGATTCATGAGGATCCACCATGCTACTCTAAGTATTTTG
Organism: Podocnemis expansa; assembly: GCA_007922195.1. Lineage (NCBI taxonomy): Eukaryota > Metazoa > Chordata > Testudines > Podocnemididae > Podocnemis > Podocnemis expansa. Next base: position 1,650,391 of record ML682138.1, read on the forward strand.
TGGATAAAGACTGCCCTCCACAGGTAAAAAGATCTTTTAAGAGGCTCTCCTCATGCATGAGAAATACCCATGAAGTATTAAAAGAATAAAACTATAATATCCCTTACATGGTTGTGCATTCATAAAATTATTACACAGAATGTATCAATATTGATATATACAAATTCACAGTGAGTGGACTGGTAAACTTCTGTATTGCAATTTCTCCATAATTTCTACACCTGCATCAGTCACATACAGAAATCCACCTACTGTATGTCACTGCTCATACCGTGAAAGTAAATGCAGTATAAATATACATGATTCGTTTATTTTCATCTCAGAAATATTTTATCACAGGCTCCTGAATTTCTGCCTCGAATTTAGTCAGCAAGTTGTCAAGATCCTCAGCAGCCTTTCACAGATCTGAGCTACTTTTCAAAATACACAGTTCCTACTGAGATACTTGTCCAGCAAGTTGAATGTAAAACTACAGTTTGACATAGTGATTCCTAAACTGCATGGCTTTTTAATGCTCACTTTCTATTTTAAAAAACTAAAATCCAGAGACTGGTTTTAATTCTTCTAATTTAGCATTCATTTTTTATATTTGATAAAAATCAATGTCAAGCATCAGCCAGGAGAGAGCTGCAATGGCAGATAAAAACCACTTACATGCAAGGTTTCTAACTGCTAGGCTTGCAGACCTTAAGGACAAAAGTGTTAGCGCTGTGTAATGCATCCGGGGTGAATTTTATCAGGTCCCTGCTTCAGAGCTGAGTACAGCTGCCTTGTGTATCACAAGACACGCTTCCAGGTCCCCCCCGCCCCTCATGCTGGCATGTCTATATTGAGGAAAAGGCTGGGGTTTGTGCGGGGAAGCTTCTAAAGGAAAAGCATCTGAAAAGATGTCATGAAATGAGGATTTACGAGCCTTTTCCAAAACATAACAATGTCTGCATAGGAAAGTAGCAGCAGTTTATTACACTGGAAGAGGACAGTACTTCTGCTCTCATTGTTTTTTCCCTCAGCATAGAGCTTCTGCTATCTTCCCAACAACATATTTTTTTCATTGAGACTCTATATCAGAACAGCAGGGAGTCTGAGGAAGTGCTCATTTTTTTTACATCAGTTATAAATTGCTCTCCCCATTAATTGTTTCCATGGAAACAACACATTTGACTTGTATGGGGCTCCTGAATTTTTTTTTTAATGGGATTCTTAAAAATGTGAAGAAGGGGGGAGATGCTCTCAAGCCTTTTTAAAATGAGAATCTAACACAACACACAATTAATTGCTTGTTTTCCAAACACTGTTGGGTTGAATCCAGATTAAGCATAGGATCTGAAAACGTTATTCAAATGACCAGAAAAAAAATTAAAGGAAAGGGCAAGAACAGATCATATGACAGCACAGACAAGAATTTTCAAACACTTCCTTGCAAACTACAGTCATGAGACCACGCTTGAATAACAATTCTTTAATATCACAGCCTTAACTAATAATTTAAGCATGAATATTCCTAGATTACCCCTCAGATCTTCCAACAAACACTGGGCTACTTGCAAAATCCCTGTGAGCTCTCCCAGCACACACATTTGTGTGCACATGCACACGTGCCATTCCCTTCCTCAACTTTTCATACTGCTTGGGGCAATTTTTTCTTTTAATTCTCTTGTCCTAGCAGGGAAAGTGTTTGTATTATGGGGTATGAAGCTAGGTCAACATGTAAGCATATTTAATTTGGAAAATGTGTGGCTGAACACCACTTGTTATGGAATTAATTAACAGCTGCAAGTATGCTACTGTGGAAAGAATTTTTTTGAAAAAGAATCTGAGTTAGAACCAACATGTGCCATCTCCCAGTTTCTTTTGTGTATTTTCCATTCACAACAGCTCCTGAGGTTTCTCAAAGTTCGTATTCACTGCAGGTAAGCTTGACTAATCTACACGCAGGTTAACTCCGCTCAGGTCTGAGTGAGGCTGCATAGAGAGACTGGACTGGCAGCACAGAGTAGTTAGATTGCTAGAGCTACAACCCTCACCCTCAACAGCCCAGTTAGCTCTCATTTAAAGACCATTCAACTCAAGCTAAACACTTCTGTGTGCACTCGGGCATTTGGTCAGGGGCAACACTCTGGCCATGCCTTGAACTAATACTACAATGAAGATAAGCCCTGAATTACAATCCAAAAACATTGCACTTTCCTGTCCTAAATGCCCTACAGCATCCTTCAGCAATAAATATGATAATGATATATTAATAATGAAAAAAAATATCACTCTAAAACAAACCAGTCACATAGGACAATTCCACTAATGTTTCTTCCAGGCTATGGTCATTGCCTTTCTATATGACTTCTAAGAGAGATTTTTTTAGATATACAGCTTTCTGTATGAAAACTTCCTCTGAGCTTGCAAACAGGGGACTGCAAACAGGAGATTGCGAGGCAAGGAGTTGGTGCTAGGTGCGTCCTAGGTAGGTGACTTGCTTGTGTCTTTTTCCCTACAGGTGATTTGCTGACTGTGTGTTTGTGTCTTTTTCCCTACAGGTGATTGCTGTTAGTTGTGGGACTGTGCTTGTGTGATTGGGTGGGGGCTGTTTGCACCATTGTTCCCTGATCACCTTTAATCACCAGCCTCTAGCAGACTTGTGATTGGCCTGCCTCTGTGTGACTAACAAGGGGCAAGGGCTGACCCAGGCAGAGAAGGCTTTAAAAGCCAGTAGCTGAGCGACCAGAGGACTGCAAACGGGAGTATGTGAGGGAGTTTGGGGAGGAGTTTGGTGAGGCCACAATGGTGAAGAGGAGCCGCACTGCTTGTGCCAGCACCCCTTCTGTTTCCTTTGCCTCTGTTTGTAGCCAGACAGACTGTCTGACCATGGATATCTCCACCCAGATCCTGGTGTGGACTTGCAGGGACTGTGGCCTTCATTTTCCTGCCACTGATGATCAGGCTAGGGACATGAATCTATGTGATGCCTTCTGGTGGCATCTCTCCAGAAACAGGTAGGAGAGTTACGGGAGGAGGTGTCACGACTCAGGGGTATCTGTGCCCTGGAAAAGTTCCTTGACAGTGTCCACAATGAGACCTGCAAGGAGGAGGTCCCTATCCCAGTGCCAAGGGCTACTGCCACAGATCCGGAAATGGATGGGATGCCTATGGCAGAGGAAGGACACTGGCAGCTGGTCACCTCTGGCAGTAGACAGTGCTCCACACCTGCTCACATCCCACTATCCATTGTGGTGAGGAACCGTTATGCAGCACTAGAGACAATGAAGGAGGTAGAGGAGATGCCATGCACCCCAGAGGCCATGGAGATCACAGCCGCCTCACCTAAGAGGAAGCGTAGGCTTGTGGTGATTGGGGACTCACTCCTGAGAGGATTGGAGGCACCCATCTGTCACCCTGACAAGGCCTCTAGAGAGGTATGTTCCCTGCCAGGTGCCCGTATCTGAGACGTTACAGAGGGATTGTCAAAAATCATCTGCCCCTCAGACTACTACCCCATGCTTCTTATCCATGTGGGTACCAATGATACTGTGAGAGGTGATCCTCAGCAGATCAAAGGTGACTTCAAGTCTCTGGGAGTGAGGGTGAAGGAGTTTGGAGCACGGGTGGTGTTCTCATCGATCCTTCCAGTCAAGGCTAGAAGCCTGAGGAGAAACAGATGCATCCAAGAGGTGAATGCCTGGCTGCGAAGATGGTGTGGTCAGGAGGGATTTGGCTCCCTTGGAAGTTGCCATTCCAATTAGGAGAAAGAACAGCAAACATGTGAGGCAGCCAGAATGGCTTAGCAGGGAACTCTGCTCTGAGCTTAAACATAAAAAGGAAGCGGAAGCTTGGTCAGATGACCAAGAAGACATATAAAGATATTGCTAGGGACTGCAGGGATAAAATCAGAAAGACCAAAGGATAAATGTAGTTGCTGCTAGTGAGGGATGTAAAGGATAACAGGAAGAGGTTCTACAAGTATGTTAATAATAAGAAGAGGATCAGGGATGGTGTAGGTCCCTTACTGAATGGGTCAGGGATCCTTGTGACAGAGGATGAGGGAAAAGCTGAAGTGCTCAATGCTTTTTTTGCTTCAGTTTTCACGGGCAGGGTCAGCTCCCAGCCCACTACCATGGGTGTGGCAGATGGGAGAGAAGAAGACAGGCCCTTGGTGATGGAAGGTCAGGTTAGGGACTGCTTAAAGAAGCTGCAAGTGCACAAGTCCATGGGGCCGGACAAACTGCATCCAAGAGTGCTAAGGGAATTGGCCGATGAGATAGCAGCACCGCTGGCCATTATCTTTCAAAACTCATGGAGAATGGGGGAGGTGCCAGAGGACTGGAAAAAAGCAAATGTAGTGCCTATTTTCAAGAAACGGAAAAAGGAGGAGCCGGGGCATTACAGACCAGTCAGTCTCATCTCAATCACTGGAAAAATTATGGAGCAGGTTCTCAAAGAATCCATCTTAAAAGACTTAGAGGAAAATAAAATGATCAGGAACAGTCAGCATGGATTCACCAAGGGTAAATCATGCATGACCAATCTCATTTCCTTCTGTGATCACGTGACTGGATTTGTGGATGCGGGAAGAGCCGTTGACGTGATATACCTTGATTTTAGCAAGGCTTTTGATACAGTTTTCCACAGCATTCTCATTGGCAAATTAAGGAAGTATGGGTTGGATAGGTGGACTATAAGGTGGATAGAAAACTGGCTAGATCAACGGTTTCAGCGTGTAGGAATCAATGGTTCCATGTCTAGCTGGCAACCAGCCGCGAGTGGTGTGCCCCAGGGGTCGGTCCTGGGGCCGGTTCTGTTCAACATTTTCATCAATGATCTGGATGATGGAATAGACTCCATTCTCAGTAAGTTTGCGAATGACACCAAGCTGGGGGGACCAGTAGACACGTTGGAGGGCAAGGACAGGATTCAGGGAGACCTAGAGAAATTGGAACAGTGGGCCAATAGAAATCTTATGAGCTTCAATAAGGACAAGTGTAAAATCCTGCACTTGGGACGGAAAAATCCCATGCACTGCTAAAGGCTGGGGAACATTCAGCTAAGTAGCAGCAGTGTAGAAAAAGACCTGGGGGTCATGGTGGATGGGAAGCTGGATATGAGTCAGCAGTGTGTTCTTGCTGCCAAAAAGGCCGCATCAAAAGAAGTATTACCAGCAGATCAAGGGATGTGATCATTCCCCTCTATTCTGCCCTGGTGAGGCCACATCTAGAATACTGTGTTCAGTTTTGGGCTCCCCACTACAAAAAGGACAGGGACATGCTAGAGAGAGTTCAGAGGAGGGCAACCAAAATGATTAAAGGGCTGGAGCACAAGCCCCATGAGGAAAGACTGAAAGGATTAGGCTTATTTAGTCTGCAGAAGAGAAGACTGAGGGGGGATTTGATAGCAACCTTCAACTACTTGAAGGGATGCTCCAAGGAAGATGGAGCTCAACTGTTCTCGGTAGTAACAGAGGACAGAACGAGGAGCAATGGTCTCAAGTTGCGGTTAGGCAGGTCAAGGCTGGATATTAGGAAAAACTTTTTTACTAGGAGAGTGGTGAAGCATTGGAATGAGGTGCCAAGGGAGGTGGTGAAATCTCCATCTTTGGAGGTGTTTAAGGCCCGGCTGGACAAAACCATGACTGGGATGGTTTAGTGGGAGTGGTCCTGCCTCTGGCAGGGGTTGGACTAGATGACCTGTGAAGTCCCTTCCAACTCTATGATTCTATGATTCTAACCAAATAGAACATTTCACAATGGCTTGTAGTTACTCTGCCTACTACTGCTCAAGAATAGGTGATAATCTCCAAACTGTGGGGATTGAACCAACCCATAATATATTGGCTTACTACAGAATTCAAAATTAACCTGCAGTGAAGTTCAGACTCCTTGGCCACATGATTAACACACTTGTGACTACAAGTTGGAGATCTCGTCCCCATCCATGACAGGATAATATTTAATAAGACACTCACAGAAGAGAGCTGAAGAGTAAGAGAGGTGCAGTGTAACACAATCCACAGGAGTTTATATAAATCAGGTGTCTCAAGCATGTGGCCCATGAGCTGCATGCTGCCCCTGAAGTTATTTCCTGCAGCCCACAATGACACAATCATTATCAATATTTGCAATATCATTGTACAACAAGGTTTCAGTGGTGTGGCCCTCAAGCTAACATACTAATCCTGATGTGGCCCTTGTGGTGATTTGAGTTTGAGACCCAGTTGTAAATAGTCAGCTCGCTGAAAGAGGTGTAACCATTTCATGTCCTTGGTGGTAAGGAAAAGGAAGGGCAATCTGATTTCATACTCCCGCCAACAGAAGAAACAGTACTACTAGAAAGCTGCAGAGGAAAGGTAAGTTACCTAAAAAACTTGCAATCCTAGACCTATGGTCATACCATTAGAACTGGGATCCCAAAAAAGGAATAATCCCAAAGGTTTTTAAGAAGGAGGATCGAACAGGCAATAGCTAAAACTGTATTTAAAAGAAAATATTGCAGTGCATCACCTTAACCAACTGTTCAGAAGTCTTTTATGCCAGCTCAATCATCAGATAACACTTTCAATTCTAACTTCCATAGCTCAGCAAACGAATAAAAGGATCCATATATTCTGTTCACTGTGTGCCAAAAACAGAGAAATTTTGGGATAGGTTCAAAAGTTAATCCTGCTCAAATGAGGCATCCTACCCTCTGTAAAACTACAAAGCTCTTTTGTTTTACAGGGAAAAAAAAAAGTTTCACATTGTGCCCTTCCATGTTACTCTGAGCACACAGTATAAAAATATTTACCTATTTCATCCATCTTGGGACGTTTCTCCTTAATATATAAAGGCCAACAATTATTTGATGGAAAGCTGACTAGGAAACAGTGAGGTAAAGATCCTAGGAACTACAGATACATGACAGAGGCACAGCTAATATACCTCTTCTCTAAAGCCTTCAGAACACAATATTTTCTCTCATTTTATGAAGCCATACAAAGTAAATTCCAACTGCTAGCCACAGAAAATGAATGTTATTTGCTGGAGACCCAATAATGTTTAAAAACTAAAGTCAAACATCTTGCCAAGTGAAGGCTTGATAAAGCAAAGTCTGAGTCTAACACTAACCTTCAAGGTAAAATTAATAATTAATTGGCAAAGCCTGGATATGGAATGATTGCTATCAATATTTTAATACTTTTACTGCTAATTTCATTCTTCCATCACAGTCTGTCTGCTGAAAAAGCTAAGGAGATCTATGCACTTTCAATGGGCCAACCTGCCTCAGCTGTGGACATTGTTTAAAAAGAACTGCTGTTGAAAAGTGTGGCTTTAATATAATTCTTTTAAGGGGGTGAGCAAAATTTGTTGTCTGATACATTTTGAATAATGAACTCATGGAAAACTCTACTACATTCTTCCAAACCATGACGTGATGGCACTAGTAGCTGGCCACAGCAGTCAGTGCACCGCCAAGATCCCAGTGGTTGACTCAAAACTGTCATGCACATTTAATTCAAACACAGATTTTGGTCACAGGGTTTTTCATGCTGGCTGCCATAGCTTTGAAAAAGGAGAGTTTCTTTTCAGGACATAGATGCGTGATTCTAATCCACTTTTACACTAATGTTTGAGAGTAATATGCAAATCTAATAGCCAATAGCAATATCTAAATCTCCTCTGCGTTACTGTACAGTGTTCAAGACAAAACACACCAAAGTCCAGAGAGGTTCCTATATTCACACCATTGTAAGTGACACATGCACAGGCCTCAGGTCCTTCAACCGATCTGCACAGCTGTGGGTAGGTGGAATTTAATAAGTGATTCTGCTAAGCGCTGTACAAGAAAGAACAGAAACCCCCTCACCCGTATTTTCTCTGCAAGGCCATCTGCAGTGAAAAACCCTAAATAGAAATTTTAGTCAGTAAACTAGCATGAGGTGCCTGAATATACATGTGGAGCAGTTCTGTCAAGTAAGGTCCCCCACACACCATCTTCTTCAACTGTTATTGTTATTTATTTGATATACTGACTAGAAGCAGCATTTGATTTGCTGAACTAGTGCCTATAAGAAACATCTATATGCAACACAGGCCAGAGTGACTACTAACGGTGTCATAACTTTTGCATTTTGTGATGTGCTGGGGCATGTTTACATTGTAACTGTGGACAAACGAGTTTTTCCATTTCTCTTAAGATTTATGAAGAATTAACATACGAAGAGAAACAAAAAACTACATAAATTTTAGCTTTTAAAATGGCTCCAAGTATAGAATCGAATCGAATCGTAGGGTTGGAAGGGTCCTCATGAGATCATCAAGTCCAACCCCTGGGGCTTGAAACCCAGGACCTTCTGCATATTAAGCAGAGAAAGGGCTTTCGAGAATACAGATCACATTTTGCAGGCATTGGGGAAGGATGAGTTCACCCCCCCCACAGCAGTTGCTTCTATTACAGTTTGAGCATAGACTTTTCAGCAAGAATAGGTGAACAGAGCAACTTCATACTGATAGATATTTGTGACTGCTGTAACTCGACAAAGGAAAAAATGCTGTTTGGTTTCTGACGGATTTTGCTGGGTGTGTTCCAATAAAACATCTACAATCTCTCCCTTGTAAATTGTCATCAGCAATAGCAGTCTCTGTCTGTGCCAGAAAGGAAGAATGAGCAGTGCTTCTGGAGCAATAGCGGATGTCACAAAGCAGATGGGGCTTCTTTAAGCTGATAATTCTGGGAGATGCCCACAAGACTGCTCAAAAGTGATTTTCACTAACTTATCCAAGTTTTTGATGTAGGGTTCTCCCCTCAACTCAGCCACAAACCTATATGCTAAGGCCCCAGTCCTGAAACTACCTGTGCAGACCCCCACTGCAGTCACTTGGGCTGCACAGGCACACAGGGTCTGCCCTTGTGGAGCCAATGGCGCTACCAGGGCCCAAACCTGGAAGTGTTATTTAAGATATTGATGAGCAAAAGCAAGTCTCAGCATTGTTAAAAATTAAGACTTCACTTTTCTGTAACACAAAAATAATAGAAGTTATTTCCTACAAACAGTTATTTAAAAAAATAAAATAAAATCTGTGAGCTGAGACCTAGATTGGGAAGTTTCATCCCCACAAGCAGTAGTCCTCTGAAAGCTATGAGTGAGTGGAAATGAGAGATAATAGAACCCCAGTATCTACAACAAACTGTCATTATTTCATACTGTGCTTGTGTAGGCAGACTGTAAACTATGTATAAATAGGTGGGTGAGCAAGGGGGTGGGATGTTAACTTCCTTGTTCTATTGCCTTCAGCTCCTGGAAAGAAAAGTGCATTCCTGCCTGCTTTATTTACTCTTTATTACCCTAATAAGGCTATTTCCTGGGAGCTTAACTACCATGGTAAAGACAATTCTACCCACTTTAAAGCATGGAATAGAAACGGCCTATGAAAGTGTGAAGCAGAAAATGAAAGATGGCCAGGAGGAAAAGCAGTGTCTAAAATCTGTTTTAGCAGATAGTAACAAAACCTTGGACACATGACCACAAATTTCACTCTGTCAAGCGGGGGCTTTTTGAGCCAGGCTCTTGAGTTTTGGTTAGGATAGCAGTGGGAGTTTAGGACCATGCTTTCCCACTGCAGAATGACATCACAGCATTCCAGAAAGTATATTTTCTGGAATTCCAGCTGTACTTCAGAAATGTAAATCTGCCGGGCAGGGCAAACAAAACACTCATGTCTTAGTGCTGTAATCCAGCTCTCTAAGAATCATAAAACAGGAATACAACACTATGGAGCAATGCTGTAGAAAAATTAAAAGCACATGATTAACATTACCAAAACATGTACGTTACCAGCCCTTTGAAACGTTACCTCTTCATCATTTTGCCATTTACAATTTAATAATGCAATTAGATATGGTACCGGATTTCCTTCCCCCATCTATTGTGCATTTTTGTAGAGTTAAATCAAACACATTTTCCATTCTTCATTCAGCAGAAAGTCAGAATATTAAATGTCTCTCTCTCATCCTCTGCTGCTACTAAGAAACATTTCAGTCACGTTATATAATACATACAGTAATTTAGCATATTAAAATTATATGACTATTACTTTATGTGCACAATAGATGCATCATATCAGATTAAACAGCTCTCATGAGCCAGTTTAGTCCTTACTGATATAAAACTAAAATGTGTACAGAGGAGACCAGCTCTCCCCCACCCTCCCCTGAATTGCATTCTTGCCTTAAAACAAGATACAATTGGTCTTACTTCTCCCAAGATCTAAAAGCAAAATGAAACATTTAGCAGGTTGTATTTTAAAACAGGAAAATGCCTGGAACAGTGGTCTCATCCACTGGCTGCAAAAAGCCCTAATTCTTCTTGAGCTTGGAAGAGATACAGCATATATATGCAAACTGAATGAATGATGATTTAAGAGTGAACCCACTGCTCAGGCTGCACCAGTTTCTACAGGAAGATAAAATGAGAAACCCACCAGACACAACAGGGAAGAAAATACACTGGCCATGAAAAACTAAACACATGGCATCATTAACCAAGCCAGGAATCTTCACCTGCATGGAAAGCATCTCAGACTAGCCATTCTCACACGTCAAGTTCAACAGAACATTTAAAAAATGTGATTACAATGTGGAGGGGGGGGGGGAGAGAAATGCTGAATAAAATGGCACTAGAGTCCTGAAAGTATGGAAACAAGAACAAACAGCACATCTGATGTCATATTCCTCTTTCTACTAATCCTGAATCAAGCAATGATGGCAGTTTTAACAATTAGATAGCTCTTACCCTGTGTTTGAACACATTTCACAGGTCAGTAAAATGTGTATCACTGCCAGGCCTGCAAGCTCTAGTTATGCAACAGAACCCAAATATGCCAGGTGCTGTGCTGTGCTGTACAAAGAGTCTCTCCCTGTTTCAAAGTGCTTATTATTTAAGTGTTTAAACAAACAAAACCAAAACCAAAACAAAAAACAAAAAAAACCCCACCAGATGGGTACAGACAGACAGGGAAAGTACAAAGAAACAATGACTCAGTAGTGGTCAGCGTGATCACCTGTGATCTCAGAACACCTGCAGACTAATTGTTGTCCAGTTTTTTACAGCCCTGACAGCAAAGGAGGGTTTTGGAGAGAGACTTAAAGGAGGATAATGAGGTGCATCTGAAGGCCTTTATGGGTAGTACCTCCCAAGTGCAAAGGGCAGCAGGGGAGCAAGCACAAATGTACTTTTAAAAAACATTAACAAGTAGGCAACAGAGGCTGGCATCATGCACAAATTGATTGGAAATGGGAGTCAGCATCAGTAGTGAACAAGAAATTAGGAGCAGGGTGAAGATTGAGAATGGCCTTGAAAGTGAACACTGGTCGCTCATGTATGATGTGAGAAAAAGGAGGAGCCAATGGAAGGATGCAAAGAGACAGGTAACATGGGTAAAAGCAACAGACTAGGAAAATGATCTTTGCAGCAGCATTCTGAATGAGCATGAACAGGGCAGGACTGCTTTTGTCAAGGGCAGAGGAAAAGATGTCACTGTAATGAAGAAATGACATGCTGAAAGCCTGAACAAGAACTTAGCCCTGTGGCTGGATAGGAAATGCTGCTATTTAGAGCTGTGTTTCCCAAGCAGCGTGCCACAGCTTGCAGGTGTGCCATGGATTTTTTTGATAAACTTCTTAGAGTTATGGATTGGCTCATGAACATTCATGAGTTCATTTGAAGACTGTATGGTGGTGTGCAGCCCAATAAATAATGGTATCAAGGTGTGCCATGACAGAGAAAAAGTTGGGAACCACTGATTTAGAGTAAACCAGCAAGACTATCTGCCAGACCAGGAGAGTTGAGTGTCAGGCTTAAGAGCTCTGTTCTAGCCATGCCAAGTTTTAGGTGATGGGTAGATATCCATGAGACGATATCACCAGAGAGACAGGTAGAGATTTAAGTTTGGATAGAAGGAAAGTGTGGAGTCCAGACAGCAGAGTGATGTTGCTTGCATTTTGTTTGTGGATGAGACTACCACACATAAAGCAGGAGAGGGAGAAAAGAAGGAAACAACTCCAAGAATTCTCCACAGAAAGCTGAGGGGAAGAGGGATGAGGAGACTCTTTCAAAGACCATATTGAAGGAGCAATTAGACAAAGAGACTAAAGGGAAGTATTTTCATGCAACAATAAAATTGGGATAACACCTTTTTCTGCAGAAATGCTGTGGCAAATATCCCACAGTTCCTATTAATTTATTAATTATTGTTATTATTAATCCAGTGCTAAAGACAGTGCTAGGCACCTCATACCCTTTTGCTCCAAAGGGTTTTCAAACTGATTTCAAACATGATGCAAAGAGGGGTCTAGCTTCTAGGGAGGGCAAACAAATTTATGTTTTAATTGCATAATTTCCTGTAGACATCATTGGCAGAAGTGGGTCTTAAGGAGAATGTTGAATTAGAAAATAGTGGCTGTTCGAATTACCTCAGGAAAGGCTTTTGGAAGGAAGGAAGTGCTCATGTTTTAAAAATGCTGTGAAGTAACTGTGGCAGGACTTGGACATAGCCTAGAAATGACAGAAGTATAAGTCATGGGAACAGGTCACACTGTAACAGCAAATCAAAGCTGTTGTTAAAATTCAGATGCTGGGGAACAGCACACAGAGGAAGATGAGGTTAAATCACCTGTTGTAATGAGAAAAAAAAATCCAAAGTCTCTATTGAGCCCTGAAGCAACACTGTCAAATTTGCAGCCTTAAGCAAATACTCACCAGCAACTACAGACCTAACAAGAGAACCATTAAAGCAGGCACACATCCCTGCAGCAAACCACACTGCCAACTTTGCCCAGGTATCCACACAAAAGACACTATTACAGGCCCTAATCAAACCAGCTGCTCCATCAAAAGCTCAATCACCTTCTCATTCATCAATGTGATTTATGCCATCATGTGCCAGAAATGCCCCTCTGCCTCTATATATATATATATATATATATATATATATATATCAGATAAACAGGACAGTCTCTCCACAAAAAGATAAACAGACACAAGTCTGACAGAAATCACAACATTCGAAAAACAGTGATTGAGCATCTCAATCTTCCTCTCACTCCATTGACAATTTACTAATTGCTGTGGTCAGGCAAATGAATAACAGCTCAGGGCTTCAAAGAGAAGCTGCAAAGCTTGAATTTACTTGCAAATTTGACTGTGTTGTTTCAGGGTTAAATAGGGCCTTTGGCTTTTTCTCTCATTACAGCAGGTGATTTGACCTCACCTTCCTCTACATGCTGTTCCCCAGTGTTTGAATCTTTACAACTGTTTTGATTTATTGTTACAGTCTGACCTGATCCCATGACTTACATTTCCCTGCATTTATTTCTTCCCATTCTGTAAGTTCCCTCCATCTTTAAAGCATGTGACAAAGTGGGATTTTCTCCCACACAAGCTCGTGCAATAAATAAATATGTTAGTCTTTAAGTGCCACAGGACTCCTTGTTTGGTTACCGTAAGTAACCTCCATTTCTTCTTCGAATGCTGGTGCCTATGTGGATTCCAAAAGTAGGTAGTTTAGCAAGCAGTACTCAGCAAGGAACAGGGAGCAAGGACTTGTAAGAAGTGGAAGTCTGTAGGACTGCATGGCTAACTGCCACATCCACTGTTGCCAACAGGGTTATGGCACAGTGGGTGGTGAAAGCGTGGACAGAGGGCCATGCATCTGCTTCACTAATGTCTTGCCACGTAATGTCTGCAAAGAAGGCAGACATGATCTCTTGTGCCCAGATGGAGCGAGTAGTGATGCCAGGTGGCAGAGAGACTCGGAAAAGGTAGCAATACTCCTCAATGCAGAGAGAGATCCATTTGGAGAGACACCAAGAAGAATGGGTGCAGCCCCTGCAACATTCTGCAATGACAACTAAAAGCTTGGGTGAGGCCCAGAAACATCTTTTGAGTTCTAGATAAAAAACCAATGTGCATCAATATCAAGGGAGCACAGTGGCCGCTCTCTCTGTGAGGTGTGGAGTTTGGGACAGAAGGTTGGAGGGTGAATGGTTTAGTTAAGATGGAACGGAGAAACCATGGATGGAGTTGTAACGAAACCTTATACTTATGGAAGCCTGTAAATTCTGGGTCTGCCATCATCACCGCCAGCTCACTAAATCATTTAGCAGATGTGATTGCCATCAAAAAGATTACCTTCATGGAGAAATGGGAGAGGAAGCAAGTAGTCAGTGGTTCAGGGGTGGTTTGTTGAGTGTGGAGAGAATGAATTTCAGGTTGGGGCAGGAGAGAGACTGATAGGATTTACAAGACAGACAAGGAAGGTGTTGAGACCACACAGCAGATGGGTTCAGGTGGGAGGACAAAAGCCAGAGAAACCATCAATTAGTGGAAAGAAGGTAATAAGCAGTGAGATGCAGATCCAGATGGAGAAGTGAACAAGACCCAACTATTAAAGGTGGAAACAGTATTTGGAAATTGTAGCGACAGAGACTGGGTTTTCAGGGAAGACGGTGATGGGATGCCCATGCTGTGACACATTTCCACTGCCCTTGGTAATGTGTTTTAGTAGATGAGCATCTGCTCTGTGAAAGGATGTTCAGCGCATGTTGTCCACTCTTGAACCCCATCCAAATACCAAGGTGTGAGGTGAAACGTGTTGGAAGCTTAGCTTGGCCTGGGTTGCTTGCCCACCGTCCGAGGCCCAAGCCTCAGTAGCCTGACTGCTTTTTATATTTGGCAGAGCCCAGCAGAGTGCTGAATCACCTTGTGGTATCACAGTTTTTGCAAACCACAGCAAACAACAACTAATGGGGGTTTGGTACAATACAGCACATAGCTTTCTAGCTTGCACCTGCACATAGATAAAATGAACAAGGACAAGAGTTTATCCGTTGAATGTTAAGAGGCACTGTTCTTACCAGGGGTGAGTTTTCCCACCCCATCCCACTCCCAGATTTTGTTTTGCTACAACTGATCATGGTGAGAAGCTGAATATTAGTTACTACTGTACTAACAACAAAGGAAAGAAAAGGGGAAGGACCTCACCTAAGGTAGGTGAATGAATGGATTTCATGTCAAAAAGGAACATGCTCCATCACCACATGATTCCACAGGAGCTGCTGCTGGCCTGATCCCCTGGCACGGCTCCAGAAGAAAGCCGGTCCAACATACAGCATCTGGCATGAACTCATAACTCTTAGGTCTAGTAAGTATAAATATGTCATAGTTATTTTTTGGCTTTGTATTAAACATTATTGATCTGCAAATTGGTCTTACCATGTCTCATTGGAACTTACACTGATCATAGTAACTGCCCTGCAACAAAGCCGTTCTGAGTTGGAGTGCCAGAGTCAGCTGTGTTGCTGCATGAGGAGATTCAGGAGAAAGGGAAGGTGGATTAGAAAGTAAACTGAGGGATGGAGGAGGTCAGTGAACCAATACTGGTGAAGCCAGAAGGGAGTGACAAACATGAGGACTGAAAGGTCTCATTGTATTTTGCAGAGGACCTGGGAAAGCAGTGGTATGGTGGACTCCTACTCCAAAGACCACCCTGAGTTGGGAGGTTAGGAGTGCCGGAACCGGTTTGGAGCAGGTCTGTTAAGATGTGCTGACTTGCTATTCTTATGGTGTAGTTCTGAGAGGCTGCTTGGAGTGGTGGCTTAAAAGGAGAAGCTCATCTGCTAGTGATCAAGGGCATATGGTCTCTAGCAATCTATGTTGCAATGGGGAACTGGCATACTGTCAGCTGAAACTGTTAACAGAGGGAGATGGCCAGATGCATGTGGCACTGGGAGTGGAATTTCTGATGGCCCCAACAGTGTGGATAAAACCACAGGTAGAGGCAGCAGCTCCATAACAGAAGGTGAAGATGATGCCTATTGGTCTCGATGGTGCTTAGACTTGCACTCTGTCTGAGACTTCTTGGGAGGATGAGCAGATGAGTCCTTGCACTACATCTCACCAAATCATGTGCGCTCAGGGATGCAAGTGCACTTTGAGGTGGTTCCTCTTGGGAAGCTACCCTTGTGTCCATGCGTGTACTTTTTATAAGACTTGGTGCTGCTTTGACAGTGGTGTCAAAGCTGAGGATGGTGCTCTGGATTGAGCCAGCAAAGCATTCACTAGTGCTAGGTTCAAGCACTCTGTTGCCAGCAGAGTGCACAACAGGAGTGACCTGGCCCAGGAAAAGACCCAGGGCTTGGGCACTGGGACGCAGGACTCGGGGCTTGAGCACCGTAAGCATGCCACCACTGCAGATGCTGCCACTGCAGACCCAGGGCTCTGGCACCAGTACTCAGGGCTTGAACTCCGTAAGCCCGGCACCAACAATGTCCCTGGTGCACAAGCAGCTGCACTGCCTTGTCCATGGGGTGTATTTGGGGTCAGAGCTCTTGAGCCTCACAATCTGTAGTGGGAAATAGTGACAGACAGAGCAGCAGGTGACAACATGGGCTTGATCCAAACCGCAGAGACAATATTGGTGTTTGTGACTCACTGTGATGGAGCATGGACACGATGCACAGCTTTTAAAACCAGCTTCCCAGGGTATAGTTCCCATAAGTGGCTGGGATGCCATGCACAGGGGAAAGGTAAACTACTCCTAGATACCTAACTTAATAACTACTAACTTCTAACTACTAAAAACTACAAGCCTTGTAGAAGACCTCAGACACACCACATGGCCAATGCATGACACACATACAGTTCAACAAACACAGCTGTGAACAATTTCAGCTCCAGCACATGTGCAATGGCATTCAGAATCCATAGGGACCAGCACATGAAGAAGAATCACAGCTAACAATTAAGGATGAGATTTCAGGCGTAAGGCTCTGACTGAAAGGGCTCCAATAGTCCCCTTTGAAAATCCTAGCCTAGATGTGACAATTTATCTACAATGGGATACAATTATACTCCAACCCTAACCCCCAAACAAGACTCTGATCCTACACAGTTTTCACATTTAAGTTTATACAGTGAGCACTCCCATTCATTTCAAAGGGACTACTCAAAGTGCATAAATCTCTGCCGGACTGGGGCCTAAGAATTTGTAACATGCACAAATGGTGAACCTGCACTGTAGTGATGATAGAGAGAAACCTAGAAGAAAAAAAGAAACACATTAAAGCCTGAACTCTTAGTTCATCAATGACAAAGTGCAGTCTGCTGCTGATCTCACAATAATTGAAACAGGTAGAAAATGAACATATATGTCATAAGACTTTAAAGACTTCAAACAAAGAACCCTAGTTAATATTTTTGCATGTTGTTGCCAGGATATTAGAGAGACAAGATGGGTGAGGTAATATCCTGTATGGAACCAATGTCTGTCTGTGAAGAGAAACCTGAAAGCTTCAAGTCAGAAGAAGAGTTCTGTGTAGCTCAAAAGTTTGTCTCTTTCACCAGCAGAAGCTGGTCCAATACAAGACATCACTCCACCCATCTAGTTTATAGCATTCAATTTTATTAAAAACAGATCAGTCTGGTCAATTGAATTATATTTTACATATATTTAAAGGTTGTTGCTCAAAAGACATTTTCCGATACATATTTTCTGTCTGAGAAAAAAGGATTCTTATTTTATATGTTTGTTACTTATTTTTTAAATAACCATATCACACCAACTATTTATTTATCTGTTACTATACTTCTATATTCAAACCAGCTTTCAAAGGATTTGGTTCCAGTAGATTACACTGAGTATATACTTTTATAATGGCAGGTCTCAAAACATATTTTACAGTATATCCAACTTTATCTTCATAGAACTCAAGCAGCAGGGGGCAACCTTACTTAGGAAACCTGCTGAGAAAGAAGTAAGGGCTAAAGCAAGGTTGAATTCTTCAGCCATTTCAAAAAATCTCCGCTTTACTGAATAGAAAATATGGTGCAAGAGGGAAGGGAAACTACACATGGGAGAGAACAAATCCAGGGCAGTAAAACAACAGAATTGAAAGGTCCACTCTGGGATAAATAAGATGAAACAAAATGAAATATATATATATATATATATATATATATATATATATATAAAAACAACTCATGCAGACCAAACAAAAAAAACAAAAAAAATCTGTGAAGGCAGATAGCCTTACTGGGATTTTTGCTTTAACTTGGCCTGCAGGCACTTTTGAGCCCAAATAACTGTAGATCTGGGAATAACAGGTGTTTATTGATTTCCTCTTTTTTTCTGCCCTAGTACTGCAGCAGAAAGACATATGTATTCCATATGTAACACTTCAGAAAATGAACTGGAACAGAATACCAAAAGGGTGGGCAGAGCAGGGGAAGTGTTCTTCCCAATATATTTGACCTCCTTTCCAAAGATCATCAATATAAAGGAAACAGAAAGGAATGCTTAAAAAAGCAACTCTAAAAATGACATTGATTGTCAGCAGTGACATCCGCGTGAATCAGAAGGTAACAGACTCAGGCTCCCTTTTGAGTTTAATGCTTAATGGAAACCTTAGAAATAGCAGAGATAATTAATACATAATGTAGTTAATCCTTTATAGTTTGCTCCCAGTATTCTAACAGAGGGGAGAAAAGAAAAACTATTTTGCCTCAGAGAGAAAAATGCAACAAACAAATGCCTTGCCCTTCCACCCAATCTATGGGATACACATACAAAATACATCTATAATAGTTTACTGTTTAATGGCGTAAAACTCAATGGAAATGTGCTCTTGTGCGTGAAGCATTCTAAACTAGCTCTTAGTGAACGGCCCAACCCTGGCAATATATGCTTACTTCACTGGGCATTTTGCCTAGCTGAGGAGTTCAGTATTTTGCCCCAGCCATTCAAAGTCAGCTTCATTTTACAAAAGAATTCAAGCCAACCAATCCCATTCTAAGAACTACAGTACACTGAGGACTGCAAACACATAGAACCTTTTCTTAAAAAAGAAAAAAAAATTTAGCCCCTTTTCCCATCTGGTCATCATCTTCGGACACAATGCAGTCCCAATGATTTAACATTAGCCAGAAAAAAAGAAAAAGAAAGAAGGAAATACAGTTCTCATCTTCAGCCTCTCCCAAAAGAGAGGACAAATTAATATTGGCTATTGTGTTTGATTTTAAAAGTTGGGGAGGAATATATTTTTTTAAAAAGTGGGGGAAAGAGAAAAAAGTGGGAGCAGAAGAGAGAGGTCAAAACAGGCTATTCTTTTCAGAAGTTTTGGGGAGAACTGAAATGCATCAGTACAGATGTAGTGTCAGGATGAACAGAAGAACAGGTAAGGAAACAAAAGGTGTGTGTGTTTGTGTGTGTAGATAGATAGATAGATAGATAGATAGATAGATAGATAGATAGATAGATAGATAGATAGATAGATAGATATCTGAGAATAGATAAGAACACAGGAGAAAGGATACAAGGATGGAAACCTGTGATGCTGTCAGAAAATGTGATTAATAACGAAAAAATTCCTAAAAAAATAGTTCTGGGGGAGAAAAATACTCCAACATATGTCATATGGTGAATTTGAGCTGCAAATGAAATGCATAAGCCTGATGCTAGACACTGTGGGGCAGGAATGAAATAGTATAGCACCCTGTGAAGAAGAATTCATTGTTAGAAAATGACAATCTTTCTTAACTTGGGATTTTTCAAAGACTGCTGCAGCTGCAGTCTACAGATGTAGTTAAAAAACCCAAGCAGGAAACACATTCCCCTATGGCAGGACTATATTCTATGGCCCTAATATCACTGTCATAAAGGGAGCAGGAGAGACAGAAAGAGGGATGAGGCATAGTAGAGATTTAAAACTTCAGCTCATTCAAGACAAGTAACAGGGGACATGCAAAGGACTTTAAGGAAAGGAAGATGTCAAGGTCCTTATTTATCTGTAAAATTATTATAGCAATGCTGATCAAAAATAGTTTCACTCTCCCCAGCTATGTTTTTTTATTCTTTTTGGACAGAAACCAATGTATCAAACCAAAAGGTGGCGAGCAGGGGGGAATGAAGGAGAGACAAAAAAAAAACAACAAAAAAAAACCCACCACCTAGGGAGGGGAAGGAATAAATCTGCTAAAAAATACATTCCTTCCAACCTTGCTGCAGCTTCTTACACATACATACGCACGCGTGCACGCACACACACACAGCCTTCTTCCAACTTCTCAGTGCCATACCAATTTCCTGTGTAGACCGAATATTAGTATATGTTTTTCTGTCTCCTAAGTTACCTAATGCATGCTCAGCATGAAGCATTTTTAAATGAGTTAGTCTTTATTGAATTATGATTTCCAGCAGTCTCTAATAACAAAATTCAAATTGTTCCAGCAGACTAGGGTTTTAAGAATGCTGTGAAGTAACTGAGTTTTTAAGAGAATCTAAAAGAGCTACCCCACTGCGTGTGTGTAGTAATCGGGAGTCTCTTGACGAAATACTTCAAATAGTTAATTAGATTTGCTAAAAAAAAAAAGAAAAATCAGCCATTAAGAATCAACACTCTGGGAAATACTTCATAAAGGACTGTTACTGGCTCACCTACGGCTTAGTCAAAAATAAAGCTAAAAGAAAACAAAGTTTTCAGGTTTTCATTACATTGTCCCTGCAGTCAGCTCAATGCAATTAACAACACATAAAGGGGAGGAGGTAGAACTTTCTACAGTTAGGATTTTTTTGCCTCAGGAATTTCTTCAGGCTGCTTAAAAGGAATTTTCAAACCCAAGAATAATAGAGAAACGAGCATTCCATCTTCACTTACATTACCCACAACAGCAAAAAACAGTGGATCACCTAAAAACTGAATTCATTCTACTTTGTTAACAATTTATTTTGTCTTTTCTGGCTGTTCAAAAAGTAGTGTGATAATCCCACTGCTCCTCACTTGCTCTACAGAGAGTGTGATCTAATAAAACTATTACAACAGAATGGATTAAGCAACGTGAAACATTAGTCATTTGGGGAGCAGCAAAGGAATGTTTACACGATGACAATGGGAGTACTGTCCTAAGACCAGCACCAGGAAGACAAAAAACTTTACTCAATGTGTCATTTTTCAGGCACAGTATTTCATTATTTCAAAGTCCTTACCCAGCCCTTTACACTGAGAGGCAGGAGATGAGTCAAACTGCTATAACTCAAAAAAACATGGATGATCTGCATCTCATCACAAATTTTGAAGAAACCTTCTGCTGTAATGGTATCTCCTAGAAACCGAGACATGTATAGATAAGGTTAAGTCGGCCTAAGGCTCCAGTGTAGACATATCTCTAGAGACCAGGAAATGTACAAAAAAGCAAAACTCAACTGATGCATTAGATTTGGACACATGTAGTGGTCAAAGCAAATGCTGGAGGAGCTCAGGGATCTCAGTCAAATACACCTTACTCTTGCCTCTATTGGGTAAAGCAAATATAGTATTTGGATGCTACCAGGAGTACTTAAATACGAGTAAGATGAATTGGTTCCAAAAGGGCGGTCGTGTTACTCTAGTTCAGCAAAACAAACGAGTCCTGTGGCACTTTTAAAGACTAACAAATGTATTTATTGCATGAGCTTTCATGGGAGAGATCCCACTTCTGGACTTAGGCAGGATGGGGAGGGGAGCTTTCCCTACTTACAAAGAAGCAGACCTGCCACACCCACACCCAGCTACAAGAGCTGCCAATCCTAGAAGCAGTTATCCACAGCTGAACCTTGTGAGAGAGGCCCAACCAGTATAAAGGAGGAAGAGCATCAGAGAAGGAGGCGGAAGAGGAGCCTAAAACTACAGAGAAGTGATAACCCTGTGTCAGGCCACCTTCTGACAAAGCAGTATTGCTCTAACAAACCCAGCAATGGAAATAACAGGCTGCCCCTGTCCAGGGAGCACAAATTGGGCCACTGAAGGGGCCCAGCAAGGAGCCCAACACAGACACTGATGGAATCTGTGAGACCCCACCAAAAACCACTCTTATAGAATGGAATAATCCACCATAATTTTGTACATATCAAATTAAAATAAATTAATGCTTTAACAGATTATATAGATTTTTTTTCACTCCTCCAAATGTGTCTTCAATGTATTTTCAGTACCATGTGCTCTTTCTAAGAAAGTGATCTCTTTAGGGAGGTACCATGCATAAAGTCTGGTTCCACTGAAATTAATGGGAGTTTTTACAACTGAGTTAAGAGGAGTCTGTATTTTACCCCAGGTCACTTTTTGTAAAGGGTTTGTCCCATTTTGGCAACATATAAATGAATCACCATATGCTTCTATCATTTTGTACGCTATCTTTACAGGGTTTTCAGAATTTGTTTTCCTCAGTGGGCAAAGAAATTTATTTCTCTGTTGAAAGAATCACATCTCCTATTCACTTTTCAAAGTTATTTGGGAATTATCCTAGAAGATGAAGGTTTTGGATTACACAGCAAACACACACAAATGAGAACAATAATGGGTCAGATCAACAGCACAACAAATACTTGAAAGTAACTAAAGCAAAAGTAACAAACAAGGAATCCTGTGGCACTTAAAGACTAACATTTATTTATTGCCATGAGCTTTCATGGGAGAAAATCCCACTTAGTCAAATACTGTTTTTCTTCAAAGCATCTGACAAAGTGGGATCTTCTCCCACGAAAGCTCATACAATGAATAAATTTGTTGGTCTTTAAGCGCCACAGGACTCTTGCTTGTTTTGCTGAACTAGATTAACACAGCTACCACTTTGGAACTAAAGGAAAAGTGTTCTTGAGCTCCAAATTTGAAATCCAAATCTAAATATCCTCAAAACCAAGGTCTGACAAAGTGCGATTTTCTCCCATGAAAGCTCATGCAATAAATAAATTTATTGGTCTTTAAGTGCCATGGGACTCCTTGTTTATTTCAAAGGCAAGGGATGTTCATTATTCAGAGCTTTGGTTCAATCTACTAAACACAGAATCATCTGCTTGGGTCTTGAGCTAAATGTTCATGAAGTAATTAAGTGCTCAGATCCAAGAGTCTGGCCCCAGCCTACCTCTGAAGTCTCCTTCCAAAGACTCATCCCCATCACCAGTGTTCCCCTTGGACATGCTGCTAACAGGTCCTTTAAATTAGCACCGGACAGGTAAGAAAGCCACGTCTACTTCAAGAGTTTCAGGGCCAGGTTCCAAGGACTGTGCCAGCAGCTGGGCATCCTGGTAGGGGCAGAGGTGGAACGCCAGTTGTTTTGTGTCACCTTTCTGCCTTTCTCCCACAAAGCTGAGGACCTGAACAGGGCTGAACTGTCCTGTGTCACCAGTTAGACTAGGGGCCTCAAACACGTGGCCCGCATGCGGCCCCTAAAGCTATTTCCTGTGGCCTGCAATGACACTGTCGTTACTGATATTCCCAATGTAGTTGTATGAAAAGGTTTCAGTGATGCAGCCCACAGGCTAACATAACTAGTCCCTGTGGGGCCCTGTACTAGTCCTCAGGCAGCCCTAGTGGTGATTTGAATTTGAGACCCCTAAGTTAGGGCAAACTCAGAGCTGTTGTACATGCCACGGGATAATGGCTCCCAAATAATTATTCCACTAGCCAGTATCACCAGAATGCATCTGTTCTACCTCCATGGCACATCTCCTATGTTTAGATAGCCAGGAATTTTTAGGAGGAGATGGTCATTAATTTCCTTGTGTATCTTTGCCTGGGAGGCTGTGCCTGTCACCTAATAATTCATCTATAAAAGATCTCTTTGTCATCACAGAAGCTGACAGAGGTATATAATCATCAGTTGTTTCAGCCTGTAATGTGTTTGTAACAAATCAATGGATGCCTAAAGAGAGAAAAATTTCACCACTGCCAGCTAAACTGTACATGTATAATACGAGGTACTGAAGCCAAGACCTAATCAGTACATTACAAATGCTTCCGAAAATTTCCTGTTATTTGTTTAGGTGCCTTTTAGTGTAATTTGACAAAGGTTACTAAGAAATTCAGCAAGAAATATATGTGTAATTGCAAAGTCTATGGGGACCACACCTTATGCAAACATTTGATTCACTGCTTTAAGTAGTCTGTCTCTCCCAAGAGAAAAACAAAACAAAAACAAAACAAAACAAAAAAAAAACCTTCATATAACAGTGAGGAGGTAATGCAGGACTCCTCAAACACACAGGGAGATTCACCACCACCACTAAGTCTTGCACCAATACAATGGCACAAATGCAATTTACAGCTGCGTTGAGGATTCTTCTAGACCTATGCCAGGCACAGAGTGAGGAAAGAGTGAGTAAGAAAGGAATGTAAGCATCAGAGCAATCCCGGCCAGAATAGCATCCCCTTGAAGAAAGGCATCTTCTGACTTAGATCAGGGCAGCCCTAAGGCTGCTCCAGTTTTTGCCAGGGGCAATTTAGGCACCAACAGCCTAGAGTTTCAGGGCAGCAGCAAGGATGTGTAACTCACCTATGTTTCTCTTTTTCCCACGTTCACTGAGCACTGCTCTGATGCATTTGGGAATATAGTCCCATGATTTTAATATTCCTTTTCTGATTTTTTTCTAAATCTCACAGTAAGTTATACTATGGGGAGAGATGTGTAGCATTTCACTAGAAAGTTTTTTTTAAATTGAGGGAAGAAATTGAAAATCAGGTTTATAGCAAGATATTGGCTTCCACTTTGACAATGGGGTGGCTACTGCTTCTCCAGGTTCTTCCACTAATTCACTTGCTGGGTAATTTGATTCTTTGTCTAATTCGATAGAAACCTCAGGGATCAAATCATTAGTATTAAAATAGCATTCACATTTTATCTTTGTCACCGCTGATTGCTCTATAACACATATTATTAGATAGTTTGGTCACTGAATATAGCAAGTTACCATTTAATTAATGTAAAAGGTGCCCAAATTCTGAATTATATTGAAGAAAAATGCCCAAGGAGGAGGCAGGATCATAAAAGATTATTATAATTTACTAGTGCTCTGTTATCTGCACTGGGTGCCTCTTAGTTTAAAGGAGCAGTTCAAGGTGTGACATTTAAATCTAAAAATCCCAAATTGTTTCAGAACTTACTACAAGAAATGCTTTCTCTTCATGCTATATTGCCACAGTAGAAATCAGCAGAAGCACTAGAACTGGAGGTCAACAGAGGGTGCTTTCCAAGAAGGCCTCTAGACATAAGGACTTACTTCTCTGCTGGGTTAGCTCGAATCCATGCTTGTTATCGTTCAGAACGTGATACAGAGCCCATCTGTTTTCACAAACAATGGCAAGGGGCAGGGAGAAGGGCGATAGGTATTAAGATGCTCTCCAGAGATGATCTCTGGGCTTAAGGGACCAATATTGTATTGAGATGGGGAATATGCTGAAGGCAATAAAAACAGTGGTTGTGTGGATTAGTTTACTGGTTATTTTAAATTTCAGATGTTGAGATATGATGTACTGAGTTATTCTGAGACTACCCCTGTATTGTGTATGGGTTCCTACTTTTCTTGGCTGACTATAAATCAAAATAAACTAATGAGTAAGTAGACTGAGTGTTGTATTCTTTGAACATTACTTTTGACATTATGGGCACTATCATGAGCTACACGAACTGTGAGGAACACCCTGTTGGTCACATGGCTACAAGAAGCCTACATTCCACACTGCCCACACAGGAAAATTCTCTTTGAGTCACTGTGCCACAATTCAGCTGCTTAATTCAGTCCAAGTTACCAGAGTCAACTTAATCAGGTGAAAAGGAATGCACTGCAGTCAAGCCCTTCCCCGCCACTCAGCTCTCCCACTCCTCAACCCAAAAAAAGTCCCAAGAAGGAAATCACTGTCTGTATTTGCAAGCAAATTTGGCAGAGTCATGAAGGTATAATGTTCAGAAGTAGAGAAGTACAATATTCCTGTAGGAGGGAATGGGTGACACAGCTGAATTCCCCTAACTTTTTCCTTTTTCAGAGTATAACTATTATTTTCAGTAAGGATAAGAATCAATTAAGGAACTTCACAAATGCCTATATATCAACACAAAATTTCATAATATTAATACCCAATACTCACTGTGTATCTCAAAGAGAATATCCTTTACTGTGATTCACAGGGGAAATTTCTCGCCCCATGCAATGATTATTTATCACGGGACACATACATTTTCTTAATGCTGTCAACCCACTGAGGTGATGTGGGGTTTATTTAGTAAATGGCTGTCCATGAATGGACAAAGGCTGGTTGGACTAACCTTTCAAACACCGTTTTCTCACTGGTTCTGCAGAGTTGCTCCTATTTCTCAGCTACTCTGATGCCAGCTTGAGTTTTCAACTGTGAAATTGCACTTCTGTTTTCTACAACACAAACACAAAGATCAGCTGATTAAGGTTTGTCCATCTGCACTAAAGGGGGTGGTTGAGTGCTGGCTATTTCTTGGAATATGTATGTGGCAGTGTTAACCAACGCCAATCAGCAATTTTCTTCAGCTCTCTGGGATGAAGAGAGCCTAAAATGCTATAGATCAGCCAGTCTGTGAGCATAGAATGAGTTAACAGTTGGATAAGGAATCTGAAATTTCACAGATGCAGAGGTGAGACTGTCAATTCATAATTAGCAAAACCAAAAATGATCAGAGGATAAACAACTGAATACAGATGTTGCTTGGACATAGCACTGTTATTCAACACATATCTAGTCAGGCCCCTTAACTTCCATTTCCCGTTAGCCACGTAAAATCAACCCATCAACCACAAAAAAGTGTTAGCGATATAAGACTAAAAACAGAGGAGAGATGGTACTGCGTTAAGTAATAGAGTAATACTCAGAAGATCTGGGTTCAATTCCTTAGCCTCTCGTAGGGTTCCCAAGTGACTTGAAAAAGTCACTTAATCTTTTTCCCCCCTCAATTTTTCAACCATAAAATGAGGGAAGTACTTCTTTTCTCCCACCATCTGTCCATCCTATCTATTTAGATTATAAAGTGTTTGGGTCAGGGACCATTTCTCACTCTCCGTGCATACAGTGCTCAGCACAATACGACCCTGATCATGATTGTGGCCTCCAGGCTTTACTGTAAAATAAATAATAAAAACAAGGAGGTAAAAGTTTCAAAACGTTTTTAAAAAAATCAGTTCTACTATCAAGGATTTCATGCAATGGGAATAAATTAATCAATCAATCAAACAAACAAATATGTAAATAAATAAAAATTTTATAGTAGATGCATCTTTATGTCTTCGTTTTGTGATTCACTGATTTCCATTAAGTAAAATTCTTGATTTTAGAACTGACTTTTTAAAAACTGTTCTCCAAAGAGATTGAGATATTAACAAACTGCAAGAAAAGCATCTGAGGGCTGAGCTATACCTGAAACTCCAGTTGACTTGGCTTAGTATCATCCAGAGACTTGCTGAGGATGCAGTCCACCACATCAGCCAGATTATTAAGGAAGATGTTGAACAAAACCAGCTTAAGGACCAGCCCAGCCTCCACAGAGCCCTGCATCCAGTCCCATGGACCTGTGCTTGTCCAGCTTTTCTAAATACCCCTGAACTCTAGTGATTATTCTTGTCCACTTGGCCATCGGGAGGGCACATCTGGAGTACTGTGTTCAGTTTTGGGCCTCTCTACTATAAGAAGGATGTGGACAAATCAGAAAGAGTCCAGTGGAGGGCAATGAAAATAAGTGGGTGGCAAGGAGAGGCTGGCAGAATTGGACTTATTTAGTTTGCAGAAAAGAAGAATGAGAGGGGTTTGATAGCCACCTTCAACTACCTGAAAGAGGGTGGGGAGGTCCAGGGGGATGGAGCTAGGCTGGTCTCAATGTAGTAGATGACAGAACAAGGGGCAATGGTCTCAAGTTGAAGTTGGGGAAGTCTAGAGTGAATATTAGGATAAACTTTTTCATTAGGAGGGCAGTGAAGCACTGGAGTGAGTTACATAAGGAGGTGGTGGAACTGCCATCCTTAGAAGTTTTTAAGGTATGGCTTGAGGTTGGTTCTGTCTTGAGCAGGGGGTTTGGATTAGATGACCTCTTGTGGTCCTGTGCAATCCTACCTTCCATGTTTTATACCTTTTTAAAGCTAATAACATAACACAACACACACATAAGGGTATTGTTGATTTATAGGTGCCCTCTGAAATGAATAAATTGCATATCACAGTAAAATATAATTTAAGGCAATGTTTTTCAACCTGTGTTCTGTGGGCTGCTGGGGGTCTGCAGACTATATCTAAGGGGTTATGTCCAAAGAGGTCCACACCTCCATTTAAAATGTTTTAGGGGTCTGCAAATGATGAAATGTTAAAAAATCACTCATTGATCCTTAAAATAAAAAGTTTTACATCTATATCTTCCTGAATTTGCTTTGTCTCACCACATTACGCAGGTTTGAATCTGATTAGCACGTGGACATCTAGCCATCGAGAATATCATACCCGCTAGGTTTGTTGCTTCCCTGTGATAACAATGAATTCTCTTAAGGATTTTACATATTTTATGCCTTTGGCTGAACCCTTTGCTTCAAACTTCAAACAGGACAACCACTGGCAGGGAAAAAAAAGCAGGGTTTGCCTTAGCTCAGCAGGTAGCCACATTACAGTAAGATGCAAGAGTCCCTGATTCAATCTTGTGCTGGAATGGTTTCTCCAAAATAAGGCTAATCTCTTACGGAATGTTTACACTTGATTGTCTCCCAGTATTATTAACTAGCCACCTCTGCCTTCATAATTTTTATATTATGTATTCTCCCCATAGGATTTTTGCACTAAATTAATTTTAAGCAAGTAATATGGGAAAATATCTGCATCCTTAGACTTTTATAGATGATATGTTACACATACAAATGTCAAGCTATTCAGAGTTGCAGTTCTTATAGTAAACTCTCCACGAGGGTTGCCCATGGTTAACTAATGTATTTGCTATGCTACCATTTAATAACATTAACTAAAATCTGTGAGCTAACGTTTTTAAAACGGAACCTCTTCTCCTCGTGAAAGTATAAGCAGGAGGAAAACCAGCACAGGAGTGTTTTGGGGAAGAACTGGAAGGCATCAGAACTGAAAGAAGTCCCTGCACTTAGATAATAGGATAAGCCACAAGACTTGTCTTATTAAGTGACCACATCCTTTTCCTACTAGGAAGATGGCAGGCGAGAAGAAGGCAAAGAAGCCTAGGAAACACCATGCAAGCCGTAACCCAGTGCTGGCCCGAGGAATTGGGAGATATTCCCGATCAGCAATGTATGCCAGAAAAGCCATGTACAAGCGCAAGTATGAGGCTCCAGAAACAAAGATAGAGAAGAAAAAAAGAGAGAGAAAGCACATCCTCATAACCTGGACCTAGCAAAAAGCAGACCATTTTAACTGTGATAAGGTTTTCAAGACTAGTTTTACTAACCCCTATTTTTATACACAAGCAACAGACACGTTTTAAACAGTCTGGGGCTAGATCAGTCAGTATTCTGCAGCAATGCTTGTTCTCCCTGGGGCATATGAGGGATTATCAAAGGAAAGGCTTCGCAGCACCTTTCCAAATCACTTTCCCAATCCTGAGCTTGGTCAAAAGTAGCTCAGCCTCAGCACCCCTCTCTCCTTATACTAGTTCACAATGGCCCCGCACAGAGCAGGGGAATCATCAGCGGCTCACTTACAATAGCTTTAAGTCCCTATGGCACTGCTGGAGCAACACAAAGGGAGCATGCATGTACAAGCCCCTGAATGCACACTCTTAAGGTCAAAAGGTCTTTAGCGGAGCCAGGAATTGGCCCCTCTGTGTAGAAGCTGACCATTTCAATCTTAAAAAAATAAAATTATATCCTCAAATTTAGAATTGAAAAAGATCTAATAAATCCATCGCAACACATCCCACATGCAACTCAAGACTGCCTCTTACAGAGTGGGTCTCACGATTAGTATGGCCTAATTCACCACTGCAATCCTTAATTTTACACTCCAAAGATTTCAGTGGAATTCAACTACTGAAACGCAAGAATGAATTAGGCCATATGACTGCAACAACATTTTTGAGTGTGCACTCAGGTGCTTGCACATGCACACTCAACTACTGTAAGCTGAAGGTGTCAACACTTCAAAGGTATGCACATGTTGGCCGAAAAACACACAATGCATGTATATATGCAAAAGGAAGTATTTGTAAAAGTGACTTTTTAAAACCTTATAATGTACAGTGAATTAGCTTATAATCAATTCAATTACAGTAAGTTTAGTCTATTTATTATATCATACTTATTATATGTACTGAAAACATACCTAGTAGATGTGCACATACTATGTTAAACTTAGAATATTTCTAACATGCAAAATTAATCTTTTCTTTCTTTTTATTGTGCAATGGGGAAAACATAAATTTGACTAATTTAAAAACTGACTAACTAAATCCTCATTTACACCTATTAACTAGCTCCTCCTCATATTTGCAAATCAAACATCACATTCTCATCGTCCAGCAACTTTCCTCTTAACTACAGCAAATATTCTTCAATTTTGTTACCAATCTGCTCACTAGAGAGTCATGAGTTATAAGTTTAATAGTTTTCATTTCCATACCCAGCTGAAGTGTATTAGAAAGAGTCACCAGTATTCATTACACTCTACTGCCTAAAAACCACAGATATCTGTTTTTCCAGATCCACTTAACCGCGACCCATAAATGGAGGGGTTTGGAATAGCACTGTGACCAAACACAGGCTGAGTTCACCTGATTAATATTTGAACCATGAAGAGTACCTTGAAGTAACAGTTGATCATACAGAGTCAGAATGAAGAGGTAAGTTTTCATTTAGCTGCATGAAACATATGTTACTTCTAAATACAGGAACTGTCAGACTGGATCAGACCAATGGTCCAACTAAACCAGCATGCCACGGGTATAAATGCTTCATAGGAAGGCTCAAGAAATCTTGTAATTAACAATCATGCAATAACTTGTAATAGGCAAAGTTTCTGCCCAATTTAAGGTATTTAGTACTTTATTCTTGCCCCAAAGCAGGAGGGGCTATATATTGTTTACCTATTTGATGTATCTGGCAAGGTTCTAATTATTCATATAAATTGTCTAATTTTTTAAAATCTTCCTAAGCACTTGACTTCAGAATGCCTTGTGGTGCCAAGTCCCAAAATTAAGTAGGCATTGTGTAATATCTGTTTCCGTTTATCAGTTTTAAATATGTTGTCTTTTGATTGTGTGCTCCACTAATTATATGCTATATATTATGGTAGCGCCTAGTAGACACAATCAGGTTGGGCCTCAATGATGCCACAATCTGTGGAAAGATACTGTTATGGAGGGAGTCACCAGATGGCACTGTCACACACTGTCTTACAAGTTCCCTCCAGCATGACACCATTTTACAGTCTTTGCATCTGATGAAGTGGGATTTTTCTCCCACAAAAGCTCATGCAATAAATAAATTTGTTAGTCTGTAACTGCCACAGGGCTCCTTGTTTGTTTTACTGAACTAGACTAACATGGCTGCCACTTTGGAATTTAAAAAAAAAATGATGCAGAGTTAGTTTTTCTGATACAGATTTCTTAGCTGCATACAGCAAGAGAAACTGAACTGTTTCAGTCTCTCAAACTAGTGTATTTTTAGAGCAGAGCAATTTCCTATGAACCAGACAACAGTTTTGGGTTAATATTTCAGAAAGAGAAGGATTGCCTGTGGACTGTCTGTGACGGTGGCTGTTCACTGACTGTTGTATGTAGCATAAATAAATGAGTTGTACTATGAAAACACCCAGACTGCACATCACAGATTTCTCCTCCCCTAGGGACAGCAAAAAAAAAAAAAAAACCATGGGAGATGTCACCACCTAGAAACAAAACTGATTACTACTCTAGTAAATATTAACAACATCTGCTATTCCTAGGCTCCAATATATTTTTGTGGAATATTAGTTTCCATCTATTAAACTGAGGGGAGGGGGATTTCAGGTAGTCAGTAAGTTTGGATGCCCCAATATAACCTCTCTCTTCCAGCTGATGTTGATCAGCATACATATTTGTTTTCTCTCTTTTGTAAATCTATTCTTTCACCCCTAATAAGAGCAGAGGAATTGAATCATAATATAACAGGTAAAATATATCTGTAGACAGTCACTTTAGAGACCTTATTGTAGGCATCTTATTGTATTTTCTTTTTACATAGTGAAATGCAAAAAAGAATAGAATTCCAGGATAAAAGGGTGAAAGAAAAGGTACCAACATTCTCTATAATGCAGAGGATGCTTAATCATTAGGGAAAGAAGGAGTGAATCAAGAGCTGTCCCATCAGAATAATTATATACACCAGTATTTACAGTTACCCTACACCTGTTGAAGCCACCAGCTTATCAGCCCGGAGTAAGAGACGTTGGTGACTCCATCCTAAAAAAGCAGCTAGATATTGATAGGTATACAGTATAACTGACTAAATGACTCCGGAAGATTTTGCAAAATCAGCTGTTTGTGCTACTGAGGTGATATAATGTGAGCTCAGGAATAACTATGCTAATCACAGAATCATAGAAATGTAAGACTGTAAGCGATCTCATTAGCTCATCTAGTCCAGTTCCCGGCACTGAGGCAGGACTAACAATAATCTAAAAACCTCCAATCACAGAGACTCCACAGCCTCCCTAAATACTTCGTTCCAGGGCTTACCTAACTTTACAGTTAAAGAAGTTTTTCCTAATGTCTTGCCTAAGACTTTCTTGATGCAATTTAAGCCTATTATTTCTTGTCCAGTCCTCAATGGTTAAGGAAAAGAATTTATCTGCCTCCTCATTGTAACAACCTTCCAAGGACTTGAAGACTTATGTACACCCTGAGTCACCCCTTCTTCTGACTAAACAAATCCAGTTGTTTTCAATTTTTTCTCACAGGTCATGTTTTCTATACCTTTAATCATTTTTGTTGCTTTCCTGTGCACTTTCTGCAATTTGTTCACATCTTTCCTGGAATGTGGACACAGTATTCCAGTCAAAGGCTTGTTAATACAGAGTAGAGCAGAAGAATTACTTCTTGTGTCTTTCTTATAATACTCCTGCTATTTGTTAATACTTCCGACCATGATGTTGGTTTGTTTGGGGATTTTTGCAGCAATAGCACATAGCTGACCCATATTTAATTTGTGATCCAGTCCCATTCCTGCAGTGGTCCTTCATAGGCTTCCAATTCCCATTGTGCTTGTAACTGATTATTTCTTCCTAACTGCTGTACTCTGCATGTCCTCACTGAATTCATCCTATTAAACTGAGACCATCTCTCCAGTTTATCAAGATCACTTTACATTTTAATTCTGTTTTTCAAAGAGCTTGCAACCCCACTTACCTTGGTATCATCCACAAACCTTATAATTGTACTCTGTGTGCCATTACCCTAGTGGTTTTATGAAGATATTGAACAGAACCAGACCCAAGATAGATCCCTGTGGGACCCCACTTGATATGACTTTCCAGCACTATTGTGAGCAATAGGTAACTACTCTGAGGATGCTCTTCCAGTCAGTTGTACAACCACCTTAGAGTGTGTTTGTCTCTATACTGTATTTCTCAAGTTTGTTCAGGATATGTATGTTTGGAGTGTTAGAGCATACCCAGCATGAACCATATGTTTCCAAACACCTGAGCTGAGTCACACTAGGGGTAAGTCTATACTGATGGGAGCAAAATCACTGCCATCAGCACGATCTTCAGGGTGCAAGTGAGTGGTCTGTGTAGACCTGCTTGATCGCTCTGGAAATCACCATATCAACTCTAGCCTTGGAACTGGAGTTGCTGTAAGCTGACCGGAAGGTACTTCTGGTCAGCTTACTTTAATGTGTAGCGACAAATTAGTAAGTTGTTGAGAGTTACACAAGGTATTTTACATAACCTGCATATCTCCTGTTGACTGCCACTGAAAAGTGCAGCAAGTATAAACTAGGGCTGAATTGGAAGATTCTGTAATTAGTAGAAGTACGAGGCCTTCTCTCCTGATTAACGATGAGTACTAAACTTAAAGAGGAGGGGAATATAAAAACATGGCATTAAAAGGGGTTTTTCCCCATCCATCTTCAAGATTCCAGAGATTCTTTGGGACATATATAGTTATTTCTTTCTCACCCTGACCCTTCTGACCTTTTTAAGACTACTGCTGTTGAAGACCCTTATTCAGCAAAACACCCTGAGAGTCTCAGGCTGAGACCCTCACTTCTTCAAAGTGCAGAGATCACATCTCCGAGTTGTTACATGCCTGACTCGGGCGCATGACATGTAGAGATAGTTTATCCTTAGTGAGTATCATAAGGGTTCACATTTCATGGGAAAACATAAGTATCAAAATCTCATCCACAAATTACTCCAAGCCATGCAAAACACCTTTGTCTTTCCTCCCCTTTTTGCCCATGCCAACCAAAATATCTTAGATTCTTTAATGGTGGCTGAATACTTCCTTTACATACTGATCTGACTTCATGATTTAAGAGCCCTATTCATTTGGCACCTCCCCTCCTGCATTATGAACAAATGGAAAAGGATTTTTCAGAAAATGACACAAATTATTGATGCTATACATTTCCCCATCTCATTTTGCAAGGACTTTCACAAAAGATAAGTATGATTAGCTTTCTTCTAGATTTGCTATGAATTATTTTTTTCATCAACACCTGAAATAATTAATTTTTTTAAATGTCCATCTAGGCACTGAAAGATCAAAATGCTTTACGCAAAAAGGGCAAAAAAGTAAAGGAACAGATTAAAAAAAGATAAAATATTATAAATGGTCCTCTAAGCCATGGGGTGTTCTCCTTTTATCATGCTTTTTTTCTCAGGTTTAGAGGTTATTAACCTGTATCCTGGGGCGAAAGGATGCACATCCGTTACATCAATTGAACAGACAAATGAAGCAAATTAAAAATTTAACACACACAAGCATACATACAACACAGGACTTCTAACAGGATTTCATTTGAGAAATGAAAAGTAGAAATTCTTTCTTAATTTTTAATTGTGATGTTACAATGACAGGAGATAAGCAGTAGAGATATATAAACTAAAATGATCCATACAGTTGATTACAATAAAGTCCTCCTCCTTTCCTTAGTTCGGCAAACATTATAGTAACAAATCTACGCTAATTTAATCTACTTGTCCAGTACCTGGCAGTGTGAGGAGTATTCAAGGAAAATGGATTTCTCTCTACTGTTTTTAGCTGGAGTCTCGCATTAATATGACTATTAAAGCAAAGTGCCTTAGTGCAGTGATTCTCATTATTTCCAAGTTCCGAAGGGGATAGTCGTGTTAATCTAGTTTAGTAAAACAAACAAGGAGTCCTGCAGCCCTTTTTTTCTTTTTTGATTAATTTTTAAAGCATCATAGGACTCCTTGTTTGTCTTCAATATTTTGAGACTACTGAATCTGTTTCATGGGGCTGATTTGAGTAGTATAACCTAAGTTTCACCTCACTTAAAAATTCTTTGCTTACAAAATCAGACCTAAAAATACAAAAGTGTCACAGCAACTAGTATTAACAAATTGTTTTGTTTCCCACTTTTATCACATCATTATCAAAGAAACTGAATGGAATATGAATATAGTACGTACATTTCCATGTGATACTTGCCATATAATAGTTTATGAAGCAATATAATATTATTGTATGTATGAAATTTTAGTTTGCACTGACTTTACTAGTTCTTTTTATGTAATCTGTTGTAAAACACAGCTATCTAGGCAAGTTGAGGTACCCCAAGAAGACCTCTGCATGCTCTTGGGGTACGCTTTTGATGGTTGAGAGCCACTGAGAGTGCCAGAGAATTCTCAAATAGCAAAAGTTCCAGGATAGAGGCTGCTGTACCTTTTTTTCTTTTTGTCTGCTATCTATGTATTGTCTCAGTCACTACCATATACCAATCTATTTAAATCAGGGAGGTCTAAATTTTGTACAATGCATTTTTCTTTTAAAAGCGAAAAATACTCCTGAACCAGGGAACTGTGTAATTCTGCTTTCCTAGATTTTATGCCCTGAGGACTGGTCTATACTGCCACACTGGTTCGACGGGAGATGTACAGTCTACAGACTGTAGAATACATGTCTCCCATTAACTTACCTGCCCTTGCCAAAGTATCTTCACAGGGCTGTGTCAACAGGAAATGCTCTCTCTCAACACAGCATTACTCTTTTCTGGAGGGTAGAGTTACTGCGTAGAATGGGGAACACTTCTGGCGTCAACTGAGCAGGTCTCCAGTGGCCACTCAACTGACACCACTGCATCAATCCATGGAGATTTCAGTGTAGACAAGCCCAAAGTCTTCCAGATATTTAAAAACAATTAATAGTGGGGAGGGCATCCAGATGGACTAATAAGATAACTTCTCTGGAAGTTCTCTGGCCTCTGTCCCTTTTCAGCCCCAGTTTTAGATTAGCACAGAACAGTATATTTTGATGCTATTTGACTATTTAAATACTTAGCAATATCAACCCACTTAGCTAACAGACTGAAAGAGCAGAATAAGGTAGAGAACTTCCCAGGCACCTCCTTCTGCCTCTCACCCAACCCAATAACTGGTATTGGGATTGAAATCATATTAAAAATCCAGCCATGAAGGATCCACAAGGAATTTCTAGGAGTTAGTAAACACTGAATAGTCATCTTCTATTACTGTAAATGAAAATGGATTTGGAAAAAAAAATACAGCTGCGCAGCTAATTTGTTTCCATGGCTGTAAAGTGCAACAGAGAATAGAAGAGGTTGTAGAAATTAAAGTGCAAAATCCAGAAAAGTTAGATGCTCAAGGTACCTAGAATTTCCAAAGTGCAAGCTAAAAGTTTTATGGTTATGGACAGACGTCTCACCCAGTACAAAATGATGTCAGGTTCTAAGAGTGTGAGCTGGTCTTTACTGATCCACAAGGTGCTCACTTAAGTGCCCTATAAGATATCCATCTATATACTGAAATCCATTAAAAAACCTTTCGGAATTGAATTAAACTGTCCTAAAGCACAGTAACTGTTACACTATTAGATTCAAGAAATAAAAATAGGAGTCCTACTGTAGCTGGGGACAGAACAGGAAGAAATTTCATGCTGTTCTCTTTTTCCTGTATATCAACTGCAATATGCAAAGAAATAGAAGGCAAGGCAGGCATTTTCACTATCCTCCTTACATATAATTTTCATTATTGTAATAACAGCCCTCTGATCCTTTCATTTTCCACAATAAATAAGGCTACATTTTGCATTATATGCATGTCCTGGTCACAATACTTTGGTCCCTTCCTTTTCCTCACTTTGGATCTTTTCTATTTTAGTTATATTTTTCTGGAGTTGAAGGTACCAATACTGGTCACGCCATCCCCAGTGACAACATTTTGTATTTTATTTTCTAATTCTTCCCCAATGCAGCCAAAAGTACCGTTTGCATATAAAGAGTGACTCATGTCTAACTCTTCAGGAGGTACTCTAGCTTCGCAGGTCATCAATAAATGAAATGCATGCTACTTCTTTCTCAGTTATTCTAAATTATAAATGCCATCTTCTGTATTGTTACATAACTCCCTAATGCAATTAGGGCCATCTCTAGGCTATTCCAAAGCCCCATATGTTCCCCTAAGCAAAGCAGGTTAGTGTCAGACTTTACCAGCTCATCACCTACCTCCAAATCTTTAATAAATACATTTAACACTGATCCAAAACCAACCACAGAGTTCCCTATTATTAATCTCTTCCTATGATAACATGCAGCTTTGGCTTAGGAGCAGCCTACACTGCTAACGAAATTTGGCAGGAGTCTGCAGCATTTACACCAGCCACATGGAGTAGCCACTTGACGGAATAGTTTAAGTCAGTTTCTGGATCAACTGAGTGTGCCTTAACTGACTTTGCCACATCAGTGTAGATGTGGCCTAAGAGGTTTCAGCTTCATTACCCACTCCAGACTGACCAACTATTTACTTGGTATGTTACCTTATTTATTATTTAGTTTAATAATCCGTTTGAAGGCATTCACAGGCCTATGGATAGGCTTGTCCAGAAATAATGTATTAAAACTTCTATCAATGTTTTCAAACTTACAACTTTTTTCTATGGTCAAGAGACTCGACCGCCCCCTCCCCACAAAGTGCCACAGCAACTGCATTGATTTTATGGCATAGGAGAGGATACACTTCTTTAGCCAAAAAACTTTGTTCCTGCCTCACATGTACCATTCATGAAAAGAGAACTTAATTTAGAAAGTGCAAAAATGTCAGTACATGACAGGACATATTTCACTATATTCATACCCTTGATGTATTCCAAAGCTGTTTTAAAATTGCCCCAGCAAACACCTTTTCTTTGCCATATAAAAGCCAAGGTGGATATTCTGCTGATCTAAAGATATTTCTGAAATCTTTATCACTAAAAGTATTTTAAAAGAAATACGGCAGAATCTCAGTATTACTAAATGACCAGTCAACACATATCATTTGGGACTGGAAGTACTTGATCAGGCAGCAGAGACCAAAATGCAAACACAGTACAGTACTGTGTAAATGTAAACGACTAAAAAACAGGAAAGCTTTAAAAAAGATTTGACAAGGAAAGGAAACTGTTTCTGTGCTTCTTTCCTATAAATCAGGGTCTCAAATTCAAATCACCATGAGGGCCACATGAGAACTAGTACGTTAGCCCAAGGGCCGCACCACTGAAACCTTTCAATACAATGATATTGCAAATATCAGTAACAATAGTGCTGTTGCAGGCCACACAAAATAACTTTAAGGGCCACTTGCGGCCCACAGACCACGTGTCTGAGACCCTTGCTATAAATTAAGATGGTTAAAAGCAGCATTTCTCCTCTTCATAGTGTAGTTTCAAAGTTGTAGCAAGTCAATGTTCAACTGTAAACTTTTGAAAGAACAGCCATAATGTTTGTTCAAACTTATGATCATTTCAGAGTTACTAACAACCTCCATTACTCAGGGATTGGAAACTCTGACATTCTAATGTGCAGGCCCAGAGTGGGTCACCCCTCCTCATGCTGAGTAGCACCTTATTCTGTGAACAATGCATCTGTTTCAGTCTGACTCCTCTCACAAGAAAGTACAGTCTGGTCTACGCCAAGTAGGATTTGCACACAGAGTAGATGTCTACAATGGACTTTGCCCTCTGCATGTCCCTTGCTTGGCAGATTGCTGCACATCTTGAAAATGGTCACCAATACTATCTCCTCTGGTAGGTCGTTCCACAAGGAGAAGCCTTTGGCTGAAAGATTTCCCAGACAGCTAAGGGCTGGCCTACACCAGGAACTTACATCGGCAGAGCTATGTCTCTCATGGGAGTGAAGAATTCACACCTGAGAGATGTAGCTATGCCAAGCAACCCCTGGAGCAGACAGTACTAGGTCAGCTGAAGAATTATTCCATGGAGTCACTTACCACCCCAAGAGAAGAGCATTATCTGCATTAAGGGGAGAACTCTCCCACTGGATAAGGAGTATCAACACTGAAGAGCTACAGCAGCTGTGCCACTGTAGCATTTTCAGCAGATGGATGGATGCTGGATCTCTTAAAGCATTGCTCAGACACAGCTGTAAAGATGGACATTTATTAACTGTTGGAAATGGAACCCATGACATCCCACAATCTTTCCAAGTTGTCTTACATAGACAAGGAGAAAAACAATAATCAGGAAGGCCACAGTCCCATCTTCAAAGCGTCTGATGAAGTGGGATTTTCTCCCATGAAAGCTCATGCAATAAATAAATTTGTCAGTCTTTACATGTCACAGGACTCCTTGCTTGTTTCGTAGAATTAGACTAACATAGCTGTCCCTTTGGAACTAGAGAAAAAACAGTTTCCTGACACTTCGAAACCCCAAACAATGACTTGGAAGAAGAATAAATATATGGCTTGCTAGCTGAGACCAGAGATTCTATCACTATTTATGGAGAGCCCCATCTCAGAACAGGTCACAGCCTTTCTGCCTGTGAGGCCACAAGGTTTGCACTCATCAAAAGAAGACTTCGTAGAGCAAGCTGAGAGAAATTTAGGGTGGCCCTGAAATCCTCCCCAACAGCATCCACAGTCCAGAGCAGAGGGGCAGCTCACTCAGCCAACTGGTGAACAACCATGGATACTGGTGAAGTCATAGAAGGACTTCTGGAGTCAGCAATATCAGAGGTCCCTTATATAGCTAGTTTGGCTTTGCTACAGGGTATTGTGCAACCAAATTATGTCTTGCCACAGCTTGGCAGAGAGAAATAAAAATCTGATACTGAAAACTGCAGTATTCTTATTAACTCAGTCCAAGCCCTCACTGAAAGATGCTTATTGAACCAGGAGAAAAAACGAGTGAAAGTACAGCCAGAAATCCCAGTACACATATCCAGTGGAGATAAATAGAGGAGTATTGGGCATCAAAGACTAGAGACAGATTTTGTCTAATCATTTTGCAGTCTTCTTTCCAGAAGAAAATACACTTTAAATCTCTTTGGTTAAAATGAGCTTGGATCACGTCTCTTCCCCTCAACAAATACCATGTCTGTTCTCAAGCGGAACTGGGCTTTATATCTATCTCCTGTGGAAACTGATAGTATGACATGGCAAACATAAGGAATAATTAAGAAAAATTATAGTGTATAGCCCCCAAAACATCTGTTGCATCTTTCATGTGTCTTTTTTACACTAACCCCTTACAGTTGGTCTGCAGGCAGCGTGGCAGTGCATATAATCACTGAGGAAGGAAATGCTTTGGATCAGGTCACTGAAACCATGCTGAAGAGCTCCAAAAGGACTCTAGTCCAAACAGCAGCCAAAAAATGGCAGCCAAAGTGCAGAGTCCCTAGAGATGGGTGTGTAAAGTGAGAGGATAAGATATTGGTTCTAACAAGGATCTAGAGGAGACCACAGGGAAATAAAAATACCCCCCCACACACAAATCTTGGGAAATACTCAGTACATAAAAAAGAAGACTTCATAGAGGCTACAGCAAGCATTGACCCAAAACATGATGGATGTAGTAAGGGTTACACAATGGATTTATAACTGTGAAAATCTACACTCCAACACAAGTAGCTATACCAACCTATCCCTTCTGTAGATAGTGTTAGGGCAATAGAAAAATTCTTCCATCGACCTAGCTACTGAACTCTTACACAGGTGGTTTACCTACACTGATGGGAAAAGCCCTCCTATTGAAATAGGTAGTGTCCACACTAAAATGCTACAGCGTCATGGCTGCACCACGGTAGTGTTTTAGTGTAGACATGCCATATTATGACCTCTACCTTATGCCCTAACTTAGCTCTGATGACACTTTTACATGTGTAACAGTTAATGTCTGTCAAAATAGAAAAGTGTCTAAGAGAGCCACATGAAATCTTCATTATGTACTTCTGTGGGGGGAAATGTCTTTGAGCCAAGCATACACTTTTTTGTCATATAGAATAGAAATAAGCATCCATTAGGTGACATTTGATATAGGCAGATGTTCCTCTGACATCTCAAGGCCAAGTTCGGAATGATGAGCGTCCTAGATGTTTTGTTTCACTCTCTTCTGCTGATGCTCTTCAAGATGAGGGGAATTTCTAGGTGACACTAAAATCAAGATGAAAACAAATGGGTTTGCTTTTCTCCACACAATCACTTGCATGGGTAACTTCAACCCTTTGTCATTTGGAAGCCTAGGACAATTATTTGGGAACAAATAGGAAACAAAGGCAGCACTACAACTGAACTATGAAGTTTAAGGCTATTTTTGTCTATATAAAATCTTCCGTAATTTGTTTACAACTCCCAGATTCAACAACAGTGTGCAAATGCAATCCCATTTATGTTAATGCCCTCTTCCTTTTTTGCAGATCAGATTCTGAATAAAAATTAGGTAAATATCATGTTTTGAAAATATGTAAGATGTGAACTTGTTGAGAAAAAACTCCAAATGCGCTATCCTATCACCCACATTATTTTTTTAACTTAATAGCTTAAGTGTACTGTTAGTGAAATTACAACCTGCTTGTGACACAATAAATCTACAACAAAATTCACTCATAAATTATTCAATTCACTGACTACAACTAAGGAGCGAAATATCACCATGAACAGGTGATTAGCATGTGAAAGGAAACCATCTCCAAGCCTGAAACAATCACTGTCACCTCCATTTGAAGCTGCCTAGTGGAGTTCTGTAAAATTACCATTAAGAATACACATTTAAGTCTTTGTAGTTCCTCTAAAAGCATTAAGTATTTGATTTACATTAGATTCATTTCTTCTTTCTTCAACTGTCTCTTTCTCCTACAAACCATAACTGCTTCAATAAATGCTGTCTCAATCAAGTGTGCATTAAAACAAAAGAATTTAAGCTCAATAAAACTGATGAATCAGAACCAGAAGTTAACTTTTCCTGTTCTTCTTCCCAGGGGCGTCGCTGGGGTGGGGAGGGACCTGGGGCACGGGCCCAGGTCCTGCCCCCAGCTGGCAGGCCCCACCCTCTGGCCAGGGATAGGGCCAGGCGGGGCCGGGCCAGAAGTGGCTGCAGGAGGCCGGGCCTGCGCCACCGCGGCCACAGCTGCGGGCAGCCAGGCCCCCAATCCCTGATCGGGGATGAGGCCACAGCAGCGGGGGAGCCCAGCCTCCCATGGCCGCTTCGGGCCCAGCCCAGCCGCGGCCTAGCCACCTGTGGTGGCACGGCATCACCTGGCCCTATCCCTGGCCGGGGGCGGGGCTAGCCGTGAGGCCAGCTGGGCCCCGGACCCCTGGCCAGGGATGGGGCTGCCACAGCCGCCTAGCCAGGCCCTGGATCCCCGGCCTGATTGGGCCGGAGATCCTGGGTACTGGCGCCGGGACTCGGGGCACATGCCCCGGGGTGCCCAGCGCCAGCGACACCCCTGCTTCTTCCCCTCCTCTTGCTACAGAAATTGAAACTGGCTAATCTGGTAAATGAAGGATACAAAGAATGTCAACAGAAGGTGAACATGTATACCAGGAAACTTGCACCTAGAGGTGATATGAATAGCTAACTCTTGGGCAGGTGTTAAACCCTGGCAGCAAGCTACACTTGGTTTCACTCTCCCTCATATTTAACAGGGAAATAAAATGCATCCCAACAACAGGCTTCCTCATGCAAATCTTCAGCTTGGTCCTAATGAAGAGTTTAAATCATACACAGGAGCTTGCAGACTGCCAGCTGCAACTCTATATCAACATGCGGGTTGCCGTAATTAACCTTTTTGCACAA
This sequence comes from Podocnemis expansa, assembly GCA_007922195.1. NCBI lineage: Eukaryota > Metazoa > Chordata > Testudines > Podocnemididae > Podocnemis > Podocnemis expansa. The sequence goes on from ML682138.1 coordinate 1,693,424, forward strand.
ATTCTACTTCATGACATGGTAGCTATGGAATGAGCAAAAATACGGACAGGTCTACCCTACTCTGAACCAAATTTTCCATCATTCCTTTGGCTGATCTAGAGTTAAAATTCTCCCTTTAAATCATTGGATCATATAGCAAACATCCCACAACTGACAGGAGGATGACTCTAATAGGTTTGCAATTATTTTGCTCAAAACTTACAGCAATCAAAGGCAATACCTTCAATGCTTTACCAGCTTGCTGAGATAATTTCTTGTGATCCTCTGTTGGTTGTTTTTGTCTAATACAGATAGATAATGCAATAAAGAGGACCGATCATGCCCATATATGTCCAATAATATTGCATCAATGCACTGGGATTCCTTTTCTTTAGAAACCCTTTTAAAGTATTTAAACAGCAAAACAAACAGAAAAACTCTCACTGCTACAGTTGTTTTATCTTCTTTCTTAGAATGACTCTTTTCACTTCCAAGTTCACAAGAACAACTGTCCTGAAGACTCACACTTAGTCTTTTCATGAGAGAACCTGGCCACTGATAAGCCTATCCAGAAAAGTCTCAAATGAGTTTTAAGAATAATTTTCTCAGGTTTTGTATTTGAGTTACCAGAGTGATTTCTCCATACCCAGTTCTCCCTCTTCTGGCCCACCAAACACAAACAGTGACAGATGCATATCTCATTCATTACAAGCATTTATATAGCTCCCATCATATTCTCCTCCTGCTGGGTTTCCTGCTCAGAAAGGTTACAAGGGGGTAATCAATGCACTATAGTTCATTTTTCTGGAAGAAAAGATTCATCTAGTTCTAGGAATCAAATTGTCAAACTAATACAAACACTTTACAGTAGACCAAATAAAAGTCTATTGCAACAGTCCTTGATGAATTCAAGGATAACTACCATACACATAAATTGTGACTCCCCCACTATGCAGTTTATGGTCTTACAAAAGGACCCTTATTTTTAGTGCTGCACAACACTTAACATGCCTTCTTCCCCATCCGTACTTCAATATTCAGAGAAATTCTAGTGGTATTGGCAGCAATAGTCCAATGACAGAAGGAGCTGTGTGTTCCTTTATCCTGAAAACTGGCTGGCTCCACACAAGACTGCAGTTCTTCAAAATATTCAGCCTCTCAGATCTGGAGTGAAATGTAAACATTCAAATAATGTTCTCTAATTCCTTCTCAGCATCTCTTTGCTTTGAAAGCAGCAGCTTACATAATTCATGAGGATAATCACAAATATGCAGAAAGCTATAGAGATGTAATGGAAAGACTGACTTGTATCAGATTCAAATAGCATACCCTTCATGGAGCTTATGGCTTTCCCATAAATCTTGTTACATGGACATACCTTCATGCTCAGCCATTCCAACAATCCCTGCTCTCAAATGGGGGAAAGCCTGGATACAAACTGTTAGTTTTTCTCATTCTCTGTAACAAAGCCTTTTTTTCTTGAAAGATGGAAATTGAAAGGGATTTCATATGTTATCTTCTAACCAGTTCTCCAGCTGGCTGTATTTGTTTATGGATGCCAACTTCCAACAGCATATTGGAAAACGGGCACAAAGAAATGGTGTTCATGGGAGTAGAAAGTCTAAAATCACTACTTTGGAAATTAGGCAAAAGAAATTAATTTTCAAGAGCAGATGCAAGAAAAACAGCCAAATGCCTCAGGGACAGCAGATTTCATCAAACACCTAAATTTAGGCTATTTGTATGTCTTATCAGAGATTTGTTAGCCATGTCCATCATAGACTAAGATCAAGCAGTGTTCACTGAAACCAGTTTTTCACCTTTAATGCTTTGGCACTGTATGAACTGTTGAAGAGAGACAGTCCTTACTGCAAGACAAGAGGAACTTTGAGTCTGTGATATTTATGATATGATAATTGAAGTATATATACCATTCTGAGTGTAGGAACTATAGGCCAGCCACCCAAAAGCAATAACCAGATTAGAGAAACTGTGAGGATCTTATAAACTGTAAGAAAGAAGGTGAAAACACAACTGACAGTGTAGAAGAACAAGTAAGTAGATATAGGATGGACTGGGGAATGAGTCAGAAGGACAGGAAAGAGATGGAGGCTGAAAAAAAGGAAAGAAAGCAGTCAAGGAAAGGAACAACAGACTGCAAACTCTTCAGGGAAGGGGATACATTTTAGGTGTTGCATACAAAATACCCATTACATCTCAGGACATTCTAAAATATCAAAGAAAGAAACAAAGAAAGAAACCCCTAAATAGAATATGGACCAGAGAAGGATCCTTTCCATTAAACTTTAAACCTCGTTCTTTGAAAAGGATTCCCAGGTCATCCAAATTAGTTCTAATAGGGAGGAGACAGGAGATTATAAATTCATAACCACAGTAACCAATAATAAGTCTATTCAGACAGAACTGAGGAGACATGAGTAAGTGATGAGATCACAAAACATCTGGAGAAATGTGAGCTGATATACAAAGTAGCTAGCAGAGCCCCATAAAGGGTAAATCTTGTTTGACAAATCTGCTGGAATTCTTTAAGGCAGTAACAGACAGCAGACAGGAGGAAAACATTGGACATAATCTACTTGGATTTTAAAAGATCATTTGACACATCACATCACAGCAGTCTAATACATTAAGCACGGTAACTAAAAAGCACCAGCTTTGAATGGGCAAGTAAAAACTAAAAAGCTAATCAAAGCCAAAAAGTAAAGTTAGAGCTAAAAGTAAATGAAGAAGAAGGTTATGCATGTGAAACTCATATGGAATCCAATAATCATTTTGTATATAAAGAACAGAAAGTATCTGTAAGAGGAAAACACCCTTAAATGAATGTCCAGCTCTGTGGACCATACTGAACTACTGTATGAGTTAAAGCAAATAATGTATAAGAAAAGGATTAAAATGCATTGATTTCTTGTTTTTATTTAAGTTTCAGATGAGAAGTTGTAAGATTAGAAACTATATATAAGTGCCATAGGACTCTGTGTTTGTTACATAGTAAACAGGCACCTTGTGGAGAAACAGAACGGAAAAACTTGGGAAAGACTCTAATAATAATTATGCAACTGGCTTAACAGATTCAGCTTAAGGAGGCAGGAAAGGCATAGAGCCCAAATCTGGAGAAATTACTTTCATGCTCATCAGATTAACGTCTAAGTCTCTTAGAAAGACCACATTCACACTTTTGCGCCAAACTAAGGACAGTATACCACAAAGCATATATAGAAGAGACAGCATTCCATACGACCCAATAAACACTGAGCAAATAGGAAAAAGTAAGGAGAATCGAATGATAAAACATCAAGAATTAACGTGTGGAAATGCTAACAAAACTGAATAGTGAATAAAAGATATCCTAGAGAGACTATAACTTAGGTTTTCTGAAGATGCAAATGGGCAGAGACTCACTTAGTTGGCAACAATGTAAGAAGAGAAAACTAGATACCACTTATCAGTTTAATGCTGTACTGCAGTCAAACTGAACAATACCAACTTAGGTGAATAGAAAACTGGGAGATCATCAGGCTCGATGCGTAGTGATCAATGATTTGCTGTCTAGCTAGAAGCAGGTATCAAACACCGTGCCCCAGAAGTCAATCCTGGGTCCAGTTTTTTTCAACATATTTATTGATCATCTTGACGATAGGGTGGATTGTATTCTCATGTTTTTGGATGACACTAAGCTGAGGGAGTGGTAGATACCGTGGAGGGTAGAGATAGGACACAGAGTGACCTGGACAAATTTAAGGAGTAGGCCAAAGGAAAGGAAATGTGATGAGATTCAGCAGAGCTGTAACTACAGCAGGGCCAATGGGGCTTGGCCCCGGGTGCACCAGAGCCACTCCATTAAAGGGTGGTTTTCGTGATGCTGGCTCCAAGCTCCACTAATTGCAAGGGGCACATTCTGATCAGAATGCGCCTCAGGCAGCAAAACAAAGTGTTACGGCTGTGATATTCAGCAAGGACAAGTACAAAAGTCCTTCTCTGAGGATGGAAGAATTCTGTGTACTGCCACAGACTGGGGACCAACTGAATAAGCGTCATTTCTGCAGGAAGGACTGTGGGGGTTCAGTGGACCAGAAGCTGGATAAGAATCAAGTGTGCCCTTATTGCCAAGATGGCTAAGCGAATATTGGGCTGCATTAGTAGGAGCATGGCCAAGACTTCAAGGGAAGTGATTATTATCCTCTGTTTGGCACTGACGAAGTGGGATATTCTCCCATGAAAGCTCATGCGATAAATAAATCTGTTAGTCTTTAAGTGCCACAAGACTCCTTGCTTTATTTGGAATACTGTGTCCAGTTTTTCCCTCTACCCCAGTACAGGAAGGATGTGGACAAACTAAAGGGAGTCCAGTCGATAGAAACGAAACAGATTGGGGGAGGGCTAAACCACATGACTTACAAGGTGGTGCTGAGGGAACTCGGCTTGTTCAGTCTGCAGAAGAGAAGAGTGAGGGGGGATTTGATAGCAGACTTGAATTCTGAAGGAGACTTCCAGGAAGGATGGAGTGAGGCTGTTCTCAGTGACGGCAGATGACAGAACAAGAAGCAATGGTTTCAAGTTGCCATGGCAGAGGCCTAGGTTGGATATCAAAAAAAAAAATTTTCACTAGGAGCATGGTGAAGCACAGGAATAGGTTACTTTGAGAGGTAGCAGAATCTCCCTCATTTGTCTTTAAAGGCGCCATGGGATTCCTTGTTTGTTTTGCTGTACTAGACTAGCATGGCTACCCCATTGGAACCTGCTTTCTCTTTGTATGTTTTGTATTCTTGGTTACTGAACCTGTCTGTTGTCTTAAGACGCCCCAGCTTTCCCCCCCCGCCCCATGGATTGCAAAAGGTCAGTGCAGAATGTGACTTCTATTGAAAAGAAAAATTTGCACACAACTTCCTTCCATATCACAGCTTAGAAAAACAGTAAATTATTACATCTTGGCATGAAATATCTGACAATGTGCATGCACATCCACACCCACATGGAGACTAATACTTCCCTTCTTTGTAAAGAACTTTGATATTGTCTATGTAAAGATTTCCAGAGGGGTAGTCATGTTAGTCTGTGTACAGCAAAAACAATGAAAGCCCTGTGGCACCTTATAGACTAACAGATTTCTTCAGGCATAAGCTTTTGTGGGCTCCAAGCCACTTTAAGTGCCACAGAATGGCATCTGATGAAGTGGTTGGAGCCCATGAAAGCTTATGCCCGAAGAAATCTGTTAGCCTATAAGGTGCCACAGGACTCTCGTTGTTTTTTCTATGTAAAGAGATAGAGGATCACTTAAGTTCTATTTCACTACTGTATTGCTCCAGTTTTAGACAAGTGCAATGACATCAATCTTAGTGGTGTTACTTCAGTTTTATGGTAGTATAAAGCATTATTTGTAATACGGGGGAACAGCAGCAACTTTTCTACTGTCAGGGATGCAAAACCATGCTATGAAGTGTTCCTAGTCTTGTTTTCACTTGATTACCTGTTCTTTCCCCCAGAAGCACCTGACATTCACCACTATTGGTAGGCAGGATACTGGGCTAGAGGGACCACTCCAAAATTGGTTGAAAGATTATTGGACATAAGAATATAACACGATTTTTCATGGGAGAAAATCCCACTTTGTCAGACACTTGAAGATGGGGAATTTACAGAATGGGAGTAAAAGAAATGCAGCAAAGTGTAAGTCATAGGATCAGGACAGACTGTTATAGCAAATCAAACCAGTCGCTAAGATTCAAATAGTGCAGAACGACATATAGAGGGAGAGGAGGTCAGATCATCTGTTGTAATAAGACAAAAACCCGAGTTCCCTATTTAACCCTAAGGCAACAATTACAAAATTTGTGTATGAATGCCAATTCTGTAGTTTCTCTTGAAGCTTTGATTTGTAAACCCCCCCCCTTTTTTTTTTTAGTACGACTAGTAACAAATCAACGGAGTGAGCAGGGAGACTGAAATGGTCCCCTGCAGGTTTCTGAATGTTACTTGTGAGGTCAAATTTGCATCCATTTATTCTTTTGCACAGAGATTGTACTGTTTGTCCAAAGTATAAGAGAGAGAGGCATTCCTTATTTCAAAATAACTGCTAAGTGTAGACACCCTGTATTCACATTACTATATGTGTACACACACACACACACACACACACACACACACACTAGAGAAAGAAAGGTGAAAGGCCACTGAGAGCAGGAAATGGTGAGATTTGTGACGGTCCCTAGCACCACAGAATGAAAATTAGTGCTAGAGCCAGGACTGGAACTCAGGACTTGCCAGTTCCAAACCCTGTGGTCATTTTTCCACAAACCATATTCACTGAGAGCTGGAGCTTTCCCTGCCTTCAGCTGCAAATTCTCAGCCCTTATGCATAAGCCCCTCCCACCAGCCCCTCAAAGCATTTCCAGTTGGCACTCAGAAAATGAGAAACAGTCAAGTGCCACTGACAGTCTCCTGGATTAAATGATTTGGCTCAGCATCATACAGGAAGACTGTGGGAGAGGTAGAAACAGAATTGCATGAGGCTGAGTGGCATTCACTTGTTTTGCCTCAATGATCATCTTGTCTCCTTAAGCCACTCTCAACCTTGGTCTTGACAAGTCCAGCTTCTAAAGATAGCATGAATAGAACAGATCATGAGAATTCTGATTCACTTTCCTGCTACCATCTATTCTGAGTACTTAAAGAGCGATGGGGCCTATGAAAACATAATATGGAACCATGCAATTAAAGTTCCAAAGGGGCAGCCGTGTTAGTCTAGTAAAGCAAAAACAGCAAGGAGTCTTGTGGCACTTAAGGACTAACAGATTTATTTATCACATGAGCTTTCATGGGAGAAAATCCCACTTCGTCAGACGCTTATGAAGTCCCCCCTCTTCAAAGCCTCTGATGAAGTGGGATTTTCTCCCACGAAAGCTCATGTGATAAATAAATCTATTAGTCCTTAAGTGCCACAAGACTCCTTGCTTTCAGGCAATTAAAGGCTGTATCATAATGCATACACAAGGAGGGCAGAATCAGGGATATCCCTAAGGTAGGCTGACCGGGGCAGCCACCGAAGGCCCCTCATTCTGGGAGTCCCCACACGGCTTCACTGCTGCCCCCCCCCATGCTGGGGACCGGGTGAGCGGCCAAAACAGCAGCCCGGTGCAGCGCTGCCGGTCCGTCCACCTCTCTCCCCACCACCCGCACTGCTCTGGGCTCCGTGCTGAAGCAGCAGGGAGGGGGCAGGACACAGGGTGAAGCCGGTATCGCTACCCCCCGCTGCACTCCCTACCACCCCCTCCCCACTGCTCCAGCACAGAGCCCAGAGCAGCGGGGGCGGCGTGGAGGCCAGACCAGCAGCGCTGCACCGGGCTGCCCTTTTGGCCACCTGCCCGGTCCTGGTATGGGGGGGGCCACAGGGCAAGGGTCTGCCCCTTCCCTGTACCAGCCGCCCCCCCGTCCATGCCGGGTGTTGGGCGGGCCCCATAGAGGGTGATTTGCCTGGGGCCCTGCACCCCTAGTGACAGACCTGGAGACAGCCCTGGGCAGAATAAAGGTTGCACCAATGACTTAAATTCTAGCATCTCCCAACTTTTGATTACTTGGTTTTGCGACTTCACTAACAATCTTTTAACAATATTTTTAAATGTAATTTCCAAGGTTTTTTAAAAATATAAATGCTGAAAACACCAATGATGTTATGTGCAATTGTAACAACACCCTGTCAAGCATCAATAGCATTTGGACTCTGAACCTACAGCACAGCACAACAGCTTGTACTACAGAACAGACTACATGACCTGGCAGAGGAAAGAGGAAATGGGCTGCTGAGATCACGTGCTGGGTCCGGACAGGAGTCTTCAGGCAGACTGTCTTCCCCCCTCCAACTCTCCTGACAATGCTGTAGGCTTCCAGGCTTCCAAATGTAGCATGTTGCTGCTACAGCCACAGTGTGGCCCTGCCCTGGCCTTGGAGTGACATGTTCGGTTATTTTGATTTTGCCACCCAAAGTTTGCTGACATCACAAGTGACAGAAGGAAATGGAGATTTTCAAAAGTTTATAAGACAGCCAAACCTGAATAGAATTACATGGGACAAAGGAGTAGCAGTGCTCTCTGTAAGCAGAGCTTCCTCCTTGCACCATTTCAAATGTGGTGGTGATGTTAAAACATCTCAAAAAAGCTCACAAGAATATTTTATAATAGGGTGTACAACACCTTTTAAGCTTCAGAGGACGTTATGAATGTCCCCTGCAAGAGCGCTCTGGTTTAAGTATTTACACACACACACACACACACACACCTGGAAGGCACAATGTGGTACAAGTTTTTAATGAATGGAAAAACCCATCAGCGAGTTATGCAAGACATTACAAACTCAATATCATAGCCACATCCAGTGCGTAAAAGTTGTGACATGTATACTGTGTATTTTACAGATGGTCTAGCAATTTTTTAAAATATTATTGAGATTGTTTATTATATTCCTCCACCTGTAAAACAACATCTTTATTAGAAGTTTAACAAGGTCCCAGAAGAAAAGTTAGACTATTAGGGAATAGCTTAGCCAGTCGTGACTGGTTTTTAGAGTTAATTGGATAAAGAACCCTCCTTGTGTTCACCTTCTCTAAGGCTGTGCTAGTTTCTCTTTGAATATAAGTAGTTTCAAATAATTCAACATAACAGGGAAGGAATTTTTCTCCAGGGCAGATTGGCAGAGGCCCAGGGTTTTTTTCGTGTTCCTCTGTGATGTGGGGTATGAGTCACTTGCTTGTGGATTCTCTGTTCCTTGAAGTCTTTAAACCATGATTTGAGGACTTCAATAACTCTGTCAAAGGTTAAGGATCTATTACAGAGGTCTCAAACTCAAATCATCATGAGGGCCGCATGAGGACTAGTACATTAGCCCGAGGGCCGCAGCACTGAAACCTTTTTGTACAATGATATTGTCAACAGTGGTAATGATAGTGTCATAGCAGGCTACAGGAAATAGCTTTAGGGGCTGCATGCAGCCCGTGGGCCGCGTGTTTGACACTCCTGATCTATTAGGAATGGTTGAGTGAGGTCCCATGGCCTGTATTGTGCAGGACATCCTATTAGATGTTCATATCATACTGATCACTTCTGACCTTAAAGCCTGTAGCTCCATAAGTTAAAGATGAATCAGGTGTGCGTTTAATTAAACACACTAAATTAAAAATGTATTTCCTTCTCATCAGTCACAACTTTCAAATTAGGTATCTAAGGACCTGCTTCAATTACAATCAAGTTCTATACCCCTTGGCAAGCTAAGAATTTCTCATTTCCAAAGGTTTCTAGCTGCTGGGAATAACCACCTTTTAAATGTATTACTGGTGCAGACTCAATACTCTCTTTTACTGGATTTCAAAGCAAAGCAATTTAGGAGGTGGGCCAGGGAGGGCAGGAGGAAGAAATTAAAAAAATGAAAAAAAAAAAAACACTGGGACAAGTGTTTATTTCAAAATAATGGCAGCTTTTTAAAGCTACTCAATGGTTTAGAACAGGCGTGGCCAAACTGTGGCTCAAAAAAAGTGCGGCTTGCAGAAGAGGACACTGGGGAAAAGCATGACATGGTCGGGGATGGCTGGGAGAAGCGCAGCATGGTCAGAGACCATGGGGATGCAGCAGCATGGTCAGGGATGGCAGGGAGAAGGGCAGCATGGTTGGAGGTAGTGGGGAAGCAGCAGCATGGTCGGAGATGGTGGGGAAGCGGCAGCATGGTTGGAGACGGTGGGAAGAAGCATGGCATGGTTGGAGATGGTGTGGAAGGGGCAGTGACGTGGCTGGAGGTGATGGGGAAGCTGCAGCATGGTTGGAGACAATGGGGAAGCAGCACGGCATCATCAGAGATGGTGAGGAGAAGTGCAGCGTGGTCGGAGATGGTGGGGAAGCGTGGCATGGCTGGAGACAGTGGGGAGAAGTGGCGGCATGGCTGGAGTCCGTAGGGAGAAGCACGACATGGTTGGAGACAGTGGGAAGAAAAGCGGCATGGTTGGAGATGAGAGGGAGAAGTGCAGCGTGTTTAGATTTTCTCGTAGACCCTAATGCAGTTTACTTGTTAAAATAAACTCATGTTTTACGAGTCCTTCTAAAGAAGACATTGAATAATAAGAAACAAAAACATAAAGAAGGAAGTAGATTGTTTAAAACTGAATGTAGATTATTTTCAATTTTTGGCACAAATTAGTGCTGTGAAGCACTGTATTCCACAATGAAATTTGTGAAATCAAAACCCTGTGCAATACTTACAGATGGGGAACTGAGAGAGCTTTTACGTACTGTATTGACAAGTTACCGCCCAGATTTTAAAAAACTCACCGCTGGCCTGCACTCTCCCACATCAAGTGACAGCTAAGTTTTTACTGTATATGCCTAGTTTTCATGGTAAAACTAGTAATTATTAGAATCTGACATTAGTAAGATCAATATTTGCCCTCTTTTTACGATAAAATTAAAGTGTGCAATGAATTTTAAAGTTAGTAATTTTGGAGTAGGTATAAGTATATGGCTGTATCCCTCAGTGCAGCCCTGGAAGGTTTAATAATCAACTCGCATGGTTGCTGAGTTCCATAAGTTTGGCCACCCCTGGTTTAGACTATCAGAATAAGAACTGTAAGAGGTGAACTGCTGGGGAAAGCACATGTAAGCTAGTCCAAGATTTATGAGCTGTTATGCTTAGATACTATAATAAAATATTTAAAATAGATAAACTGATAATTTTTACTTTAATCCATAATTCTTCATCACCACATGTTCCAAATCTGTAATGTTATTCAGGAGCATCTAACTTCACAGTATTTAGAACTGGAATAGCAAGATGTACCTACCCTAATTTAAACATTTTATTACTATTCAAAGAAACACTCAGAATTCTGCTGGGAGGAAACATTATACCGTCTACACAATTGCTTTTCTTCTCCCCAAAAGGGCTGCAGGTATCTGCAACTATAAGGCAATGGAATCCTCCCACCTCCTCCACCTCGAAATGCACACAGAGAGCTCTAAATCCCAACTGTCAGGACTCTGACTTGGCAAAGTCCACCTGCAGCAGGACCCTCACCCTTCAACCTGTAAGAGGCACAACTATATACACCATCAAAGCTTCCCCACTCATAGTCAGGATCTCTCCCCTAATCTCGAGGGGCAGTGCTATGAAAAGTTACAGTCATTGCCACAAGCAGATTTTAAATGCACATAATAAATACATGAACAGTTAACAGTTTAGAAAAACAAATCAACCTCCACTTATACATAATAAAATTCAAAATCTCTGTATAGTATACGGCTGTCAAAGTACTTCTGTTGGGAAAACTTTGTGATTACTTTTTCAGTTCCTGTCCCAACACTTTCCAGTGATTAAAATATTGGGCTTCTTTACCTCATTCCTCTCAGAATTCTCCTGCATGTTCAAAGGAGGAGATAAACAGTTCCTACTTAACATCTATCTCTTCAAAACCAGCAAAAAATCATCTCAGATGAACAAACAGAAACCAAATATGATGATGGATTATCGTGGAGATGAGGATAAAAAAATCTTGTTTAAAAAATTTAGACGCTCACTATTTTAAGAACAGTAACATATGCAGGTCTTAACCCTACAATGAGATGCTCACAGTGGACTTCTGAGCCGCCACACTAGAGCTCAACATTCATGTAGGAGGCTATCCCAATTTCACTGCAGAATTTGGGTTAAAAAGCATGAAAGATTCAAATTTCAAAGTATGTTTGTTAACATTAACCTTTAAAACCATTTCTGCAACAGGAATAAATTATTTTAAATGAACAATAAATGTGTCCTACAAGCTGGTTAAAGTAGGAAGCAAAAAAAAAAAAAAGGTTTATTAAGCAAAGGTTAGCTTTAAAAATTGTCATTTTCTAGCTATACAATAATGAATTTAAAAACCATTCCCACTTACGTATTCTGTTTGAAAATGAGGGGGTAGGTAAAAGTTAACCTCATTTAAACAAAATTAAAAATGTTCCGTTTAGTTTTATCCTGCTTCCATCTGTGAACATTTATCATGCAAATAAAAAAGCAGTACTGGAAATGTAAAGAAAACATACTCTGCAATATTCTGAAACCTCTATCCAGCAAGAGATAAGACTGAATATTAGAAGGAAAGGTGCAGAAAATTAGCTGTCCATAGAATAACTGGGAGGGGAATCTATTTAGCCTGACGGGATTTTTGGTGGAAACCGACTAAATTAAAATCCAGTCTATTAAATCCAGTATCATACTAGAAAATGCCTTTCCTTGCACTTTTAGATACATTTTCATTGATCTCATTTTACACATGATTACCTTTTTAATGAGTTGTGCAATATTTCCAAGCTAATTTTAAATCCTTTCCTTTTCCTCCTCCTGGCGCCCACCACACACACTAACTGGTTGCTGGATTAACATTTCTGATAAATTGTTGGACCAGAATGGTGCATTTCAAAGATGAAATAAATTACTTCCATTTTTTCACCTCTGAAGCAGTGAGAGAATAGAAATACCCAGCATCTAATTATGTCATCTTCCAATTTGTTTCCCCAAAACAACCCTTTCATTTCATGTAACAAGCAAGTTGTCTCATATTATTCATTACAAGTAACCCTGAACAATGCCCAACTACTATGGTGAAAACTGCACCCTTCCCTCACCAACAATACTGACCACAGAGAGTCACTGGTCCCCTTCTAAAAAGTTACAGCCTTTTTGCAAAAGAATTGTTTGCCATGTAATCTAATAAAACAAAAACAATAAGGAGGAACTGGGCAAATTTATGAGTGAAATTGCATGCCAGGGTACTTGCGATAGCAGGGGCAGAACTCAGCAGCCCTAGGACTCACTTCTGGTTTACTTCTTACATTCCTAAAATTTCATGCTTCAGGGTTCCCACCCACCACCTGCAGGAATGAGGAAGGGATTTCCTCTCCCTCACACTGTATTCTTGGCTTTTCTTTGTTTTTTAAATCTCCTTCCTCTGTAGCATCAGGGTTGGCCTTGATTAGAGATGGGACATGGAAGAGAGAAGGCCAGGGCTCTCAGATGCCACCAAGTATTCTCTTTCTAGTGATTGATTGGCTGGTTCTTGCACACATGCTAATGGTCAAACTGATTGCCACGAGGGGAATGAGAAATAATTTTCCTCCCAGAGCAGACTGGTAGTGAGGTTTACAACTAACTTAATTAACTCAGGTTTACATCTAATTTAATTATTTCCCTGCCATTGCAAGGGACTCATGCACCTAGTCCTTTGATTGTCTGCCTGGGCAACTTAACCGTCTAGACCAGGGGTCTCAAACTCAAATCACCACGAGGGCCGCACAAGATTAGTACGGTAGCCCAAGGGCCGCACCACCGAAACCTTTCCATACAATGATATTGCAAATATCAGTAACGATCATGTCATTGCAGACTGCAGGAAATAGTTTTAGTGGCTACATGCAGCCCATAGGCCGTGTCTTTGAGACCCCCTGGTCTAGACGGTATGATCTGATATAATTTCCATTACTGCTTTTCATACACCTGAGCTGATGCTGGAGACCTGTGATATACAGAAGGTGAGACTAGATGATCTGGTGTTCCCTTTTGGCTTTAAACTCTAGGGACCAATTTACAGTCATAGAAAGGTAGAACTAGAAAGGATCTTATGAGGTCTTCTAATCCAGTTCCCTGAATTTATGGCAGGAGAGAAGAATTACCTTCTACACCATCTGTGACAGGTGTTAATCTAACCAGCTCTTAAAAATCCTAGGCAATTTATTCCAGTGTTTAACTATACTGCTGGTTAGAAAGTTTTACCTAATGCCCAACTTAAACCACCCTTGTTGCAATTTAACCCCACTGCTGCTTCTCCTATTCACAGATTAAAGAGAATAATTTTCCTCCCTCCTCCTTGTAGTGACCTTTTATGTACTTAAAAATCCTATGTCTCCTCTCAGTCTTCTGTTCCCTAGATTAAACAACCCCTGTTTAGTCCATCTTTCCTCAGAGGTCATGTTTTCTAGACCTTTAATAATTTTGTTGTCTGGATTTCCTCCAATTTGATATCTTTCTTGAAATGTGATGCCCAGAAGTGGACACAATACTCCAGGTGAGGTTTATCAGCATGGATAGAATGGAAAAATTACTCCTCATGTCTTTCTTACAACACCCCCCTTAATACGTCCCAGAATGTTTACTTTGTTTCCAATAGTGTTACACTGTTAACTCATATTTAGCTTGTTACCCACTGAAATGCGCAGAACCTTTGCCACAATACTCCTCCTACGGCAGTCATTTCCCATAACTGTTCCTTCCTCAGTGGAGCACTTTGCATTTATCCTTCTTGAATTTAATCCTATTTTCTCCACTTTCTACACATCAAAATTTTGAATTTTAATGCCTTTCTCCAATGTGCTTGCAACCCCTCCCCACTTGGTACTGTCCACAAACTTTATGAATGTACTTTCTATATCATTTTTTAAAATCACTGATGAAGATTTTGAACAGAACCAGACCCAGAATTGATTCCTGCAGGACCCCAGTCCGTATGTTCAGCAGAGAGATGCCTGTGCTTGCAGCGGTGGAGGTAGTGACCGCAGGGGCAGAGCAATGTGGAGAGAAGCTGTCTCCGCGACAGCCAATGCCAGTAATGCGTGCTGGTGAGGAACCAGAGGATGCTCCACAGGCTTAACTACCAGTGCATGACAGTATGGCTCAGATGATGCTGATCAGGATGTGTGGCACATCCACATCGACTCAACTAGTACAAACCCCCCTGGTCAGGGAAGTTTTTCTAAGTTTTGATGCACCTTCATTGTCAGACAGCCTCAAGTTCTTCTGAGGCTTTCAGGCTGAGCTTGGGGAAGGCAATCTATGTGCCTTTCCCCGTAAGTCTTGTGCTCAGTGTCCAGCTTGTCCCAGTGCTTCCTTATTGCTGGAGGTTACAAAGCCCTTTGCGAGGTTTTAAGATACCACCAGCATGGACTTCAAAGACCTCTGCTCTGCCATGTTCCTGGAAGCTTGGAATCTAGCATGGAAGTCCTGACATGGATTGTTTCACCAAGAAAGCTGACAGGAAACACTTACTAGAGCACTGGATCTGCTTTCAGAAGAAACAACAGATCTCAAACTGATTTAAAACATGCACAATGTAGAATAAACACCACAGAGGGGCAGGATGCTTTCAGTGGAAAGTTGTTTTTAAAGCTTGGGAACATCTGATCTACCTCATGGGTCCCCAAGCAAGAGGAGAAATTCTTTAAAGACCAACACCAACCCTAACACTACTTCACTTAATCAACAAATTGCTAATTATAGAACTAAGTACAATCAGAAGAGGTATCTTAGCTCAAAGAGTAAGACGCTCTAATATGTGCCGCTGGCAGTAGAAAGGAACTGGGTGTGATGGCTCCACTATTAATATCTTCATTGGAACACATGAAGGACATACGGGCCACCCCTACAGAAACTGCTGAATATAAGTTCTACAACACGTGTATCCTCCATGTCTGACAAGCAGCTGTGAGACATCAGTTATCACTCAAAAAAGGAGAGAATGTCCCTCAACAATTACCAAAATCTGGGGCAGCTTTTGACTGGAAACAACAGCCGCTTTCCAATTGGCCTGAAGCCATGTCCAAGAAGAGACCTCAAAGAGTCCACTTTTCCTTGTCAGTAAACAATAACACATCAAGAAAGAGGAAAAATATTTCAAAAACTAGACCTAAGGTTGCCAGAATACTTAATTAACTAGATGTGTTCCTCCAGAAACTGTGTATCTTGAGGGCCAAACAAATATCCCCCCAAAGAGCATGTATAAAGGAGTGTATTACTCTCTTCCTGAAACAGATCCACGCACATTCACCAGAGCATCACGGAAGAGGTGCAGGGCCAGGCAAAGGTTAAGCAAGGGGCTCCCCTCCTCTCCTGGCTTAGTGATACCAAGGCTACATAGGCCTGCAGAAAGACCTGCCAAGTTTAGCTGCTGTTGACAACAAACAGGATTATCAATATCACATTGACTATCATATGGTCCCTGATCCATTTAATGGTCTATTAAAATCTTCCTGTACAAGCAGGTTAGCAGCTCACATGATGATGCAAGACTGCAGAAACCACACCACCAGCTGAGGTCAGCAGAGCTCAAAATATTTAGTCCTTTAAGTGGTGCCTCATTTGTTTGATATTTCATGCTTTGAGAGGTAGAATAGATATAATGATTTTGTTTTGGTTTTTGTGGTGTTTCAGATTACCTAGGGTCATTGGAGTTGCCATAGTGATGGATGGGCAGGTTGTTTCAGTGCTAGGGAAACCTGTCTGTCTGTCTGGTTCCCTCTGCCCTCAGTTCTCTTTCAATAAAGATTCCATACAGAGCTCTGAGTGTGCTGCCTCTCATTATTGGATTGTAATTCGCCAAGACATATCAGTTTTTTTTCCATTCTTAGGCTGATCATGAGCAGGGGTGTCACTGGCCCCCAAAATCTCTCAGGGTGTGTCCCCCAGCTGGGGTCGGGGTCAGGGCCAGGGCCAGGGCCAGGGCCCTAACTACGGCAGGGCCAATGGGGCTTTGCCCCAGGCATGCTGGAGCAGCTCAATAGAGCCACTCCATTAAAGGGCACATTTGGCGGCACCAGCCCCAAGCACCGCTAATGGAAAGGGGCGCTGGCTCACCACACTACGGCTCTGGTCAGGGCACTAGTTCTGGGACTGGGGGCTTATGCCCCCTGTTCCCAGAAGCAGTGACACTCCTGATCATGAGTAAGAAACAGTGGAAAAAATCAGAGTGTTTTTCCAGCCCCATGGATTATGTATCTGTTTACACAGCAAAACTGAAAATCACACCTTAAACTTGTGCTCACCAAATTCTTCCTCATGAAGTATATAGAAGAGAAAATCTCTACTTATTTTCTTAAATACAGTCCAATATTTACAGCCTGGTTTCCCAGGGGGCAAGGGAACTACAGAAGTATGAAATGCAGTTGGATCAGTTTCACTAATGTACCAAATTAAAGATTCAAATGATATGAAATGTACAAATTTCTAAACAGATTTACTTACAAACTCCACCTCTTTCATACATCTAGCTATTGTTCTGATATCTGCAAACTCTTGTGACTTGCTGTTATTGCTTTCTTTGTTACTATAGTATCAGAAAAATTCACTGTTATGGAATTTGTGTGAACCGAAGTTTTGATTCGCACTGACTCCATGATTAGTGATAACTTTGCCATTAATCCATGATATGTCATACCATGAAAACAAATTCTAAAACAGAATCATTAAAGATTTCTTTTTTTAAAGAGCCTTTTCTCCCTTTTATACAAGGGTCAAGAGAAAAACAGCTAATGTTGCATGCACTTTTTACTCAAGGCCAAACAATAGCAAATGAGTTGAAGAAAAAAGAAACAAACCTGTAAGCCATATTTTCCTCATTTTCACCTTCTTCCTGGATGGCTCTTAATACCAATGCCAACTTGGGGAAAATACGGGGTGTAACAAAAATCAGACCACTACAAGAACTTAATGCATTAAAAGCCTTAAACAGTGTTTAGAAAGAGAAAACATTTCAAATTATGCAGAGATATAATATATTTACAGCACACCCAAATCCCATTCAAATATGCCAGTTATTCTAGGCACCAGCCCCAAGCAGATCATACCAGTAAAGACTAAATCTGTAATTCTACAGAATTTACTTAAGAAAGCAAGTATGCTGCATCCACGTTCACTCCTCTAGAACATCATCAGCTCTGGACAATCACTTGGTTTTTGTAACTGTAGACAGTACGCTCATAAATCACTTGTCCAGTTTCAATGAGCTAAACTGAAATGCTTCCAAAGATTGCCTGAAAGATATATTTACAGAGGTATTATGTTTCTCCAGAAAAGTAACCAGCCCCTTAATTGGTAGTTTGTTAAAAGTTAACCTGGCCTGATATTCAGTCCTACCTTCATCTGTCCTTCTCTGCTACGCGCAGGGCCAATTGTCCTAACTCCATCCATTTCCTTTACTTCCCCTCCCCTGAGGCCACCTGGACCCTCCCTTTCTAACCACATTCCTTCATTTTCCTTTGCCACCCACATTCACCTAACATAACCCAACTGAAATTGCCAAATGCACAGACTTTCAACATCAAACTGAGGCTATTGTGGTCAGAATCTGGGGAATATACCCATTACTGTAATGTTACATACCCAAATGAAGATTGGAAAATCATGGGATATGCACAAGTCAATTATTAAAACTACAAAATACTTCCCCCACAATTATAGAAGTATACTAGGCTACATTTATTTTGAAAACATTGTAACAAAGGCAATATAAATATCTCTAACAGAATCATAGATTATGGTTGGAAAGGGCCTCAGCAGGTCATCTAGTCCAGTGGTTTTCAAAGTTTCTTCCATGGGACCCAGTTGAAAAAAAATCATTTATGCCCGCAACCCAGCAATTACATCTTTGAGCAAGGCACTCCAGTCTTTTGGCAGTGGCAGCAACAGGTGCCATGACCCAGTGCTTGAAGGTCTGCAACCCAGTACTGGGTCCCGACCCTAAGTTTGACAACCGCTGATCTAGTCCAATCTCCCACTCAAAGCAGGACCAACCCCAACTAAATTATCCCAGTCAGGGCTTCATCAAGCTGGGCCTTAAAAACCTCAAGAACAAGAGAAAAAGCAAGGAAAGACTAGCTGGAAAAAATGCAGATTGTAAATCCTGAATCCTTTTGGTCATATTGAAATCTGACAGGATTAACAATTACTATCCTAACAACAGGGGGAAAGGGTTGTGTTAGTCAGCCTGGGGATTATAAGCATCAGATCACTTTATCTCTGTCTCAGTGCAGTAGCTCTGCTACAGCACACCAGAGGTTAAGAGGGGTGTGCAGGAAGCAGCCAATCAGGGATGGACTGCAGGTATAAAAAGGAGCGCAGCGGCGCTAGCTGGTCAGTCTGCTGTAGGAGCTGCAGGGAGAAGGTACTCCTTCTGGCAGGCTGGCTGAGGGAGCCAGCACCCCAGAGAGCTCAGAGTGGGAGCAGGCCTTGGAGCTGATCTGGGCTGGGGACCCCAAAGGAGCAGAGTGAGGCAGTAGCTGAAGCAGCAGCTCGGGGCAAGGAAGCCAAGGAGTGGACAGCAGCTGGATTCCAGCAGTGAGCCTGTGTGAGGCTGGGGTTGCAGGGAAGTGGCCCAGGGAGTCAACATCATCTCTGTGGAGAGACTGGAGAGAGGCAGAGGCCTCAGTGGAGGCACACAGAGTCCTTGGGCAGGGGCCTGGAGAAGTGGGTGGGCCCAGACCCCTCCCCACACCTCCAGGGTGCCTGGAGTGACACAGGCTTGTAGGCCATTGACTGTTTTAGTGGCCAGAATGAAAGTTAGCTGGGGCCATAGACTGTTTTAGCGGCCAGTACCCTGGAAGGGGTGGACTAGTGGGCTTAGTCAGAGGGCAAAGGTCCCAGAACCAGACTCAGGAGTAGAGTCAGCATGTGAAGAGGCAGAGCACAGACCACCTGAGCGAATTCCCCAGAAACACCACCAAGAGGTGCCCTCCAGTCGGGTTGAGTGCTGCAACTGTTTACAATCTCCTTATTTTTAGACCTGACTCTTACAAATGATACAGACTGGAGACAAAGGTTCCCACCAACCTAATTCTAATAAGCAGTGAAAGGAGAGCACTCCCGTAATATTCTTTTTCCTCTACAAAGAAAACAGATAATCTCAAACATCCTCCCTTCTTCAGATTCAGTGACCACCTAGGAAGGTCGCTAATGCAAGAGCCAGCAGCATACTCCTATCGACTTACTCTCTTAGCAGGAGCTGCTGACCATGCTTTGCTGTGGCTCACTGAACTCCACTTTGGCGACAAGGGAGGTACATGCATCCCTCCAGCCCAGAGGACGTAGGGTCTGGGCTGAGAAGTTCATAGGGGAACTAAGCTTAGAGGAAAGGCTTGGGCTGAACTTTATAATACATGATCCAGGCAGGTAGCCAATATTCTGGGCCTTATAGGCTGTTTTCATTAGGCAAAGAAATGTGATGAGAGAGTCAGGTATTTCTCTGATGCAATCCTGATCATCCAAAACCCATGAGCACAAAATCCCACTTTGCTGAACACAACAGTATCAAATGATCGGAGGCAGTTTCCTTGCA
Source organism: Podocnemis expansa (assembly GCA_007922195.1). NCBI lineage: Eukaryota > Metazoa > Chordata > Testudines > Podocnemididae > Podocnemis > Podocnemis expansa. The sequence goes on from ML682138.1 coordinate 1,713,531, forward strand.
TGCAATTCAGAACTCTTCCCCAGCTCCCTGCCGCCCTGCCAGTAATTCTCTTGCGGTCCTCTGTTTTCAGGCTGCTCTCTTTTGCTCTTGCTATCTGACCTCTGGTCCCTTCTTTTTTAACCTACACACAGGTAGCTGCAACAAAATGAATCTCCAGCTCCTGTATTTGCATTGTATGGTCTTCAGGTGGTACCTTCCATTGTTTCACCTATAACTAACAAAAGGGGCATTTAATTGTTCTCTAATTTCACCAGAGCAAAAGGTGGCCATCAGATTCCAAGAGGTCTCCAGCTGTCTACAGATCAAAGACACATTTACTGGCTACCACTCAACCTCCATCATCACAATTTGTCATTAAGTTCTAGATGAATAAAGCCAAATCACAGAATGAGGGTGACTTCTCACACTGCAAGTATGTGGACTACGTTCTAGAATAGGTTGAAAAAGGCATCTGCTTCCCCTTCCCTATAGTACTAGGAACTGCCCCAAAGAGACTACTAAAAGTTCTCAGCACAGGAGAGTTAATTTTCTACCCTTTGCTTTGACCCTAGTACACACCTGACACATGATTTTTTTTTTAAATGTAGATGCATGCTTTTCAAAATAATTCTTAAAAAAAAAAAAGTGCAGCAGGAACACTGCATTATGTCCACATACTGAACTGTATTTCATTTTTAACAAAAAACAAAAACCTTGTTTTAATTAACTAGCCTGCCAAATGAACACAGATCATGTGCACGCAAGGTGAAGAACTTGAAATGAATCCTATACCTATGAAAATAAATTTCTGAAGGATATTGAATAACAGAATCTTACCCAGTTACCCCTTTCTGGCTGAAAATAAATATTGCAGGCTGACTGTTAGTACAGCTATATGGCTTGTGAAAGTGAAGCGTAAGGAGGGCGCATATTCAGGAACAGCGCTGGCCACATCGTATGGTAAACTCATTTTCACATAACTCTAACCAACTCTCACCCTCTCTTCGCTGCTAATGAATTATTAAAACGCACAGAGAAACCAGAAGCAGAAGCACCAGTATATTCTTTGGTAAAAGAAAAATATTTTTTTTTCTAATGTCTCCCTGAGTGCTAATAATCACATCTCTCTTACGTGTACTTGACTCTGCTTAACCTTTTTTCAGGCACTTTTAACATCTCCAAGTCAGGTGCTAATATGGGCTTTATTTTCCCCGACAGGAATAGCAGAAAGAACACTGCACATTACTGTAATCATGCAAATTCCTTCAGGAAACTGCAGGACTTTAGATCAAAGCATCTGTACTGCAGCACAGGAAAAGATGATTGAAGGACTAAACAATATTTCATATTAATTTTTTTAAATTTAAAATTAATCCTGAAAGATGGTTCTGGAAGCTGACAGAAGAGAAAAACCAATGTTCTTTGAGTGACTAACTTGCTACTGTGGATTTCCACATTAAGAGGCAGAACAGCAATATAATAAAACAATCTTTTTTGCCATTAACAGAAAGACAACCAAAAAATGGAGCGAGTTTCAGCTGGGTTTTGCTGCTAGACCATGGTATGGAAGCAGAGGACATGACTGTTCACATCACTCAAACTTCCATTATTTTGCACAGAGAGGCATAAAGATGCTGGGATCTTCATTCCCGTGAAAATGAACAAGATGCATGAAGACTCCCCCACTCCACCCCACCCATCCCCCTTCTAACTGCTGGATACTTTTCTATTTGTTTTCCAATGAGGCGATCGGCCACAGCAGCCCGAGGTTCCTGTTCCTGTCATGTTTCAGCTGCATTAATCCATTTCCCTCTGAGTGGCAGGAAAAAGAGAAATTCATTTGACACCAGCAAGGAAAAAAAGACTGAAAAAAAAATTAAGGAAGAAATGAATAAATAATTTCTTCTTCGCGAGAGAAGCATGAACCAAACACTGTCTGTGTCAATATTAAGATGAACTGAGTAGAAAAGGGGCACTAAGAAACCAAAAAGCATTGCAGAAAAAGGAGTGTGTAAAGCAATATTAGTTCATCTGCCGTGATGAATGATGGACTGGGAAAGGGAACCTAGGAATTTTCATTTGGACATAATTTCAGTTCCATGCCAAATATGAGAAACTTTGTCTACCACCAAGTACAAGTGTTACAGATAATATGTTAACAAGCCTTCTGCTATCTCAACTTGGTGGGCATAACAGGTGCTAATGAGTCAGCCTGTTTAAAAATAATTTGTGTGGTCTGATTGTGATGAATCAATTGCCACCCACTAAAGAAACATTCAAAAATTGAGAACTGTTATGTTCTCAGCTTTCTCCATGATTTGGTGGCATATGTATAGGGTTACTTACTAAAAAAGTTATCCCTGCATTGGTAAAGAGCTAGCACTATAAAGAGCAAGTGGGATTTTAAATTCCATGTTAGATAAACCCCTCCACTCTTCTTCAGCAGCTCAGTCCCAAATACCTTTTTTTATTACAGTGCCTGAGCTAAAAGAAGGTTAGGAATGTAAGCAATGTGTCTGGTTTTGTTTTTATATATTAGTGAATACAGCACTAAAGAACCAACAAATACAGATTCCACATACCAGAATCCCTAAGGCACAAATACCAACAAGCAACACTGCTGTGAGGTTTGTGTATTTTAAGAAGAGATTTGTTAGCTTCTTGTTATGAGAAACTTTGACCTTTTCCCTTTACTGATTTGAGTCAATAACTATATCTTCTATCATTAATTGCCCTATATGAAGCCAATGAGAGTAACTTCTTTATCAGATCTATCCTTTCTCATCACATTCTCTGGAGTTAAGGAAGCTGCTGCCTTAAAGCTTTCACTGGGTGTTTACTATAAAGGCATCTTGTGATGTCACTGTGAAAAAAGCTAATGAGGACCCAGGCTGCATCATAAGAGGTATTTCCGATAGAAACAGGGAGGCGTTACTATCCTTATACAAGGCACTGGTGAGACCTCATCTGGAATACTGTATACAGTCCTGGTCCCTGTGTTTAAAAAGATGAATTCAAACTGGAACAGGTGCAGAGAAGAGCTAGCAGGATGATCCACAGAATGGAAAACCTGCCTTATGAGAGGCCACTAAAAGAGCTTGACTTGTTTAGCCTGACCAAAAGAAGGCTATGAGGAGATAAGATTGCTCTCCATAAATACATCAGAGGGATAAAAAGCAGAGAGAAAGAAGTTCAGTGTGTATGTGGACACAAGAACAAATGGATATAAACTGGCCATCAGGAAGTTTTGGCTTGAAATTAGACATAAGTTTCTAACCAATTGAGGAGAGAAGTTTTGGAATAGCCTTCTGAGGCAAGCAGGGGGAGGGGGCAACAAACCTAGCTGGCTTCAAAACTGAGCTGGATAAATTTATCATGGGAATGGTAGGATGGCACAGCCTAATTTGGCAGTTAACTGATCTTTGACTGCTATGTTAAATATGCCGGTGGGCTGTGATGGAATGTGAGGTGGGTGGGTTCAGAGCTGGGACAGAGAACTCTTGTTTGGGTGCCTGCTTGGTGAGTCTAGCCCACATGCTCAGTGATTAGTTGACTGCCATATTTGGGGTTGGGGGGGGGGATTTTCCCATCAGGGCAGACTGGCAGGAGCCTGGGGTCTTTTCTGCCTTCTCCTCAGTGTGGGATATGGGTCACCTGCTGGTGGTTTTGCTTTATCCTTGAAGTCTTTAAACCATGATTTGGGGACTTCTATGACTCAATCATAGGTTAGGTGTCTATTGCAAGAGTGGGTGGGAGGTTCTGTGGCCTGCATTTTGCAGGCCAGACTGGATTATCATAAAATCTATGACCTTAAAATCTATGAATCTAAAACAATAACAAAGATTGAACAAGCCTAGTACAGGTTCTGTTGTACAAGATAAAATGGTTACTTAACCTTCTGTAATTGCTGTTCTTCGAGTGCTTGCTCATAAACATTCAATGTAGGTGTACATGCATCACATGAGCTGGTGCCAGGGAGTTTTCTCTCAGTGGTACCCGTATGGCTGGCTCTAATGCCTTCTGCAGAGTTGTGCATTATGTGCGGGTATAAAAGATGCTGCTACCAAAACCAGCCCAGTTTTTTCTCGCTGGAACTCCAGCAGAAGGGAATCAGGGTGGGTCATGGAATGGACTTGAGCAACACATCTCTAAGAACAAGTTACCAGAGGTTAACCAAGTTTTCTTCTTTGAGTTATGGCCAAGCCCATCCCATACTGGTGACTCATGAGGTGGGACAGGAGTTCAGGGACATCCAACTATAATACTGCTTTACCAAGGCAAGCATCATCCCAGGCCAGTTGAGGGATGACAAAGTGGGATGTGAAGATGCAAACACAAGAACACGTTGCAGCCCTGCAAATGTCTGGTTCTGGCATTCCAACTAAGAAAACCACTGATGAAGCCTATAATCTTGTTAAATGAGCTGTCAGAATAGCAGGAGATGTGACCTTTCCAGCTCATAACACGTTTGGGTGCAGCTGGTAATTCAGGAAGAAATCCTTTGGGATTAAATTGGCAAATCCTTTATTTTCTCAGCAACTGTGATGAAAACCTGCATGGATTTCCAAAAGGGCTTTATTCTTTTAATAAAGAAGGTCATTTGATGTCCCAAAGTATGAAGGCATCTCTCTTCACTAGAGCTGTAAGGCTTTAGATAGAGAAAAATCCTTTATTCGCTACTGTGTCCAGAGGTGCAGTGTTTTGGTTCCGGAAAGCAGTTCCAAGGTTCTGCGAATCAGTGCTAAACCTCTGAAAATTGATGGTGGTAATCCAGCAATCAATAATGGCACTCTGGAGGCCAGCAACGTAGCTCCAGGGATCAGTGCAGAGACTTTGGCAACTTGCTCTGGGATACTAAAGTCCACTACCAGGCATCTGGCAATCGATACTGGGCATCTGGCTCTGTTAGTGGTGGTTCTAGTAATGGGATCTTGGCAACTGATGCTGGGGCGCCAGTGACTGATGAAGAGCGAGGGAGTGAAGCCATGGCATTGGGGATCTCTGTGGATGCCCCATCATGGGTTTGCCCCTGGACATGCCCTTTGCTGGTTGTGCCAACATGGGATCCTGGTGCAATAGTCTTTCCTCTCAAGGAGGAGGTGACACATGGAAACCAAATCCTTGGGTGTTTGAAAGGCCTCAGGTGTGGACAGCACTGCAAGGTATCAGTTACTCACAGCACTCCCAGGAGTTTGAGGTGATGCTGGTTAGTACTGGGCCGTCCAGTGGGTGAGGCCATAGCCAATCCAAGGTCTGGGAAACATGAGTGGCCCAATGGGGGTCTCAGCTCACCCCCACCCCTTTTTGTCCTGCTTTTGGGCTGGGAAGCACTCTCTTCTGGCACTAGGGATGGTGACCTGTGTTGGAATGAACTTGGTACCAGCACGTTGAGCCCAATTTGTTGGGCACAGAATCTCTGCGGCCAGGTTCTGAGTCCAGTCTAAGGGCAGCCTTCATCAGGAGGGCTCATTACCTGATGTTCCAGTCCTTTTTATGCAGCCTGAAGTTTCTACTGAGTGTCACCAGGCATTTTAAGCAGCTTTGGTGAGGATTCCTTATGGACATGAATTTGATACATGAAGCACATGACTGTGGCAAGCCCTCTCCCTGGAGCCAAGTCCCCCATTGCATTCAACTACAACTCTCTCTAACTAATTCACTTATCCAGCAGAACTCTGTACACTAAAGCTACAGAAGAAATTACTGGTAACATGCTTGTGGAGGCAAGGACGTTCTAGCATTAGTTTAAAAAAAAAAAAAAAAGCAAGGAGTCTTATGGTACTTAAAGACTAACAGATTTATTTATCTCATGAGCTTTCATGGGAGAAAATCCCATTTCGTCAGATGCTTTGAAGAGAGAGAACTTACAGAACTGGATGAAAATAAACGTAGGGAGCGTAAAACATGGGATCAGGTCATACTGCAACAGCAAATCAGAGCATTTGTAAAGATTCAAACTCTAGGAAACAGCACACAGAGGGAGGGTGAAGTCAAATTACTTGTTATAATGTGAAAAGAATCCATAGTCATGATTCAGTCCTGCTTTCTGGCACAATCTAATCTGCATATGATTTGAATTTCAGCTGTTTCTCTTTGAAGTCTTGATGTCCCATTGATTTTCTTGAGGACCATCATTAACAAATCATCGATGGAGTGATTAGGAAGATGGAAGTGCTCAAGAACTTTTTTTTTTTTTGTGTTGTGATTTCTGATGTCAGTTTTGTGTGCATTTGAGGGGCTGGGAGTGCCCCTTATACCTGCACATACACATGCCACTGCAAAGAATGCTAGAGCTGGCCCTATAGATACCACTGAGGGAAAAGTCTCCTGGACACACACCATTGTGGATGGACATGAACAAGCCTTTGAAGAACAATTGTTCCTTTGTACTCCCTGCCACAGATCTCTCAACTGATCTGTCCCAATACTACTTTAACACAGTACTTTACCTACAGTATGCAAGCAAAGTATGCAAATTCAGAACTCAAACACTGTCTATTTAGCATGGTATTAAAAGTCATTAAAGAAATTAACAAACCATAAATGAAGCTGAACATCCTGAATTAGGTGTTTCATCAACACAGTCCTGTTGGTTGATGAGTGCTTGGCTTCCTTTTACACCAGACAGATCTATACAGCCCTGATTCAGGCTGCCAGATGTGAAGTATTTATTTATGCATTCTCATTGTGTATGAGAGGTTAGCTCAAACAGAAACTTCCTTGTAAGTCAACCTCTGTTTTCCCAGCTGTATAGCATGCTTGCTCCTTTGGACACTTTTTTCTAAATAGTTTGACCACATTTGTCACGTGTCTGGAAGTTATTTCAGAAACAAAGTGGGGCTGCATAGCATCTGTGTCTAAGATTCACAGAAAGGTCCCTCCTGGATGGGGGAATGGTTAGAATTCTACACGATTGCAGAAGAGGAAGTTGTTAACTCTGCTATTTCGGACAGAGTGTCCTGCCAAACTGCAGAGGGTGAGCTTAAAGAAAAATAAATAAATAAAAATTCAAGGGGGGTGAGAACTACAAGGAAAACCATATAGAAGTATGTACATGAGGATTTGTGGGAATCCTCTGCAGGATAAAATGTAGCGTTTCATTAATATCCCTATATAGGCTTTTTAAAATTAAGAACACAAATCTTTCTATATATTATACATACATACATACATACATACACACACACACACACACACACACACCCCACAACTGCCTCCTCACAGGGTTGGTTAATTTTATTTTTCTTTGATTACTATTACCATGCAGTTCAGCTGTATTCACCTCTTCTACCAGATCCTGTGTTTCATTTAGGACTAAATCAAGAACTGCCTCTCTTCTTGTAGATTCCAGAACCTGCTCCTTTATCTCTGCATCCTGAGGTGACATCTCACCATCCTGAAGTGACATGTACACAGTCAATATGGAGATAGTTGAAACCCCCTATTATTAGTAAGCTTTTTATTTTTATAGTCTCTCTAATCTCTCTGATCAGGCAGGCCATTGTAAATCCCTACTTCTGTATTCTCATTAGTCAAGCATGGAATTATTATCCATAGAAAAACAAACAAGGAGTTTTGTGGCACTTTTAAAGACTAACAAATTTATTTATCTCATGAGCTTTCCTGGGCATAATCATACTTCATCAGATGCATGAAATGAAAACTGCAGTATGTTAGGTATACATACACATGCAGAGAAGGGTGAGTCCAAGGTCAGTGCTGCCCTCAGCTTGGTCCCTGATCTATGGCCAGCTCTTAATACCAGCCTGACTACCTGGAACCCACTGGCCTGACATTAACAAGTTACCATCTATTATGTTGGAAACCCTAAGCAAGATTATTTTCCCTCCTTGCCTCAGCTGTATGAGCTACCCAACAGACATCTCCCAACTCCACATCATTCATGAGAATACAATCGTCCTTCCTAAACATTACAGCCAAGTGTTTAAAGTGAAATCTGTTCTGCTCTGTACTGCAACTAGAACAGATGCCCACTTGTATGGCTTCTTTAGTCCTACCAGTCAGAAATTTACCCCATAAGCATTTGAGGTGCTCTAATTTTGCATCACCTTTCTCTGTCACCAGTAATGGTGTCTTGGTATAAAGTGCCACTCCCCCTCTCTTTCTCCTCATGAAACGTGTTCTATCAATGTTAATGTTCCCGTCATAAGATTCCTTCCACCAAATCTCAGTAATACCAAACACATAACACTTCCTCTCACACATAAGCATCTCCAGCTCCTCTTGTTATTATCTAACCTCCTAGGATCAGTAGAGAATTTAAAATTTGCTCCTTAGATGCTCCATAATGCTTAGATTTGTTATACGCATAATGTCATGAGGCTGATTTACATATTTTTGTTTTAGCCCTATGATGGCCCTGCAATCATGCTAATTCTTGATGGTTCATTTAAAAACTCCTGACCCACTATCTAATCCATCACCAAGGAGGCTGGTATATCTCCTGCCTTGTCGTCTTTCCACACCAAGTGTGCCAATGTACCACAAAACCCAAACTTTCCGCCAGTATCACCTATTGAACCAACTGTTTCCCTCTCATAACTTCTGCCTTCTTTATTCTCTCACTTGAGAAGCAGATAGATTTCTGAGAAGACAGTATCCAGAGTATCACTTCCAAGGCCAGCAAACATAGTGAAGAATTCAGCTGTATGGCTGGGCCTCCAAAGCTACATACTATAAAGCAGGGGAAAAGTGGGATGGTGGTCAGGCAATGGGCCGCCAAAATGTGAGGCCTTCTGTACCACTACCACTTGTGCTCTCCCCAAAAGAGAGATTAAAAGGTTTGTTATGAGGAAGAGAGTTTCTAGTCAATCTTGCTCAAAGGTAATAAAAACAATAAAGTTGTCTGAAAGACTGCACTTTCATTATCTTGGCTAAAATGTCAATAATCTATTTGGAAATAATTTAGCTGTCATATACATAGACTGCTCTAGGGGAATGTTGTACAGTATGATGCATAAAACAGTTGAAGGGGGGTTCGTTAGTGAAATCTGAACAATGAAACACGACTGCAAACTGGTCAGGCACAATTACAAGGTGTCTGTACACTCAAGCATGGAATTTGATTAATAAAGTGAAAATGTAACCGCTGCAGGGGAAAATGGAAACGGGTTGTTCTCCTGTATGGGTGACAAAGCAGTCTGTCTAGAATCAGCTCTTCTGAAAGCACAGGAGCCAGCAGCAGGAGAGAGACCTGAGCTTGCCAGCTCCCTGCTTCCTTGGAAGAGCAAAAACAGAAGCAACAAGCAACACAGCCAGGGCCTGCAGGCCCCTTTTTCACTGTCTCCAGTCAACCTACCTGAGTCAGTCTGCAGACACCCCCACTGGTTTCTACCACACGCCTGTCGGCAACTTCACTCTATCGATGCAACATCACCACCCCCAAATGCTCACAGACACGAGTCAAGTCCCAAGCAATCGTAAGATTAGCTTAAAAACCAGGATTTTTTTTTTTTAACAAAAGTAGTAAATTTAGGCTTTTCTTTATTTGCCTACCAGTTTTTGACTTGAGGATGCATTTCAATGATGTTTTCAAGATTTTGCTCTCCAGCCATGAGGGCTAGAAAAAAAATTTTTTTAAATGAAACCTGCGATTCCTGTTATAGTCACAAACTCTGAGACCAGAAGAGACCAACAGATCAATAAGTACTGTTTATCATAGGACACCAATGCCCAGCATCTGCATACTAAACCCAACAACTGAAATTAGACCAAAGTATCATTATAGCCCTCAGGCAGCTAAACTTCATGCTCCCCAGACAGAGAAGAGGAGGGACAGAAGTGCACCATGGCCGGAAACTCCTGCACGGGCAAGGAAAATACCTAGATGATTCTAGGTGAGCTCTTTTCTTTAGGGTCTGACATTTAAGTAAAAGATCATATATTATGAAACATGATAAATCTGCAAGAATTTGCAATAATTCTGTGATGTTATGTGCCCTTTTTACCCAAACTATGAGAACTCCAGCTTTGGCATCACCACCACACAAATGCAGAGTACTCTCTTTTTTCACTGCCAACAGTCAGGTGTCTCCTCTGCCCCTACCAGAACTACAGCCCCAAAACTTTGGATTCTTGGTTGTTTGGGGTTTTTTATATTCACACAATTTACCCCTTTCAGCACTTTAACAGACCATGTTGATTTTGTAGATGTTTTTTTTCTCTCTTTCATTTAAAATGATCATTACCTCTCCTTGTATCTCAGTAACATGTTTTCAGTTTGACAACCCATAGTTGTCATTTAAATAACATTTGTCCAGATATAGAGGAATATCTTCATCAACACCTCTGGAAATAGCAACCAAACAAGATAAGGAATACTGCAAGAAGGAAAATGGATTAATAACTCCCTTGCTGTTAAGTCTGGGTTCATATATGTTACTTATGAGTGCTATGCACATTAGAAATCTCACCTCCTGAGAGAATTATAATATATGTATGTTGTTTTCACAAGACTAGACAATTACCAAACAGCTTCACACATGCATTGAAAACAAACAGAACTCTTGAATATTTTTCATTTCTTCTTAACCACAGAAGAATATTTACACCCTGCACTGCCCAGTGTAATGGGATTCACCATCTAAATACCATTATTACATTACATTGTTGAGAACTCACATTTTTCAAGCCCCTCCTTAATTTCCAATTAAAAGAGCGTAGTTTCAGGCTTGGTTTCAGACTAAGCTTTTTTAAAGAGCTGTTACCACCTAAAGTAACATTTGGTTTCAGATGAGGCTTTTAATTGCTGTTGCAGCCAAGGCTAATTATAAAATGATGGAAGGGGAAAAAAGAGATTGAGAGAGAGTAGCAGTTGGTTGGTTTGTGAAGAATTATATAGGCAGTTTCACCAGTAATAACACTGAGAATCAGCTGTAATAGCTGCCAATTGGAAAGAAAAATGTAGGGCAAGGGAAGTGATAAAATTAGTATCAGCAATTAAAGAATATGCATAATTCTAAGGTATTAACTGTAGCACAAGAAAATATTATGAGACAAAAACACAAACCACAGAGCACATGCCTGGTTTTCTGAGAAACTCTTATTTCAGTCCAGATTTGTGAAAAGATTCTGAAACTTTCTAAGCAAATCTACAGCTAATTTAAGGTTTTGCACCAAAAAATCATAAAGTCGTGGTTCAAATGGGAAACTAGGTGAAATTTGGCTAATCTAATTTTCACTTTGAGATTCTGAATTAATTTAAAACAGAAAATCAAAGCAAAGTAAAAGCATGAATACCCCAAACTGATCAAAACCAAACAAAATTTGAGCAAAGCCCTGTGAAGAAAAGTTGCTAAGCTTCAGACAGCATAATTACTAATCCTTTGACGCTGTGGATCTGGGATAAGGTTACATACATACATGAAACTATACAACAAGCACTGAAAGTCCCAGCTTTCCAAGAGTGAAAATAAAGCAGGTCCAGTAATGTTGAAGGGCAAACAGTATAACAAGAAGTCTAGCACGGCATCACTTCACACAACGGGAAAAACAGCACGGCACACTTGCACATGTATTAGCCTTTCACATCTAATAACCTCAGTTCAAACTCTGTGTTATGTCATAGGTAAATGTGAGCTTTAATACTCTCGCCCTACTGTCTGTTAGTCCTCCTGCTAAACCTCCACCTCAGTTTTGCACTGTTGGTTGTGATGTCTTTGCAGTGGGAAAGATGCCTGTACGACACCTAATTGTTTTCAATGATGCTTTCAATCCTGTACTTTAATGAGCATCAATTATAAAAGCATGTATTGTACTAATTCAGTAACCAGTAATCCTATTGATATAAGATGGGTGCATCCCTAGTTATGCGATAATTACAAACGTCGTTCAAATGAATGAGACACCAAGTCCTTCAAAAGAATAGAGCTGTAAAAGGCAGTTAACAGACTACCCTTAAAACAAAGCCTACTAGACTCTGCCCAGAAATTAGCACCACATAGGTGGAGTTTCATTTGGTGCTGTGGCCAGCGTAGGGAGAGCGAACACATGGAAAATTAGCTGAGGACAGACTAGAACAGGGAGAGGGGCAGACGTAAAAAGCAAGAGAGCCTAATGGCCCAACGTCCACCCTGCACTTGGACACCCGCAACTGGCCTGTGCCATCTGACTTGGGCTTGCAGGTGTTTAATTGCAGTGTAGACATTCTGGTTCAGGCTGCATACCAAGTTCTGGGACAGCCCACTCATATGATACTAAAGTCCAGGCTCCAGTCTGAGCCCAAACATCTATACCACAGTTAAACTGCCCCTTAGTCCAAGTCAGCTGGCACAGGCCAGCAGCAGGTTTTTAATTGCAGTGTAGACAGGCCCCAAGAGTCAGGGCCAGCGCAACACGATAAGCGAGGTAAGCATTGCAGGGGGGCACCAACGTTTGAGGGGTGCCAAAATGAGGACTGTGCTGCTAAGGCCATCACACTGAACTGCTGACATCACTTATCTGCCCAGGCATAATCAATCTGTCGTCTGCTTCGCTGCGTGGGGGGGGGGCACCAAAAACCCTGGCGCTGGCGCTGGAGCTGCTATGAGTACAGTGTGACCTAAGGAAAACCAGAGAGCTTTTGGGTCTACGTCTACTGGCTAAGGAGGCTTGCGGCTGTAAGCTAAGAGTGCTCTTTCTGTTCTTGGCTCCTTCTGCGTTCAGAGACACAGGACTCTGTACATTCTTTGTAAATAAAACTGAATCAAAGAAATGCCTATCACCAAATTCTGCTTCCAACTAGAACATCCCCAGGGTCACAACATTTAACTAGCCACTTGGGTCAGAAAGGGGCAACAGTGCTAAAGGGAAGCGGAGAGCTTGTGGCGTATAAAGGGCGCTTTAATAAAATAGCAAAGTAGTACAGGATTCTGCCCTCTTTAGTTTTTAATAGAAGCCTTTCATGATATGGAACTAATTATCGCCATCTGCCGTTCCATACTTATATTTCCTCTCTAGCAGCTCATTCTTCAAAAACTCAGTAGCTTCCTCCCTTTACATTTGTAAATGTTGTTGACTATGGATAAAATCCATGTTTACTTTGTATTCAGGGCCCATAGGAAAGCTTGTTTTAATCATCAACAGATGTTACGTTCTGCTCTGCTTTGCTTGGCACACAACTTCAGAGGGAAATAAAAGAAAAATCTTTATTTTAAATTTAAATTGTAGATTGTTACAGACTAAATAAATGCCAAATTGTTATTGGAAACAACACAGCCACTGTAATAACAATAGCTGACATTTACTTTTTACAATTATAATTTTTTTTTGTCTGGAGCTGTTTAACACAAGATGGTTTCCACATTTTGTGAAACTTTCCCCCCTTCTCTGAAATGATTTGCAAAGAAACCACAGACATTTGTAATTTATTTTTATTTAATACTTTCCTATGAGCTTATGAAATACTGAATTAATTGTACTATATACAGTAGATAGTAAGAATTCAAAAGCCTACCCCATTGGACCCATATTTCAATACACATTATCCCCTTGAACCCATTTATAAACACCCTTTATTCCCACAGACCCCTCTATTATCACATAATATTTCCACAGACTGTTTCAGCCTCGTAGTCTTTTTTATCTCTGGTTTCTTTCCTATTTATATTCATCTTTGACGTCTCAACAGCCACCCTCCTCTTTCCCATTTTATCCATCTGTCAGGAATGTCCACAGAAAGTGTCATCAGCGGCAATGGTGGGGAACACTCCTAAGGAACCATCTCACTGCTATTCATTTCCCAGCCGCTAACACAGCAGCTTCTGCTTGTTCAGACACCTGCAGCTCCAGTGTGGCACTGTGACACCCTGACATTTCCTACTGACAACATGTATTTTAGCTACCAGTGCCAGGAATCAGATTTTGATCAGCAAGGCCAATGCATACCCAAGCACTCATCTCTTAACAGATCCACCCAAGTACTTCCTCACACAACATTTTCTTTGCATGATTATTCCATATTTAATTGTAGACAAACGAGCATGTTTGTTCTGAACATCCTGCCAATGCAAAAAAACCAAACAATTTACCACCGTTTTATTCACCAAAACCAGTGGAATGTGAAGGCTGGATATCAGTTTTGATTGGCAACCTTGTTCATTCACATCTTGAAAAAAAATCAAACCTTGAATCTACAAACTCAGAATATTACTTCCCTACATTAGTCTTTCTGTTGCCTGTCCCTTTCTGTTATGCATCATATTTCACATATGAATGCCTATAATTAATCTGTAAGATCTTATATCTTTGACAGCATCCATCATGCTGGGCCTACAATTCTGCCTGGGAACTCTGGGTGCTACCATAATATTGTTACGATTTTCAGGTTAAACTTCATTGAAACTTGTAGGCATAACAACAGCTTTCATTCAGGATAAATAAATGTAATTGAGCTGGTGAAACAATGAGGGCCTCCACCCAGAACAAAGTCCCTTGTAAAACTGAAGTAGGAGTTAACCAGGCGGCCCCAGGGCTTCCACTGTGATCTGATAAACTTGGGAGTTCAGGATTGACTGGTTTGGAGCAGTATGTCTGTGCGTGAGAGAGTCAGTAAGCAAGAAAAACAGACACAGAAGGAGAAGAAAGCCAAGGACACAGCAAAACAACCATTAAGGAGACCAAGGGACAGAAGGGGCATAAGCGTAGGGATGGCAACATAAGGTGTCTACATAACTATGTTTAGCCCACTTGGTCACCTTCTGTCTGCACACTCTGCTTTTCCAGGACGATGGGTATACATCCTCCCCATAAAGAGACAAAAAGTGGGAGAATGTCATAGAAAGGAATGTAGTAGAATGTGGAAGCAGAAGGACTGACGCCTCGCAAAACAGGCAACCAAGAAGGCCTAAATTGGAAGATGGTCAAACCTGTTACACAGCCAAATAGGCAGCAGTCAAGCCGTGAATTTACAACCTCACAGAAAACTGGCAGAGCATATGCTAACTAACACACACACACACACACTCTCTCTCTCTCTCTCTCTCTCACACTCACACACACACACACACACACACCAGGTCATCCAAATGCTAGTGAGATAATAGGGAGTACCAGACTTGGCTAGCACCTCTGCTTAACATGCAGAAGGTCCTGGGTTCAATTCCCAGGGGGTTGGACTCGATGATCTCACGAGGTCCCTTCCAGCCCTATGCTTTGATTGATTGATTGAAGAAATCTTACCTGGCCTCACAGAAGACACCTTGACAGAGAAAATGTCTTTTTGTAGTAATAAAAATGGTAATGAATGGTATCAAAAAGATGGCATCTGATGTCAAAGGAGCAGAGCACATGGTCTAAACAACATATAGAAGAGGGAGTCCGAGACACCAGCTTCATGTGGTCAGATGGGCTGATGGAAAGTCCTTCTGTCAGTTGAGCCATTCCGTTGCATTGCGAGTGTGTATGCTTTTTGTGTTCCTGTTGATACAGGTCACTCATCATTGTGCTATGGTGTAATAAAGCCTAGCCTGGCACCTTTGCATCTACAAAGATTCACGGTTGTGTCAACTTACACAACCGAACAGACAAGTAATG
Organism: Podocnemis expansa; assembly: GCA_007922195.1. Taxonomy (NCBI): domain Eukaryota; kingdom Metazoa; phylum Chordata; order Testudines; family Podocnemididae; genus Podocnemis; species Podocnemis expansa. The sequence continues at coordinate 1,729,041 of ML682138.1, forward strand.
CGCAACAACAGGAGCATGAGCCTAAGAAAAGATTTAAGAGCACTTCCAGGTTTGAGTGCTGCCTGAAAGAGGCTTGGAATTGTGAGCAAAAAAAAAATTATTTCTATTTGATTCTTTGTGTCCAAGAAAACAAGACTTTGTACATTTCTTGAAAATAAACCAGATCATACAAGAGAAATAGAGACGACGGAAGCAGGTTTCTCCTCCTAATAGACATAACCTTCGGGACACCCAATTTTGGCTACCTGCTCAAATAAAAAATGGATAACAATATAAGTAAATAACAATATTGGATGGGATAGTAATTCATGCAGAATAGTTTTAAACACTTGCATAATCTTAAATACAAAACGTTATTTAGGAAAGTTGCCTCAGAATGATTTTACAAATCAGTGTGTACACACCATTTTTAGAAAGTCAAAATCATAGCTAGAGAAACAACTAAACTGAACAGAGGTATTATTATGCTACTAAACAGAACATCATGAAACGCTTTGGAAGGCTGCAGTATTGATTTTTAGTACATTTGTGTAATGCATATTAAAACAGAACCAGACACACAGAATTACTCATAGTCTATACGTTGTACATAGGAGGGGAAATACTAAGTACAATCAAATCTGAATAAAAAAAATTCTTCTAAAAAAAATCTGAGTGAACATGGAAATCTCAGAGGAAATAAATCCTTTTCTTTTCTCAAAATAAAAAAAAAAGGGGGGGGATAAAAAACTGAAGCCCAGTCCCAGCCAACTTGGAAAGAGGCAGAGCTATATTTTATACTGCAGGTGAATACTGGTATGAATTAACAGTTCATTAAGAAAAGGCTCTTTGCGAGCCATGAATCCAAAAAGAAAATCAGAGAGACTGTCATCTATAATTTCCAGTGTGTGGATAAATCTAAAAAAAAATCAACAGACTGGGGTCTTATTGAGCACCCAACCAAACAGGTGTCTATTGGCCTCCTGACCTATGACATCAACAATGCAATAAAACTCTTTCCATTTAGGGACAAAACCATTTGGTACCAGTATATGGCATAATAGCTATTTCTTAAAATCTGGAAACACATATAACAAATGTCTCTTTAAATCCCAGAAGGAACACAGACTTACACTGTAAAGTATTCCCAACAGGAATCCTGTAAATCATATAAAAATTTAACTTGTCCTGAGACAGCTTTGAAAATCTGTTTGTGGTTTTGAGGACATTTTAAAAAATATATCTGGTCAATACATCAATGGAACAGAGTCCTCTCGAGTTCCTGTGTAAGAATTTTATTTTCTTGTATTCCGAAATGACAAGACAAGTCTGGTTTTAAGAAAATCAATTATTTATGCTGGTTTCTAATTTATTTTATTCTCTGTTCTTTATAACAACTTCTTCATATGTAGAAACATAATGGTATTCCCATTTAGTCTTCCATTAATGTGGAGTTTGGCTGTATTGCTAGCACAAGAGAAGCATCATCACGGTTTTCCATCATTTCTTGTTACTGTGCTTGAGCACTTTCAGGGTGAAATCTTGACCCTACACTGAAGGCAATAGGAATTATGCAATTAACTTTAGTGGACCAAGACTGCACCCTGAACGTCAGCAAAAATTTGACTGGATGGGGTGTAAAGATAGAAGATACCAGGGGCATCGCTGGGGCTTGGCACATTGGGCTCATGCCCCGAATCCCAGATCCAGTGCCCCGAGTCCTAGCACGGCCCCTTCCTTTCCTGGTCTCTGGCTGGAGATCTGGGGCCCAGCTGCCTATGGAGGCAGTGGCCACTTCTGGCCCCGCCCTAGGCCAGGCTGCCTGTAGCTGCGGCTGCCGCTCCCTGCCTTGTCCTCAGCTGGGGATCCAGGGCCAGGCTAGGGGCAGCAGGCGCCTGAGGCCTGGTCACGCCCCAGTGCAGAACTGAGGCCGGAGGCATAGACCCTGGCCAGGGGCCGTGGCCTGGGCCAGTGCCCCAGGTCCCTCCCCAGGTCAGTGACACTCCTGGAAGGTATAATCTGTGACTGGCAAAGAGAACAACAGGAACAAAACAAGTATAGAAATGATGTTAGCAGCTTTGTTAAGACTAGGATTTAAGGTGTGATACTAGCACATTCAGGTTAAGATTAATGCAGGAGCTAGAGCTGGGGTCTCAAACACTTGGCCCACAGGCTGCATGCAGCCCCTAAAGCTATTTCCTGTGGCCTGCAATGACACTATCATTACTAATATTTGCAAAACCATTGTATGAAGAGGTTTCAGTGGTGAGGCCCCTGGGCCCATCCTTGAGTCCCCACCTGAATGGGGATCCCGGGCTCCAGCTCCTAAGGCCCCTGTGAGATTTGTCCAACCCACAGCACTGGCAGGGCTTGTGGGGAGGCTGTGAGGACCTCTGTCAGTGCTGGCATTTGGGGAGCAAGGCCCTGGGGCCAGAAGCCAGGCTTCGTGCTCCCACCCCAAGCTGGGCTGGGCCGGCACATGTTTGCACTGCTCTGGGGGCAGATGAGCCAGACTGGAGCTGAGGCAGGAGTGCCATGGAGCATGGCCTCTGGCCCCTGTACAGCGCTGACCCACTCACAGGCTGCTTTGGTGAGGGGCCAGAGCCCCAGGAAGGGAAGCCCCCATGGTGAGGGGGCTGGGGACCCAGAGCAGGGGGCCCACAATGATGGGTCAGCTCAGGGTCCCAGGCCCCTTAATCGAGCCCTGCTAGCATATGTTAGCAAATACTGTCTTAAATATATACTAAATTGGTCAAGATAAAAACTAGGCTTCTCACTAGCCTTCAGACCACCCAGTTTAGTGTATATTACACACTGCATTTTATCTAGATTAGATGTTTTTAAAACATATTAGTTAGCACATCATTAGCTCACATCACACCTCTAAATGCTGGTCTAGATGAGGGCAGCATGCACGGGGAAGAGAAGAAACAGTATAGGAAAGAAAAGAAGAATATAAGCAAAGAAATAATTAAAGTCTCAGTCCTGCAAAACATATGCATTGAGTTTGATGCAACCATTATTGTTCCTAAAGGTAAGGATGTGCAATACGTCTTTGCAGGTTTGGGGACTGAAACTGCTAAAGTAAAATGCTGAACAGGAAGAAGACTGTAGGGAAGAAAAGAAATCAAAAGTAGAAAACTACAGAAAAGGGGCAGTTAGACAAAAATATACAAAAGTTTGAAATATTTTTTACTATATTTTAGGCAAATACTGAAGATAAAATATCTTGTCCTGGAATTCAAACTCAGTGTCCTGATGAGCATTCATCAAGAGAAGTTTGACCAAAGCTGTAACAAGTACTTGCCACAAAAAAACTGTATTCTAAAATACTTGACTATGGGCAGATATAAACAGATGGAGAATTTTAAAAATAAAATAGAGCCTATTCATTAGCTTTTGAAATTATGTGAAACAAGACTGAAGGTAGAGGTAGGAAACATTCAAGAAATTTAATCAAAACCATAGAAGACCTATTAGTGGAAGTAGACTGGTTCACTCCTAATAGGTAAAATGGTCACAATATTTTCGTATTTTGAAACCTTACCAAAGTTCACAGTAGCAGAGGAAATACAGTTGAGCAGAGATTTACAACTTTTCTAAGCTTCAATAAAAAGATCTTAATGGTATCGTTCCTCTTCAGGTGAGTCTAGTGTATGGGATAGGTCAGATGGAGATTACGTCTCAAAGAGACAAAGCTCTTTGCTCTCTTCTCCACTGTTTATTATTTCTACAGAACTTTGAGCACAGGTATTTTGTAATCATCCTCTGATAAATGGGTCAGGAGATGTTCTACATTACAGGCCCTTGTATCTAAATGGTGGCTCACATATTAATATTCTCAACTATTAATTCCTTCACCAAATTTTCCTTATATGTGAAATGTGAAATCTATTTGGAAAGCTACTGAATTACCAGTCAAATTCAAGATAGTTCAAGATAACCTTCAATTGCTCCTGAAGGCATTTCCAAAAGACTTGCCTTTCACCTGAGGACAAGATCTCATGCACCATTTGGTGTTTGTAACATAAGAGAGCTGTCATTTCTTTGTGATCTCAATTACGTAGTGTTCACATAGCATTGTGTCACATTTCACTGAGCAGATGTACTGCTTTTGACATTATATTCTGGGGTCCAGTTTATTAAAGTGTAAAAGGTTCTCTCTCTCCTGGTATTTCTCCTTCCCTTCTAGTTAATTCCATCATTGATTTCGTTCATCAAAGCAATATGATATACATAAACACACATTAAAGAGTAAAAATGACATTAGATTAACATTGCAGTTCTGACAAACTCACTAAGGCAAACAAAGTAAAATTAAGGCTATCAGTTTAGACTTGCCTAATATTTTACCTGATATGGGATGCAGTAGCTACAATACACATAGGATATAAAGCAAAGGAAAGGATAGTGACAAAAGTAAAAATTGATCTAAGCATAAACTCAGAGGAAAACTCTTTCCAAAACCCTATTATATTGGATTTTCTTTTCTATATTTTGCACCATTGCTGACCAGCATTCAGCTAGCGGATGGGATGTGCATGGACCTATTTCAATCAGCTCATGATGACAGAAACAAATACCATATCACAAACACTGGACAGTGGTACCTCTGACTCATTATTAGAGAAACAGATAGCTTCTGTTTATTCACAAATAGTAGTACCTTAGTAACCAGCAATGATGGAGAAACAACAGCTTTTTATCAAGCATTACCATAATATGTCCTTTAGAACTAATATATAGTGTGACTATGATCTAGACGTTCATGAATCCATAGCACACACTGACATGACCTGTCATAATGACTCTGAGCAACGATCAAATGATTTTTGTTAAACATTATTATATCATGCCAGTGAGCAGCACACTGCTATTAATTCACAGTTCACTGAGATGATCCATTTTAACATGTTTGAAAGCAGGTACTATTACCACAACCAGACAGGAGAGTTCCAAAGCTTCTATACGGTGTCTCAGTAGCAATACGTAACCCAGAGGACTAGCCTACACAGTAGCTGCAGAGAGTTAGTCAAGAGGGACGAATCTAAGACTTGCTAGGCATGAAGACCAGGACCTGGAATAGAACACTGAGGAGTGAACATTAGGACAAGGAGCCAGAAGTGGGGAAGGCACAAGACTGGGACAGGGACAGTCTGCACAGGACAGGCAAAGACAATCATGATTAGGTTGAGAAGTACCTGCTACTAGAGTTGCCTCCCCTCCAAAGTCTGGAATGGAGCCCAAGGTTCTAGAGTGTCAGTTCTGCTCTCAGCAAATAAGTGTGAAATCCATTGGTAAAGTGTCTCATCTCATCCCACTCTCCTGTTGGTCCATGCAGAGCATGACAACCTACTGCTGGCAAACAGTTATTCTTTTAGGTCAGGAGGTCTGTATAATAGACCTAAAGGACCAAGCCCTGCTCATGACTCATGTGGGTGTCAATAGGATGCCACATGATGGAAGTTTTATGTGTGCTTTCTTTAAAAAAAAATTACTTGCAAAAATCTAACTTAAAATAAGATTATTAAGGTTGCAACACAAGAACTAAGAAGTTAGATACCACCAGAATTAAGTTTATTGGTGCAACTTCAATTCACCCCCTTGAGCACTGTGTGTTATGATAGTCTTTAATTACATGATCTCATGCTACTATTTTTTCAACAGGCCTCCTGCCTCTTTCAGTGCAAAAGATGGATGGTACTCTGGGAATGAGTCAGTTGTGCAATAAATAAAGCTGCTGTGTGAGGAATTTCCAACCAAAAAGTTATTCTAAATCACTGATTTCACTGAGTAGATGTATCAATACAACAATGCACGCTGCAGAGCACTTTAAAACAGCCAAGAATACTTCAGCATAAAAACCTTTATTCTGCATTGAAATATTTTGCTTTGTTCGAATGAGATCCCAGCTAAACAAAACTGTAATAAATTCCACATGTGGATAATTTTCTCCATCTTTAGAGGAGTGGAAGAAACAAAACCAAAGGTGATAACTGTGAGAACTACCGTTAGAGGAATCCAGGAAGATCCAGAGACTCTATGAAAAATAAAAATTCTAGTGCTTTATCTAGAACATTTTATGTAGTGCCAGTGTAAAAGACAGCTGCTGTTCTTCGAGGTGCGTTGCTCACATCCATTCCGAATACACGTGTGCACCTCATACATAGTTGCTGGAAGGTTTTTTCTCCTAGTGGTGCCCAGAGCATTTGATCAGGAGCCCCCTGAATTTGCACCTCCATGGTGCCCTATATAGGCTCTGCCGACCCTCCACCTCCTCAGTTCCTTCTTGCTAGCTGACTTCAACAGGGGTAAGTGGCTGCTCTTGAAATAAACATGAACAACTCATCTTCAAGAGCAAAAGTTACAAAAGGTCAGTAACCATCTTTTCCTTGAGTGTTTGCTCATGTCAGTTCCAATTAGATGACTCAAAAGCAAGCCCCCAAGGTAGCACGGTCAGAGCTCAACAAAACACTGATTGGAGTACTGCTCTGCCAACTACTGCATCACCTCTGGCCTGGCAAGTGATGGAGTAGCGTGCTGCGAAAGCTTGGATAGAAGACCATGTTGCTGCCCTACAAATGTCCTGGATTGGCACTTGGACTAAGAAGGCTTTTGAGGTTTCCTGGGACCTTATAGAGTGGGCTGTCAATATTGGGGCTGGCATGTTTGCCAGGTCATAGTAGTACCTGATATATGACATGATCCCTGATGAGATCCTCTGAGAGGAGACCAGGAGTCCCTTCATTTTATCCGTCACTGCTCCAGAAATTTGAGGCATCTTCCTGAATGGTTTTGTTCTTTTGTAATATAAAGCTAGCACTCTCCTAACATCTAGAGAGCGAAATCTCTGTTCATGGCACTAGCACGGGGGTAAAAAGCAGAAGAAAAATGTCCTGGTTGGAGTGAAATTGCAATTCTACCTGGGGGGGGACTGGGTGCAGTTAAAGGCAAACCTTGCCCTTAAAGAAGACTATATAAGGAGGCTCCAACATCCCGGCTTCCTGAAACTCCCCTAGCAGAAGAAATGGCCACTAAGAATGCTACCTTCTGTGATAGGTATCAGATAGAGCACATTGCCAGTGATTGAATGGTGATTTCTACAGTGCAGACAGTACCTAGTTAAGGTCCCATTGAGAAACTAGCTGATGTGTTTGAGGAAACAAGTTGAGACCTTTAAGGAAGTGATTTACTGTATGGCTTAAGGAAACTGAATGGCTAGTCACCCACAGATGAAAAGATGGAGACAAAGTTGCAACTAGGGAAACCTTTACTGAAGACACCGAAAACCCCTGATGTTTAAGATGTAACAAATAGTTCACGATGAGTGGCAGTGATGACAACATCAGAGAAGTGCCCTTCCACGTGGACCAAAGGGACAATCTCTTCCATTTTACTAAGCAGCAACCTTAGTGGAGGGTTTCCTCTCCCCAGGAGGATCTCTGACCTGCTCTGAACACTCCAGCTCCTGCTGGTTCAACCAAGGTGCTTTCACACTGTGAGATGCAGGGACTGCAGATTCAGGAGACAAAGGAGGCCATGATCTTCCATGATCAAGTCTGGCACTAATGGAAGACTGATGGGGGCCTCCACTGAGAACTAGAGCAATGTGCAGAACCAGTGCTGGCACACCATGCTAAGGCTACCAAAATCATTGCTGACTTTTCGTTTATGACCTTCAAAAGTACCTTGTGCACCAGAGGTATTGGGGACAGGCAGAGAACAGAGGATCTGACCAGGGAATGAGGAAAACACCTGCACTTGACCCTAGGCTGTGCTTCTGTAAAGAGCAGAACTGTGCACATTTCCTTTTGGACTTCATAGCAAACAGATCCATCTGGAAAATTCCCCACTTTTAGAAGGTATCATTCACCCTATCCGGGTGTAGTGACCACTTGTGCGTAGACATTGACTTGCTGAGATAGTCTGCAAGCACATTCTAGGACCCCAGTAGGTATGCAGCTTCTATAAGAATTCCATGGACTATAAAGAAATTGCAGAGGTCAATGGCTTCCTGACATAGGTGAGAGGAGCGAGCACCACCCTGTCTGTTTATATAGAACATTGCTATCATCTTGTCTTGTGTTTGCCACAATGCATTTGCCTTCAAGATGGGCCCTGAAGGCTTGACAGGCAAGTTGTACTGCTCTCAATTCTCTCACATTTATGTGAGGGGACAGGTCTTTTATCAGACCTTGGGTCCTTAGTTGACCCAAACAAGAGCCCCCAGCCAGAGTCTGAGGCATTGGTCACTAGGGTTAGGGTGGGAAATCGCCTGTAAAGGTCTGATGTGCAGCCTGGAGTGCTGAACCATGGCTGCCAAGTGGCTCAATGGTCTCAAGCAGTTTCTGACTGTGAACATAGGATGCCATTTTCACTCATCCGTGATAGAGAGAATGTTCCAGAATTGTGACCCTGGAAGGAAAGCCCTAGCCTGCTTTGAGTCTATGACTACCCTGTAAATTCTACCCTTTGCATTGGGGGTCATGACTGATAAAAATCACTATGCTGATCAGGACACGAAGTCTGGAAAACATCAGCTTTATGTCCCATGCCACTTATTGTTTGGAGCTGCCTTTGATCAACCAATCACCCAAGCATGGATAGACGAATTCTGAGCCACCACTACCATCTTTGAAGACTCTGGGAGCTGCTGAAATGCTAAAATGACAGAACTGCAAACTGGTGGTGAGAATAGCTGACCATGAAGCAAAGGAATCTCCTGTTTCTTGGGGTGATAGACAGATAGAAATATGCATCTTTTAGGTCAAGGGCAGCAAGTGAATCTTCTAGCTCCAATAAGGGGATGAATGACACCCAAGGAAGCCATTTGGAACATCGACTTCTTCATGTATCTGTTTAAGGTTTCTCAGGTCTAGAATCAGTCTGAGTCTGTCCATGGCTTTCAGAAATAGGAAATATCAGGAAGAGATGCTCCTTCCCCTTATCTCCAGAGGAACCTCATCAAGCACTCCCAACTTCAGGAGCTACTGCACCTCCTGAATCATATATTGCTTGTGAAACGGGTCATTGAAGAGGCATGAAGAGGGTGGGAAGGACTTGACTTGGATAGAGTATCACAGTTCTTCCACGCATATTACCCATCTGTCTGACTTAATCTGGGCCCACCCATGGTAGAAGTGGGATAAGCGGTTTAAAAATAATAGGGGTAAAGGCTCCAAGGTTTGTATTTGTACACCATCCCCAGGTGCACGCTCAGAAGTTATGCTTCAGATTCAGAGAGTGTTTTGCTGGGTTCTCACTACAGCTGGATGAAGTTTGATAAGGCTTCCTTTTGTTGTTTCTGTTCCTTCAGTGATTAAAATCCTGCCTTTGGTGGGACTAGTGGAAAGGCAGAAGCATTTGGTGTCTAAAATGACTCCTCTAGAGTGCTGGTGGGTCTAGACCCAATGACTTGAGTGTGGCTCTGGAGTGCTTTAAGAACAAGGGTTCTCAACCTTTTCCCTGCAGGCCCCCCTGCCACCCAGAAAAACTGCCACCAGCAGCAGTTTCAACTGTGACACAAAGCCCCCCTTCCCCCCAGCAGTTTCGGTGGCTCAGTGGAAACCAGCCCCTGCTGCTAAAAACATCTGCAGCCATCAACAATTTCAGAAGCAGCACAAAACCCTCCCCTCTGCAGTCCCCTGTTGCCACAACTCACCCTGCTGCCAGAAGAAAACCCATGCCATCAAAAGAAAACCCTGCAACGGTTTGTTTCAGCAGGGGGCTTTCAGTAGTGGTGGGCTGAGTTGCAGCCGCAGGCTCAGCTGCTATAGAGCATGTAGTTTTGCATTGGTCTGTCAGAGACTAGTGACAGGCCCTCAAAAGGCAGGTCCTGCACAGTCTATTAGACCTCATGGGGAGACTTGATGCCTGCAACCCCAAGCTGCAGTGCTCTGTTACTTCCAAGGCCATAGTACAGGTTACTGCATCAGCCATGTCTAATGTTCCCTGTAGCAAAGCCTTAGTTGTTGCCTTACCCTCCTCCACAAAGGCCACAAATTCTTTCTTGGTGTCAACTGGAATAGACTCCACAAATTTCATCATGGCCCTGCAGGTGTTATAGAAGCATACACTTAGAATGGCCTGTCAGTTTGCTACTCAGATTTGAAGGCCCCCAGTGAAATACACCTTCCCCCCAAAAAGGTCCATTTTCTTGGCCTCCGTGGCTTTAGGTGTATGGCCCCGGTTCTCTTATCTCTTCTGAATATTAACATAACCCATTCACTGTCCAACATTAAACAGTTTTAAATATGGTTCAGGTTTGGTGTATGTAGGGATCTCAGCCTGCCTAGTGTCATGACAAACTCACCATTAAGAGTCTTTTACATCTCTTATTAAAGATATAGAAAAGGAGGGGAAAATGAGGGATGTTAAAGCATTCGAAATGTAAAACATTAAATAATGCTTTTACTTCAACCATATCCCAAGTTTCCTTTTGCTTTTGCTGGAGACAATCTTTGAGAAAGAAAGATACAAAAAAACTTGTCTGACAGTCTCTTGGCTGGTATTAAAGACGGAAACAGTCCTTTGGGGAGGAAAGAGAAGTTATTTAAGATGGGTGAGGTAGTCATTGTTAAAGTCCAATCTTGTTTCCTATAGAAGGCAAAAAACCAGGGATACTCACCAGCAATAACTTCTGTTTTCAAGAGGTGTGTCCCCATCCCTGCCTCACTTCAGGAGTTGCAATGCCATGAACAGTTGACCAGAAACTTAAATGCACTACTTGTCCTGGGTGCCCATACACAGAAGCAGCCCCACAGCAGGCTTGGCAGGCTTCAGCACATGCACAGCTCCCCCCTCCACAGCTGAGGCAGCTTTTGGGGTAGGCAAAGCAGGCACCCGCCTAGGGCCCCAAGCAGCAAGCAGCCCCTTCACCTACTCCAAAAGCTGTGTATGCCTCTCATCCTGCAGGATATATGGTGAGCACCTGGGGCCAGGACGGGTGGTGGGGCAATACTGGGGCCTCTGGCAAGGTGCTAGGACCATGGGGGGCTGGCTGTAGGAAGATGTGGCCATGGGTGGGGCTTGGGGATTCAGGGCCCAGGAAGGGTCACGGGGGAGGGTGTGGCTGAGGGGAGCTGAGGCTGTGAGAAGGGCTGGGGCCGCTGTTGGGGATCCTGTAGGGGGCCCTACAATGGGCCTCTGTCTAGGGCCCCTGATAGCTTAAGGCCACCTCTGCGTCCTCGGTTCCTTTTCACCACAAAGTCTGTGTTGAACACCAAAGAACAGGGGAGGACGGAGAGTGGTGAAGCAGCCACAGGGACACACATCTCAAAGAACAGAAGTTACTGCTGGTGAGTAACCATGTTTTTCTTCTTCAAGCATTGCCCCCATGGCTGCTCCATTTCAGATGAGTATGCAGCAGTGTCCTTCAATCAGCAAATGGACTTTGGTGTATGGTGAAAATACAGCTGCACCAATTGTGGCATCTGATGCCAAGGCCTGGTCTATCGTATAGTGTGTGGTAAATGTGTGTCTGGACAACCATGGGGCTGCTCCACTAATGTCAGTTACAGCTGTGTTCTTTGGGAATGCAGTGGTGGCTGATGCAGCTCTTGGGGAATCTGTGTTTGCTCCAGATGGACCCTGGAAATCCATGTATTTGTAACATGAGTATATACAGTCTTAACCAGCTGAATAGTTTTTGTGTGGACATAGGTTCACCTTTCATTCTTTCAGCAATTGAGATAAAGAGTTTGTTTGATTTCTGGAATTCTTTTGTTCATTCTAGGTAGAATGAGAGAGATCTCCTACCACTGAATATGTAGAGTGCCATATCATGGGTACTGGAGTGTGCTTTGAGGTGAGAGTATGTATTGATTAATATGAAAGTCTGAGACCAGGTTAGGAATGAATTCTGGGTGCAGTTTCAGCATAACTGTCTTCATAGAAAACATGGGGGAATGGCCATTTGGGCATTTATTTCTCCTACTCTCCTGGCTGAAGTAATAGCTAACAGGAATGCAGCTTTCACTGGTTATGTCTACTCTAGGGGGCTATTTTAAGTTGACCTTGTGAAGTCGACTTAGAGGTATGCCTACATTGGTAGACATACCCCAGGGCCTAGGCTCAGGCCCTGGCCCCTTCCCAGCCTTGGGGCATGATCTGGCATCCAGAGCCCCAATCCCTCCCCTCAGGGGCCCAATCTGGCTCCTGCCATGCAGCAAGGAACTGGCAGCAAGAGCCGGCTCCCAGCCCCTTGCCACAGGTGGTAGGGTCTGGGAGCTGGCTCCCGCTGCCTGCAAAGAGGAGCTGGGAGCCTGACCTGGCTCCCAGCTCCCTGCTGCAGGCAATGCAGGCTGGGAATAAAGGGCTGGGATCCCGATCAGGTTCCCAGCCCCTCTCCACAGGTGGTGGAGGCTGGCAGCTGGCTCCTGCAGCCTACAGAGAGGGGCTGGGAGCCTGATCTCTGCAGGCACCAGCTGCCAGCCCCTGCTGCATGCAGCAATGGGCTGGGAGCCTGATCTGGCCCCCAGCCCTTTGCTGCAGGCTGTGGGGACTAGAGCCAGCTCCTACCCTGTGTAGAAAGAAGCATGGAGCCCAATCTGTCTCCGAGTCCCTTTGCTGCCAGTGGCAGGAGGCTCAGAGCCCAATCTGGCCCCAAGCCGCTTGCTGCTGTGGGCAGGCGGCTTGGAGCCTAGTCAATTTCACAGGCTATGAACCTGTAAAACTGGCCAGGCTCCAAGCCCCCTGGTCAGCTTCCCAGGCTCCTAGCCTGGGAAACTGACTAGGCTCTGAGCCGCTTGCCCATGGCAGCAAGCGGCTTGAAGCCAGATCAGACTCCAAGCCTCCTGCCACCACCAGCACGGGACTCGGAGAAATACAGAGTTCCCAGTCCCTTGTCACGGGGGGGGCGGGCCAGAGCCATCTCATAGCCCCACTGCCTGTGACTGGGAGCTGGAAGCCCAATCAGTCTCCCAGCCTCTCTCCATGGGCAGCAGGAGCTGGATCCTGGCTCCTGCTGCGTGCTGCAAGGGGCTGGGAACTGGATCTGACTCCCAGCCAATTGCCAGTGGCAGCTGGGGCAGATTGGCTCCTGGAGCCAGACTGGGCTCCAGAAGCCCAATCTGGACCAGGGGCGGGGAAGAGAGCAGGGACCAGGGCCTCTTGCCCTGTAAAGTCAATTTAAAAGCTTAAGTCAACTTATAGGGCAAGAGTTATTAAGTTAACTTAAGCAAGTGCTTAAGTTGACTTAATAAATTCTAAATATAGCCCTGGATTTGCTTAAATCAACTTAAGCCTCTAGTGTAGACACAGTTATTAAGAGGTGTAACAATGAGCATGTCACCATCAGTTTGAATGGTGGCTTCATGAGTGATCATAAAATTAGGTATATGTCCCATGGAGTGACAGGGGGACAGAAGTTGGGAAAGGGTCTCTTGATGCCAGTGAAAAAGTAGCTTGCAGTAGGATAAGAAAATACTGTTGATTCATTTATGTGATCATGTAAGGCTGAAACTGTAGCCAGGTGAACTCTGGGCGAGTTATTTGATAGTTGTGAATTTTTTAGTTCTAGGAAGTAGTCCAAAATGTGAGGTACGGAAGATATTGGTATAATATGCTAATGAAAGCACCATATTTGAAATCTGTGCCATTTTTGGAGGTAAGTATGCCTTGTAATGGACTTTCTGCTATTTAGAAGCACTTGTTTAACAGGATCTGAGCAATCTAATTCTGGTCCTTGTAATCAAATAGGTACCAGGCTGTGAGATGTAACCTTGGTGTTTATCGATAGAGTAGTTTTTCATGGTTTTGGGATAGTAATTCCTTGATCAGTGGTAGCGGAATAGGTTTGTATACAGAGAGTGAGAAATCATCTCTGAAAAAAGATCACAGCAAAATGTGCTTGTGTACGTACCGAAGAATAGAAGTGACAATGGTATGTTGAAAACTTGCACTGAAGTATCTATTAGAAACAACAGTATATTTACTACCTGATAGCATGCATTTAAAAGTTAAAAATAAGTATTTTGAATACTATTTACAATGTTTTGGTGTGGATTAATTCTCTTTACTATGAAACTATTTCAATTTGAAGATGACTATAAAGTGTTATTAATACCTGCATCCAGGATTTTACATACAATAAACCTCATATTTAGCCCTGTGTAATATTTTCTTTAAAGTCCCCACAAGCAGAACTCTGGTCTGTGCTTCATCAAACAGTTAATGTGAGATGCAGGAAAAAAGTGCTTGTAATAACAGATTAGACATTATATAGCCTCAGCATTCCCCCAACATCACAATACAAATCCCTCCTGCCTACAGCTCTACTCTATCTCCTTTACCTTAGTATAGACAAGATCAAATCAAATCATAGGGCTGGAAGGGACCTTGTGAGATCATCGAGTCCAACCCCCTGGGAATTGAACCCAGAACCTTCTGCATGTTAAGCAGAGGTGTTAGCCACTACACTATTTGCAGAGCCCCTTCATGTTGCTTGTGCTATTCCTACAGACCTCTATTTATGCTGCTCCCATTCTAATCTTGGGGTCCTTCCACACCATCACTCTCCATTCAAATAGTTTATTAAAGATTACTTTTTCAGTGGCTGAAAAGAAAAGTCACTGAAAAAGGTATAACTACAGCACATGAAAACTAACCTTTCCTTTCCATATATCATGTGTGAATTGTATTGTCTATGTCCTTGGAACAGATACTGTGACCTTCCCTATAACTTCAGTGCAGAGCATATTGTCACCATTCCAGAAATAAAATTAAGACGCTGTAGTTTTATACAGTCCTGCAACACCCCACTCCCACCTTCATAAGAGGTACCAGAGCTCCTTCCTGAGTAATCTGGGCTCATACCTCATATGATTCCAATACTCCTAGGATGTAATTTCTGCGGGATGACGACAAAGCAAAACAGAACCACAGAGACAATTTTATGCCACACGCCATATATACTCTCAACTTGATGAAAGGTACTCCAACATTTCATTTAATTCCTTATTATTTTTGAAAATCCATATTAAGGGTATTGATACCCCAGCCAAAAACCTAATTCACAAAGAGAAACGCTTCCCACCACACACCGTGATGTCTGAGATGCATACAGCCTTCTACAAATGTACCTGTGGGTGCAGGCCTTGCTGATGTGACTCCATTAGCTCTCCTGTGCTGCGATACAGAGAGCTAACAGACATCCCATTATCTCATGGCACTTTCTAATTTGCGGGAAGCCAGTAAAGTGCAATTTCAAGATACAGAATGCAACATTCATTAGAGAGAGCTAGTTAAAGGATGCTAATGGGTTGCTTTGGCTACCTCTTCCTGCAGTGTTGTTAGGAGGAGGTCCATGCTCTAAACCACATCCAGCTCAAATGAAATGTTACATTGTATGCAAAATACAGTCTGCTGCATTTTATTATTTCTAAACATGCTGGCACTGGATTTGCAGTGTGTGAAAATATCAGAATTCATATGACAGTAACAATTGTGAGATTATATAAAAAAAGATATGAGTAGAATACAAAAATATCTGAGTTAACACACCTCTCCCTGAAAAACAGCATCCTATTAAAATAAACTTGCTCAATATGTAACTTTTCCCTTTTAATTTTCATAAATGAATCACTTTTAAATATACTCCCTCTGAGAAAGACCATACATATTAAAACTTATATTATATCTTCAAGTCTTAATTAATGTTAAGAACTTTATTTTGCTTCCAAGTTACTTACTAGAAATCTGTTATTAAGGTAATTTAATTTTTAGAGGGAGTAACATTTGTTTTCTATTTAAAAACAGGTGGTTCTGAAATCCCGGCCTGTCAACATTGTTTAAAACATTCTCATTCCATGCATCAATGTAATAAATTAAATCAGTGTTTTAATTGTGCCCATGCTTTGTGGTTACTGGCAGTACAAAAAGATCTTCTGTGAAGCCACGTCCCAAAAAGTCCTGCTGAGTGATTAATTACTAGTATGGAAGATATAAATGTGCCTTTCAGTGAAGACAGTATGGACTGCTGGAAGCTTTGGTCTTATAGCGCTAGCACTCTTTTACTTACCAGACATTTTAATTCAAACAAGATTCCAGCCTTAGTAATCACTGACAGTGCATCCAGGCTTCTCAGCCCATCTAATATATCAAATATTAATATAAATTATATGCATTTGAACCTAAGAGGAGTAGCAGGCTCAACTATCAGCTTCTTCAGAATTCTAAAATTGTTTTGTCCATCCTTAAGAAAGGTTTCCAGGACAATATAACAGTAGCTTGCACATGGATAGGGCAACAGAGTTCCTTTGGATGTAGTAAATAGCTCTGTTTTTATTAACATCTGGCTAAGAAACACTCAGTCTTAGTCCTAGTCATGATCACAGCATCATGTATTAGTTTGAACATTATTCTGCCACCTTTTCACTTCACAGGCCCCAGCTGTGTCCCTCCACAGCCAAAACCAATTTGGAAGTAATTTGGTGACATTTGTAATATGTTCTAATCTAAGCCTTTAGCACATCCAATACATGGAAAAGGAAGACATCTCTCTCTTCCACAGTGACTGCACCCTAGCCAAAACAAATGCAGGTGCACTTTAATTTCTCCTAACTCAGCAGCCCCCTACACTGTTGGCACTGCTAGCCTTAAAATAGGAGTATTTCCTTCCCTGGAGGTATAAAGGAGTAAGTCAATGAAATAATGGCCACCAGAACTGGTGCTGAGTGAACTGAATGGCTCCAGGGACTAGGGAGGCAGCAGAAACATTTCACCAGTTTAAGCCCTGCCAGGTTGATAGTGATTCAGTAGCACAACAAAAATAAGTTGGTGGATCCTGCTCTAGTTCCCAAACAGACAAACATCCTTATCAGTTGATTCTCTTGTAGCCAAGAGCTGAAGGGGTCAGAGGGACTAAACTGCTTTCTCAAACCTACCAAAATTCCTCCCAGAGTTAAAGCATGCCAGCACGGTGCACTGGCAGGTGGAAGTTTGCACTGCCACTGACCATGCTAATTTTGTCCAAAACGAAACTGGCATGACTCTCCCCGAGCACAAAAATTCAGTGGAAATATAAAGTATATTTTATTAGCTGATGTTAGCATTGTGACTGCTCATTAAAAATAAATACTTCTCATTTTATATATTTTTTCATTGTGATCATGGAAAAATCACAAATTAAACACATATAAGAAAGTAGTCAACTAAGAAGGTCTTTTTAAAAAAATGAAATAAACCTTTGATAAAATAATTGCCTCTGCTGGTTTTTATTTTTATTATTTTTAGTTTTAGTTTAATAATTGCTTCAGAAAAAATTCTCTCTCTTCCATTCTTGTCTTTTTAGGAAGGTGCCCTGCTGTTGTGCAGATGGAAGGCCCAGTCTCTTTAAAGTTTAATGCAGAGCTCTTCTTCATAACCTCTCAGTTTTAAAGGCCCATGGTAAACACAACATCACAGTTGATGGAAAACAGATAAAAAATGTATGCAAGAAAGTGTGCATGTTCATTATTTATAAAATTTATACACGCATCCAACACACAGGGGTTAAAGTAAGGAGGAATGCACCGGAATGCAGTTCCGGGGCCCCCTATTTTTAGGCTGGCAGGGTTCACGGGCCCCTAAAAATAGAGGAAGGCACCAGAACGCTGCATTCCAAGACCCCGCTAAAATTAGCGCAAGCAGCCGGAATTTAGCATGCCTGTGACTCCACCTTAAACCCTATTCCACCTTAAGCCCAGCCAGCTGAGAGCTGCAGGCCAGTAGTGTGTGACTCTCCTCCCTGCAGGGTGGAGCAGATTGTGGTGGGAAGCAGCCCCCAGCTGGTCAGCCAACCTGCAAACAGCTTAGGTAATGGGTTGGGGGGGGGGCTGCGCATGTTTCTGGGGGTGGCTATGTGTGTGTGTGCGTGTGTGTGGCTGTGTGTGTCTGGGGGTGGCTTCAGGGGATGGGTATTGGGGGCCCACCTGTGTCAGTGGGGGACCTCCCGTGCAGCAGGGTTCCAGGGCCCACCAAATTATATTTTAACCCCTGCCAACACATGATGTTGATAACCATTTTTAAGCTGCAGAGCTAAGTAGTAACTTGCATTTATCATATACTTTTATCTTATTCCACTATCCTTTGACCACTAGTCCAGCTTCAGCAGAAACTACTTACAACTTTTCAAACCTTTGAGGGCTTCATACAGCTGTCATTTAAATAAAAATGTAAAATTAAATTACTCTGCCTGCCTTAAAAGAAAATCCATTCCATCCTCATTCCATCCCCAGAGTGGACCCTTCTCTCAACATTTATAAGATTGAGATGTTGAATGGGCAATATTCTATTCTGGAATGTTGTCTAGTTTAAGGGTACTCTCTCATGACCCATCAGAGATAAAAATTTGTAAGTGGAGATTCTCCGCTTTCTAATATATGCAGTACTTGCCACCTCTGCCTGCACACCGACTCTAGTGACACCATCACGAGTCTGAACTACATGAGCCACACCATCAGGAGCTCATTCACCTGTACATCTACTAATGTGATAGATATTATCACATGCCAATAATGCCCCTCTGCCATGTACATTGGTCAAACCAAACTGCCCTATGCAAAAAAATAAACAGACAGAAATCAGACATCAAGAATGGTAACACCCATAAACCAGCAGAACATTTCAATCTCCCCAGACATTCTGTAGCAGACTTGAAAGTTGCTATACTTCATGGCTAGCTCATTATAAAAAGTAATCGTCGTCCTTCACACATTCTCACCTTCTAATCAGCTGCTGTGAATGGGCCTCAGCTACTTCTACTGAACTGACTTTGTTAGTACTTGACTTCCCCATTCTGATGTTTCTTACCCAGCATTGCATGTGCATATCCACCTCCTAACTACAGTTTCCACTTCATACATCTGATGAAGCTCATCCCTGAAGAAATTTGTTAATTTTTAAGATGCCATAGGACTATTGCTGTTTTTACTATACACAACACAGCTACCACTCTGGAACTTAAGAACAGAATGCAGCATAAGTTTCCAAAGAAATGTTAATTTGAGAAGGTTGTAAAGTCTATATGTTTTATAACCAGAGGTGTTGCTGCCCTGAAAAACATTTTGGGTCCCTGCCCAGACCCCACCGTCTCATGTCCCAGCCCCCCTCCCAGCCCCAGTCCATTCCATGGACCCAATCCAGTGCTGCCACTGACCTCAGGTGCTAGGGATGGACTGGACTCCTGCCACTGTTGGCCAGTGACCCAGCTCCAGGTCCCCTAGCCAGGGTCAGGCCCAGATCCTGTCACCACCAGCTGGCGGTCTGGGTCCACGACCAGGGCCAGATGTTGGGTCCATAGCTGGGGGTCGGACTGAGGTGCTACTGCTGTTGGCTCAGCTCTGGGTGCCCCAGCCAGGATTGGGGCTGGATGTGGGGGAACTCAGGGCAGGTTCTGTGAGCCGGCACTGTCAACAGGACTTAGGGCACTGGCGCTGGGACCAAGGGCTGCATCTTTAGGTACACTCTTCTATACAGCAGAGAGGTGTTCTATAACATGTACTGCCGCAGGAATATCCCTGGGAGTCAGTATCCTTTGTGCTCCTATCAGGCAGGGTGAGGCATGAAATTAATCCACTGCAACCTTCGGAAAGGTCTGCTTACTTTGACCTGTGTGCCCACCCAGCCCTGCTGGACATCGAGGCAGAAACAGGGCAAATGCAAAGAAGTAGCGGCTTCACTTTACTCCCTGCCACTTGGAAGGAGCAGCCAGAACACAAACCTTACTCTCTTGCACAGAAGTCGGATCTAAATCCAGGCAATCCTAACAGAGCTGCACAAGAAGATGAAGGGATGCTACATGGCTATGGGGCAAGTTCCAATCAAACCCTCAATTAGCTATGGTTCAATCATGCAGAGTTTATATATGTTAGCAGTCACATTTAATTCCTTAAATAAACACACCTGCAACAGACCAGAATAAAACAGTATTTAACTCGGTCAGCTTACTCACATGACTAAAGTTACTCCATTACATGCTTTCAGGCTTGAGACCTGTTTTATAAAAGGTATGCCACGCAAAATATTCCAAATTAAAACTATTCCAACATTTAGGTAAAAATATTATGATTTGAAATGTTCATATCTTTAAAACTATTAAACATGTATTCTGCAAACCAGGTTTTGATTTTCTTTCTTCCTCAGTGATGACTATAAAATAAGATAAGTTTGAATTTCCAGCTTCAGTCATTTTTGAGCTGTGCACGCACAAAGAGTTGAAAGGAAAAGTAATTTTTATGCATACGGAATTCAAAAAGGGATGGACCCACTAAATTCAAATTAAAAGAAAGAAAGATAGATCTCTGAGTTGAGGTTAAACAATAAAAATTCCAGCCATTTAAAGTCATGAAAATTATAAGCAATTAAGAACCCAACACTTTAAAACAACACATATTAATTCTAGGATTATCATTTATATACTGTTACGCCTTTTGACTCATGCAGCTAGCCAAAAATTCAGAGTCTTATAGATAAATCACTGCTAAAGAGTTACATTAAGGCAGGTCAGGGTGCCCAAGAGTGGATCCTGGCTTGTGTCCACACCTTCTGGACATACCACCCATGCAGGTGGAGGGTCCAGGTCTCTCCACAGCAGCCTGGACTCTCTGAGTGGGTCTAACTAATGCCCAGCTCAGCCATCTGGTCTCATCAGCGGCAAGGCCTTGGGAGGAATACATGGAGCAATAGGTGAGGCCAGGACCAAAAAGGCCCCAGAGAGCCAGAACCAGGACCATCCCTATGGCATTGAGTTAATCAGCCTGTGGGGGCCTGCAGACCCCTACTCCCAGCAATGGAGGGACAAGGCCAGCTGGCATGCTATACAGCCTCTGATGCAGCCTTCCAGGACCCAGACCTGTAGGGTCACACTGGAAGCTGCACCATGCACCAGTCGGCCCTTCAGGGCCCTATGAAGTGCAGGGACTGGGACTATTGCCTCGGCTGCCTCCCACCCCCCCCAGGATAGCCCTGCCTGGAGCAGCCCAATCTTGTGTCTCTCCTCCCATCATGGTGGTGCCCAGCCTGGGGACAGAGGGCCAGGCTCTGCCGATACTGCCAGGGGATATGAGAGGGCAATCCAAGGCCTGCAGCCTGGCCAGTGCTTTGGGAAGGGTCCAGACTCACAGCCCAGGGGTGCTGCAAGGGGATAGGGAGACCACAGCATGGGTGGTGCTGCAGTTAGTCTATGGTCCATAGCCCTGTGGTGGTGGGGGCGGGTCCAGGTCACCAGGAGAGGGGTCCCTTGGGCCAGGGACCATGGTGGTCCTACCCTGCTCCCAAGCTGGCTCATCTGGAGCAGACCAGCCAGCCTGAGGGAGAGGCAGGCAGCCTGATGGTGGGCTGCAGCAATGTGCTGCTCAGCTGGGTCCAGATATTGGTGGAGCTGGAAGGCCCCCCTTGAGACCAGGGGCCTGGGGCTACATCCCCTAAAGCCCCTGCTTTGATCCAGCCCCGGGTGGGGCTATGTGGCAATACGGGGGGCTAAGACTCACCTCAGTCTCCTGGGAGGAGGCTGGCACCACTCCTGAGCAGGCATGGAGTGGTGCCATAGGGAATCAGGGACAAATACTGTCCTGGAGCCATGCAGCCCAGGACCAGGACTATTCACCCAATTAGAGATTGGCAGTAACCCTACCCACAGACCAGGACAGATCATCCCAACTGAAAGCTGCACCAGATGCTGCCAGAACAACAGATGCAAACTTGTACACACGTCTCCACTGCTATATAATCAACACAAGGTCCACAGGTCCCCCATATGCCTACCACAGCATGCAGTGTACCTCATCCAGTGCACTAACTGCCCAAGAAACAACTATATGAGTGAAACCAGACAAGTGCTATCCTCTTGAATGAACTGACAAAAACATGACAGAAGATAAAAACACCCTGCCACCTGTGCGTGGGTAAAGAGTTTTGCAAAGTGATTACTCAAAATCTGATCTCTGC
Organism: Podocnemis expansa; assembly: GCA_007922195.1. Classification (NCBI taxonomy): domain Eukaryota; kingdom Metazoa; phylum Chordata; order Testudines; family Podocnemididae; genus Podocnemis; species Podocnemis expansa. The sequence continues at coordinate 1,750,944 of ML682138.1, forward strand.
GTCCTCCTCCTCAAAGGAACCCTGCACAACAAAAGAACGAATGTGGGACTTTAAATTCATAACTTTTCTCAATACTAAAAATCATCAACTGAATAGATGCACTGGAGCTATGGTTTATTACAACAGCTGATATATAATCTGCCTATCCTCCACCCACCAGGTTATTTTTCCTCTTCTTCCCTATGACTGTAGAGGTGCTAACAGGCTACTACTTCACCTTGAGTAGTCCCTTGAAATGTGTGTTAACCCCTTAGGATAAATAATCTGTTCCACCTTGTATTTAGCTGTGACATTCTGAATACTTTCCCCAGCTCTGAAGATGAACTCTGGGTAGCTCAAAAACTCACCATCACCTATACAAGTTGGTCTAATAAAAGACATTACCTCACACGCCTTGTCTCTCTTGATTTAAACTAAACCTCTGTGTGCTCTAGTGAGGATCGCATTAATACATCTTTTGCCCCTCTTCTTTCCCTCTGTGAGGCTCCTACTCATGTCTGACACTGGGCCATCTAGGTCTATACTTTTCATTGGTCCACACCAGGCGTGGCCAAACTGTGGCTCAGGAGCCACATGTGGCTCTTGAATGAAAAAGTGCAGCTCGCGAAAGAAAACCAAAGGAAAGCAGCTCCAGCCTAGGAGTTTTCAATCTCCTGCCCTGAACATGCTCAGAGCATGCTCGGGGGAAGGGGGGGAGCCTGTGCCTAGCCACCGGGCGGGTGGTTGGCCCAGAGGAGCCAACGTCAGGGCCTGGGGGTCAGGGAGGGGGTTGGGATGGTGGAGAGAAGAGTGGTATGGTCAGAGAGGGTGGCATGGTCAGGACAGTGGGGAGAGAAGCTAAGTTTTTACTGCATAGATAGGCCTAGTTTTCATGGTAACCTTAATTATTAGAATCTGACATTGGTAGGATCAATATTTGCCCTCTTTTTATGATAAAATTAAAGTGTTCAATGAATTTTAAACTTAGTAATTTTGGAGTAGGTAAAATATGGCTATCAAAGGTTTAATAATCAACTTGCGTGGCTCTTGAGTTCCATAAGCTTGGCCACCCCTGGTCAACACTCCAATGAAACAGCCACAGCTGGTCCCCATGTTAGCTGAGCCGTGCTCATGGGCTTTGGCCTGTTTAACTTCAGTACAAACATTCAGGCTGGGGCTGGAGCACAGTTCTGACCAAGACCCTTCCAACACCCCACTTCCTTGCAGGATCTCAGAGCCCAGGCTCTACACTGACCCCAAATGTCAGCACTGCCATAAAACTGTCCTGTAGCCTGAGTCTCACAAGCTCAAGTCAGCCGATATGGGCAGCCACAGGTTTAATGACAGTATAGAAAGACTCCTAGAAGCTTCATTCAAAGCATGGAAATTTGCTAGTCCCTAGATGACATCCACCTAGGACCTGGCCAGGTCCCTAAGGGCTAAACCCATTAACTTAACCCTTCTTCAAAGCTTCTCCTGCATGTCTGTCTAACCTGCTAAGAATACTCACAGCCTATTTTAAAAGAAAGATATTACATTGGCCTAATTCTCACACAGAAACAACAGTAAGGACCAAATGGCCTCTGCAACATTATTTGCACACATATTTGTAAGCGACTGAAAAACTGTTTACAATCCATTCCGAACTCACCTTTAAGCAAATTAAAAGAATAAAGCATGTTCTCTTTCAAAAGACCATATACAAGGTATGTGATCTGGCATTATACCAGGAGGATAAGGTTTCACTCTAGATGAAACATTCAGTTACATTTCTAAAAATTAGAGTGTAGGGATTTAGGGTCAGTCTTTTATCTTATTCATGCATAATGAACCCATCAACTAATCCTGTTGCTTACTATGACAGTATTATTCATTGCACAAGTCAACATGGCCAGAGGCAGAAAATTATTAGGAGAACAAAGTAAAGATCCAAATTCAAATGGACTAGTTGGATTCCGTTCACAACCAAGATTGTTCTTTGCCATTTTTAATCCACCCAGAATCCTTTTTTATTCTGCTTGCTCATTCGGCTCTTTCAAATCTGTAAGAAAGAATAAAACAGATGTGCTTACCTTTACAGGTGATTTCATTAATGTTTTATTTTTGAAAACAGAGATGGGGGAAAGGTGTTTGGGTGCAGCCTTGTTTCTCTCATCTTTTACTTTTTGTCCAGATGTTATTTTAGAGTGGAAAAGGTGGGACTATATTCCCTTCAGACTAACCAAGAAATCTTAGACATGTGGGGCTGAAAGGGACCTTGAAAGGTAATACAGTTCAGCTCCTTGCACTGAGCCAGGATCAAATATACCTAAATCATCCCTGAAAAGTGTATGTTTAACCTGATTTTAAAAATCCCCACTGATGGGAATTACATAACTTCTCCTGAAAGCCTATTCCAGCGCTTACCTAGCCTTACACATTAAAGTTTTCCCTAATATCTAACCAAAATCTCCTTTGCTGCAGATTTAGACAAAACCCTGGCTGGGATAATTTAGTGAGAGTGGTCCTGTTTTTTGGCAGGGGGTTGGACTAGATGACCTCATGAGGTCCCTTCCAACCCTATGACTGTAAATCCATCACATTTTGTTTTACCTTTATTGGTCATGGAGAACAACCAAACACTCTCTTAGTAGTAATATCATTTAGGTCACATTTCCCTAGTTTGCTTATGAGAATGTCAAGTGGACAGAATTAAAATCCTTATTTAAATCAAGATATCTCATGATCACAGCATCATTGTCCGCCAATCCACTAGGACAGTAACCTGTCAAGGAAATTAGTTTGGTTTGGCATGATTTTTTCTTTGTAACATCAGGGCTCCTCACTGATGTGGTGGATCCATTTCACTGTCTATCTTCTGAGAATAACAGACCCATCTTAGTTTCAGTGTTTTCCATTGGAGAATATTGTATCATACTCTTGATAGGCTTTGAGGATGTTGCAGCTATCTTCTGTTCTCCAACTTTAATACGATGGAACCTAAATGGCCCCTTCTCTGACACCATTCTTAGAGACCATCTGCATACCAGAATGCTGAGAGGGGAAGACACATTACAAGTCTGCTCTGTTGCGACAGAGAGAATTCTTTACATCTGATACTGTGACAGGACAGAAAGATTTCTTTTATTTCACTGTGGTAGTATCTGTAAACTCTTAAGCAGCAGCACTGTTCCAGATGATAGACAGATTGAGGAATATGAACAGCCTCCTTTCAGAAGCATAGTTGGTGTTTCCTGCCACAGAAAGTTTTCTGCAAAGGTATGTTAGCAACAAAGTGGCCAGGGAAAAAGTGTGGGATCCATACAGAATGGGCAGGCAACCTAGTGACAGATGATGTGGAAAAAGCTGAAGTACACAGTGCTTATTTTTAGAGAGGCAGTCGTGTTAGTACACCTCCAAGTCAGTGGCACTGCTATGGGTACCCACATGGCCCCACAGTATGCTAATATCTTTATGGCTGACCCAGTATATCGCTTCCTCACATCCTGTCCACTTTACCTCTCATTTACCTGCAGTACATTGATGACATTTGCATCATCTGCACCTACGCGAAAGAGTACCTGGAAGAATTCCACTGAGACTTCAATAATTTCCACCCAGCCATCAACCTCAGCCTGGACCAGGCGACAAGAAATTCACTTCTTGGATACTACCGTACACATAAGAGATAGACACATTAGTACTACCCTATACTATGAAACCAAACTGACTGCAATGCATACCTACATGCCTTCAGCTTCCACTCAGGACACCTTACATGATCCATCGCCTACAGCCAAGCTTTAAGTTACAACCGGATCTGCTCCAATCCCTCAGACAGAGACAAACACCTACAAGATCTCTACCAGGCATTCCTGAAACTGCAGTACCCACCTGGTGAAGTGAAAAAAACAAATTGACAGAGCCAGATGGGTACCCAGGAGCCAGCTACTACAGGACAGACCTGACAGAGAAAACAACAGAACACTTCTGTTCATCACCTACAGTCCCCAGCTCAAATCTCTCCAGCACATCATCAAATACCTACAACCTATCCTAGAAGATGATCCCACACTCTCTCAGGGCTTGGGCGTCAGGCCTATCCTTGCTTACAGACAGCCCCCCCACCCCACAACCTGAAGCAAATACCCACCAGCAACTGAATACCATACAACGAGAACACCAATTCAGGAACCTATCCTTGCAACAAACCCCATTGCCAACTCTGCTCACACATCGATTCCAGGGATACCATCACTGGCCCCAACCACATCAGCTACACCATCAGGGGCTCATTCACCTGCACATCCACTAGTGTGGTATATGCCATCATGTGCCAGCAATGCACTTCTGCCATGTACATTGGGCAAACCGGACTGTCCTTGCGTAAAAGGATAAATGGACACAAAACAGACATAAAAAATGACAACATCCATAAACCAGTAGGAGAGCATTTCAACCTCCACATACACTCAGTAACGGACATGAAAGTTGCCACACTTCAAAAAAGAAACTTCAAAAACAGACTTCAGCGTGAAACTGCAGAGTTGGAGCTAATGTGCAAGTTTGCCACCATCAGGCTGGATTTGACTAGAGACTTAGAATGGTTAACACATTACAAAAAGTGATTCATTTGTTCACACATTCTCTCCATTTGATCAACTGGTATGAATGGGCCTCATCTGCTCTGAACTGACTTTGCTAACACCTTCCCTCCTCCACCCTGGCATGTGTATATACACCTCTCAACTGTAGTTTCCACTTCATGCATCTGACGAAGTGGGTTGGAGCCCACAAAATATCCAGCGTGAGCTGTGAGACTGTAAAACCATGAACATATGAGATAATTCTCTCTTTTCCCATGAGAATGACTAATTTGTCTTTGGCATTTCTGAAGTACAGATCTCTGCTCTCTTTGCCCAAGAAACATGCACCATTCTGATGAAAGTTTGCCAGAAACTTTTTTTCTTATGTAGCACATTATTTAGTCCACTAAAATCCAACAAACTTGCAGTCAGGAAAGGATTCCTGAAAACTTCCAAACTTGGTAGAGATTACACCATTTCCTGAAACTTTCAACTGTCTTGGGACATAAACACAATTGCCTTCTATACTTACATGTGGAACATCAAAGAGGTTAGAACTTCACAAACGCTTAATTTAAGAAAAATTCAAATATCACTTTATTTAAAAAAAAAAAATCCCGGACCATTAATGGTATAGCCATAAATGCATTAGAAATGGATGAAGTAAATAGGAACAGCAGCCATGGTTTCCACTGAACTTGCTAGTCTGAGCAAATAAGAATTAAAAAATTCCCACTCCCCCCAGCCAGATGAAAAGAGATTAGTGAGGAGGGCTCTCCTGTCCCCCCAGCTGCAGCAGAGAAATCATACTCATCCTATAGCCTCTGGGGCTTGACTTCAGTCCCTACGCAGTGGCTCCCTTAAGCAGCTGAGGGGTGAAAGATCAGTGTTCCCCTCCCTCTGGCTCCAACAGGGACCCCAGAAACTAGGGACCCATGCAGAGTGCTCTGCTGTGCTCCCTGCTACAGCCAGAGGGAGAGAATTGCTGTTCTCACATTCCCTTAGATGGAGCAAGGAGCCTGGTCTTTTAGACCCTCAGCAACACACCTGTCCGGTCCTTATGCAGCAGCTCCTTTTGCAGCCAGTGGGAAGGACATGAAGGGCCACTCTGAAAGCCCTCGTGGGCCACTTTTGGCCCATGGGCCACATATTGGGAACCACTAATTTAGAGGTACAAGTTTGATGTAGGGGAGTAAAATGATATGTTAATATAATTAACATTTCTGCCTCTGGAAATTAGATTTTCTGCTGTTACTAATTTTAATTTCAATTGCAAAGGCCAATATAAATTGAATCAGAGCTAACACCATTTACATATATTGTATAAATGGGTGTGAAACCACAAGACAACATGACAATTGTTGTCTAGAAGGCAGATATCACTGTAAGAAAAATACACAGTGATGCAAGCTTTTTGGATAGCTGACCTTTTACTTACTAAGGACAATCAGCAAGCTGTGTAATTATGGAAACAAAATTTCTGTGTTTGCTACACTAAATTCCTACTAGCACTTAAATTATTTTTTACAAAATATCCATTATGTGAACAAGAAATTGCAGCACAGCACACTCTGAGAAATTAATTTATGGAAAATTAATCCCCTCCCCCATGTGTAACAGTCTCTCAAAGTTAACCAAGGAAAGGACAATCTAGAAGAGTAGTGTTAGCCATACTCTAATCTTAAAAAGTAAGTCACATTTTTCTCAGCACACTATTCTGCAAAGTCCACACAGAGAATTTTATTTGTGGCTACACATAAAATTAAGTGCATATAAAGAGTCTGAGCCAAATCCTGCTTTCATTTACAATTATTCAACACAAGTGAGAGTAGAATTTGTCCCAAACTTTAGGGCCGAAGCCTTAGCTGGCATAAATCACCATACCATTAATGGAACTATGCCAATTTACAATACTGGGGATCTGACCGTACTTGTGGAAGTGATACCCTAGGCAATGTCTGAACTAGGAAAAGTGAGTTCAAATTTGTTAACTTGAACTAATAAGTTCAAGTTTAGTTTGAACTAAACTCAAACGTATCAGTTCGAATTAACAAAGTAGAGTAATTTGACTTAATATTAAGTTGAATTAGTCCCCTTTGTTAGTTTGAAATAACTGCCCTTAACTTGAATTTATTAAGTTTGAACTAAGGGTTAATCCTAGTCTACACCACCCTTAGTTTGAACTAACTGGCAGGTTTTACTAATTCAGCGATGAGCTTCCCTCTAAGCTTTCATTAGTTCGAACTAAGGAATTCCTTAACTGGAACTAATGAAAGCCTGAGTGACCCATATGCTGGCTTCTAGCCCTGTAAGAGACCAAGATAAGTTAAAAATCATGACTTTATATATCAGCTATTTAGGATTACGGCATATTTAGAGGTTTTACGGTTTCTCTGAGCTCTGGGCAGTTGCGTTCATGGTAAATAAAGTAGAATGATGGAAAAATAGCTCCAAAACTTTATAAAATATTTGAAAAATAATTTTTTCTGTACCACATCGTATATTCCAAACTTGTGGCATATTCATGATATGCTGTGGTATGACGTTTTATTGACATCTTGTTTGGGATGAACAGCATAACTCATTCAAGGGTTTGCCACTTGTGAATAGCAAATACCCCTAACACTCAGTCAGCTTCTTCCTCAGCACAGATCCTTTCCATTACCCCACCAGGCTATCTGTATGGTAAATGACCTGTGTTTTGAACTAGTTAAGTAGAGAAATTGGGTCCAGTCAGACCAGAATACTGGCCATTTCTCAGACAGATTACGATGCACAATTAAACTGAATTAGTTTAACTTACAGTCTTGCTTGACCTTCTTATAGATGTCTTTTTCTGAGTTTCTCTTTAATAATTTATAATTCTTTTCTCATTCTAAGTAATATTTTAATCCAACAATAATTTGAAACATGTTTATATTTAAAACTTTTCTCTCTCCAAAACAGTGTTCAAAAGGGAACAATGATGAATATTAATAGTGTGTAATTGCTGTTAGTTTCATTGCAAATAAATTATTTCTAATCTGAATAAAAAAGATCAAAAGTAATATCAATTCTGTTGGCCAGGGAGCGAAAGGACATTCCCAGACAGTAACTGCTTTCCAAATATGAAAAACACATTAAATATCTCTCTTATAACAAGATGTTTTCCTCATGTTTCCTTTGGGGGAAATCTGCTTAGTGCATTCCTCTCCATGCTAGGTTTTGGAATTATAAACCAGGTTTGTCATTCTTCCATCTGCAAAGGGCTGGCTGCTGGGTGGCTGCCAGGTTTTCTGTGATATCATTCACTGAAGCAAGATGATGCATGTTAAGCACAGGGAAAGAATGAGTAACAAAGTAAATATATGGAGTTTATGCAGAAAACTCATTAATTTACTATATAAGGGACTATTCAATCGTCCAATAGGCAACTACCTCCACGATTATTCACAATGGGGGAAAATATATGAAAAGAAAAACATCTTATTATGAGAAATGTATAGAGTTAGAACAGAATTACTGGGTACTCTACAATTTTTACTGTTTAGGTTTCTTTCCACACCAGCAGGACTATCTGTATCTGCAATCCTGAGTAAAACAACAGGGATTTTAAAATAAATCTTTTCTAAAGCTGCAAATTGTTATGGTGCTTAAAAGAAAACATTCTGAATGACTTGTTTGTTTCTGGACAGAAGACACCTCATCAGCAATAGATGTGGGTGCCCTAATATGCTTAAATACAAGTGTTGTGCAGAGGCTTTCTATGGTGAGGTATATTAGTGCACAGTAATGCAACTCACATTTTATGACCACAGAAAGTCTCTTTGTTACTGCTGATATCTTTCTCACATCTCTTTTACTATGCCACTGATTGTCTGTAGCAGTCAATTTTTCCATATAAGCATCCTCTTCATATCAAGCTTTTACCACCTGCACTGTTCCACTTCACTTCAGCATCACTAACTACTTCAATGAGACAACCGCTACTAAAAACATGGTACTGCAGCAATCATTTGGTTCTGTGCACACATTTTAATTTCATGCCCTACAGGGGGGAATCACTATCAGCCTTAAACAAAAATTGAGTCTTTGATGTTTTATTGTTTTTACACATTTTGTCTTCCCTACAGTGTATTTACTTTTTTTTTTAAAAATTCTGCAACTGTGGCTACCACTTTGGCTCACAATGAACTTCTATTAGGAATATTCAACCTCAAAATGTGAAACGCACAAATAATTCTATGACAGGAACAACACAAAGAAGATTAAATTGTCGAATGATTTCCCTTTATCCACATCTAGTTGTCATCATGGCACAGTTGGAGCTAACATGTTGTGCAACCTCACAGCAATCTCGGAAGGGAGAATCACGACTTGAGATCACAGAACTAGATGGTTTTTATCACAGCCTGTAATTTACATTCTTATAGAAATGGAGGTAGAAGAAGGTGGAGGAGTAAAAAGTAACAAAATAGTGAAGAAAATATAATCATGGTTAGCCTCAAACCTGATGTGTGAATTCTGTCTTCTTTTTACACAGACATTTTCATGTTGGCAAAAGGAACTGGTGAAATGTTGGTCTTTTGTTTGTTTCCCCTGTATACACATTAGAAGCTAAAAAGCATGAGTCAGTGGAAGTGAGCTGCCCTAGGCACAAAACTTACTGCAGCACAGTACTATTAAATCCAGCAGTTAGTATCTATTATTAGGATCCAGAGAAGGGAAAAAATGATGACCAGTGGTGGTACAGTGATCATCCAAAAAAATATCAGAGAACCATTAAAAACATTCCTTCTGTCTGAGAACTGTTCTATAAATAAATTCCTTTTTTAACATGTTTAAAAGAAGTATTAAGGACAAATTAAAGCTTTCTTCTCATTAAGGCATTTTTTGAATTACACTTACAGCCCAGACTTTTCTGCCCTCTGGTGGGGAAAAACACTGACAACAGGAAGTACTAAACGTTTATTTAATAAAAACATGGGTTTGTCCCTGACAAATGCTATCTGCTTTTTAGTGAACCTAATATTTTGCTTATAATGACACACATATCATAGTAAATGTAAGATTGGGTTCATTAAAATGCTCAACATTTATGGGCCATTCGTATTGCAGTATGTAAGCAGCTGTATACACGAACAATCTAACTTTGGACTGGTGAGCATAAAGGACCTAGCAGATATTTCATATGACTGACTGCCCACACTTTTTATAGCAAAGATGCATTGGAAGACTTTCTGTAAAATTTCTTTTTAGTAATTATACAACACAGGAAAAGACAATCCTATATATCTTGTATATCCCTTCCAATGCTGTCTGCAGTAGGCTGATAGGCGAATGCAAGCTAGCTGGAATATACTAATACAATGCTGTGGTTTTATTTTATGTATTTATTTATATTAATTTACACCTAACTAGAGTCCCCAGCAGGGCCAGACCCTAGGCCTACAGGGATTTAGGCTCCCCACCCAGCGCCACCACTAAGATCTGGCCATGGGTGGGGAGCGCTGCCATCACAGCTGGGATCTGCCTGTGGGCAGGGACTGGGGCCGTCTCCAGGGTCCAGCTGCAGAAGGGAGTCCAGCCCTAATCGGGAGTGGTGCCGCAGGTGAAAGTCTGGCCATGGACAGGTTGCGAAGCAGTCCCAGCCCAGCTCTTGGTGCCCCAGGCAACCAACTAGGTCGCCTCTATGGAAGGTCTGGCCTTGGTCCATGTCCGTTGCTCATTGAATTGATTTGATGGCCGCCCCTCCTGGGCCATCACTTAAGTATGTAAAGAATGTTAAGGGGAGCAGAAGGCCCCTTCAACTTAACTAGATGGCCTTTGTCACCCCATTGTCTCCATTGGGTTTGGCGTAGGTGGGCACTGCCTAACTGCAAGGTCCTTTGTAATACTGAAGACTTGACTCACATCACCTTTGTTCCCCACACTCCCTGTAATCAGGGAACTGGCAGGAAAAACAGCTTAAAAGCTCAGAGTTTGGGGTGATCAGGCAGGACGGTTCCTGACATCCTGCCTGGCCTGATCACCCAGATGCTGACCTCCTCTGCTCACGAGTTCTTCCGCGAGCGTACCACAATTGACACTGCCAGCCATGTAACAAGTCTCTGTCTCTCCTGCCTGTAATGCTGTTGCTGCTGCTGCTGGGATCGGTAAGAGCCTGCCCCTGCAGCTCTCTTTGAAATAAAGTTCTCCCACCTTTTGCTGCTGCTCTCCCCCAGCTCTACAGGCTTGTTTGTGTCTTTTACCTTCTTCTTTCCTTCCTTTTTTCTTACTTCTTCGCTCTTTACTGTTTAAAGGAGCTCCCGTGCCTTTAAGTATCTCCCACTGCTTGTATCTCACTGGTTGTATCTCTTCATCTGAACTTGTCTTAAAAGTATCATTGTGAATTGCAACATTGTTTTTGGTTTAACGGGTAGCCTTAGGAGTATTAAGTTAGATTGCAAGATTGTTTCCTTTAGTTTGTAACCTTTAGAGTTGTTTGCTAAGTTGCTTTTTCCCTCCCCTCTGTGACTCCCCCAATTTGAATAAACTTTTCTCCCTTAAACCTTTCCTTATCCCCTCTTTATTTCCTGAATTCCCCCATGTGCCCCGGCTTCCCCTCTGCTCTTGTCCCCTTTCCCTGCGGCTCCCCGCCCCTTTCCCTGCGGCTTCCGCGGCTCCCCCTTTTCCCTTAGCCCTTTTTTTTCTTCGCCGGCTCTGCCGGCTCCCACCGCTTCCCACGGCTGCCCCTGGCTCCTGCCGGTTTCCCACCGCTTCCCGCGGCTGCCCCGGCTCCTGCCAGCTCCCCACCACTGCTGCCAGCTCCCCGCTCCCGCTCTTCTGTTCCCCGCTGCCCAGCCTCTCCTGGTTCCCCTGTTGCCCCGAACCCCCACGTGTGTCCCAACCCCTCTTGTGCCTCTGTCCCCCTGCCCTAACTCCCACGTGTCTCTGTCCTGCTGTCCCCACTCCCCCCTCTTCTTCCTTAAGTCTCTCCCCGCCGCTGCCGCCAGCTCCCCGTTCCCACTCTTCTGTTCCCGGCTGCTCAGCCCCTCCTGCTCCTCCTGTTGCCCCGAGCCCCCACCTGCGTCCCCAGCCCACTTGCCCTCCTCTTCTTTGAACCCCTCTAACCTTGGTAGTCCTGCTCCCCCGTTTGTGTCCTCTCCCCTCTGCCACTGCCATACACTGAGTTTATATTGCACTCCCCTTCTGCCTCTGTGTTATTGGAACATTTTCTAAGTTACCGTCAGTAGGTTCATAACTGTAAATTAGGTTAACTGAGAATTCTCATTGTCCCCCCACCTGTCCCACTCCACAAAGTTAAGCACCTCACAACACCTCAGTAAAAACACCGTGACAAACACCACACACACATACACTCCCCATCACCCACTTGACACCAACACCCATTTTAATAAAGATTAAAGTGTACCCCGCTTGTGCAGTAACTGCCCCCCAAGATCCTCAAATTTTCGAACCTGCTGGCAGGGTCAGTCCACAGCCCGTTCATACATTTTGCCATTCCCGCTCCCTTATTACAGTTGAATCAGAGATTTATCACTACAAATAGAAGTGACTGAAGTCAACTTGTTCTCTGTGAAAGATCTTCCTCTCTGGAATTTGCTTCCCACCCGATGATCTGCAAGAGCCTGGATCCATTAGCATTCTTGAAATGATACAAGGTTCATTTTTATTTCCCGGGAATTTGAGACAGGCATTTATAGGGTTTGATATAGATATAGATATGCACAAGAGGAGCAGCTTTATTATCTGTGAGCATACAATAGTAAATATCTAAAACGTAAAATAGCGCAAGAGCTCTGAGAATATGGGATGCATGCTTATCGACTGACAAACATCTTAAGTGAAAAGTAAATATAAAGGAAATACATGGTTCACAGTAGTTCTTTGTTCAGTTGTGCCAGTTTGTTTTCATTTTACAGAGGAGCCAGCAATTCTGTTTTAGTTGTTGGCATCTCTGGGATACACTCAGATTTTGTAGAAATTTATTAATCGTAGTCACAAAAGCACTCAAATGCTTCAGTGATGTACCAGGGAAATCTTTCTAAAGGCACGACAGATGAAGAGAATGAGAATAATAAATCTTGTAATAGGAAATATTAAGTTACTGTTCTTTGAAAACTACTTTAAAAACTAAATATATGCTAGTACATTATAAGCAATGGATCTTGATCAAGCAAAGTCATTACGCATGTGCTTAACTTTAAGCATGAGAGTAGTGGCACTGTCTTCAGTGAGACTACTTGTAGCCTTAAAAGTTAAGTACATACTTCAAGTGTTTTGCTGAATCTCGGCCCAGAACAGTCCTAAAACTATTTAGAAAAATCCTTTGAAATTAGCCATAGGGTCTGTGTACTATCTACTTGATTATAACCACGTGTTAGGGAAGATCACTCACTGGTCTCAGTTCCCTCAACTGTCCAGGCAGAATAAAGTAAAGGGGAACACTGAAAAATGTATCAAACAAAAGACTATTTAAGATCCCAAATAAAAAGGAACATATTATAGAGATAGGCTCAGCTGTTACAAAATATAAATATGAATAAACAAAACAAAGATATTAAAATCAATTCCTTACTAGTTTACGTGCCCAGACCCAAATTCAAATGTTTCCCCTGAAATACCTAGTGATGTTCTTCATATTTAAAAGATGGAAGCAAACAGAAAAATGTTTTGCCATGGTGCTTTATGTAGACCTGCTGTCTATTTAAAACAGCTACTGCCTTTCGCACCAATGTGGATGTAGGAATCCCTGCATATCCCTTGCACATCCCACAGGGAGAGGTTAGTAGAAGTTTGTAAATGTTTTGACATCCTACCATTAAAAGCAATATAGAAGTCTGCTTTTCACCGTTAAAAATTATGGCACCCCCTCACTTCTGAGTATACTTTATTTTGAGGATTTAAGGCAGACCTGCAATGTTGTAGAATTTGTTATTTTCTGTTTTAACTTTTGTTGTTGTTCTTGGCATTATAATGAAAAAGAAAACTTCTCAGGGTGTGTACTCCATAGCAAATCTGGAAGAACTGTTCTTTACTGACATACTACTTACATCACTATTTGCAAATATACCATATACTTACACGTTTAAAATATGTCCAGCATTTGAAGAAGAAAATCAAAATACTTTCAATATAAATTTTAAAAACTGCAACTAGGTAAGGAGCCCTGCAGACTACATTTGCAGGTCTTATCCATGAAGCCTTAAAGTTGCTATTAAGCATAAAAGAAGTGGCAAGCACATTTAAATCCCTGCACATAGCACATCTAATGGGTACAATTATAAAACTGGAAAAAATAAATACATGAAATTAAACTAAGTGAGGCAGTACTAGCCTTGTCCATAACATGTTATTCTGCCAGGAGGAGACTGCAACCTCCTAATGAAAAGAAAACAAAAACAGACATCCTAGCTGCCAGTAGTATTTAAATAAGCACATACACACAGCACACCTACAGGCTACAGTTTTTCATTTGTATCCCCAATCCTGTTGGCTGATCTACAACTAAGTAGCCAAAATAAATAGACTTAACCTTCCAGCAGGGCTCATCGTGAAGTGGTAAACTAAATTCCAATGTCACAAAAGGCAGCACAAAATGCATAGGAACAAATAAAATCTTAGAATTCTATCAACACTTTTCCCCCCTAGAAGAATGGAAATTAAAAATCTCAAGACACGTTATAGGGCAATGCTTTTGGAAGCAAATGATACAATTCCAATGACATCCAACATAATATCACATTAGCTGATTCCTTTGCAAAGTTAATTAAGAGAGAACGTCTGGACTACTAACAGAACATTTAAAAAAATCAATTCAGGCAGTTTTAAGGTATTAGAGGAAAAGTTGCTTAATCAGAATGCTGTTTCACTTAATCTGTCCAATGTATCCTAGACTCGCTTTCAAACTCACCAGCTATGCCAGACCTTGATCTCTACAAAGCTTTGCCAATATATTAAAATTGGAAGCGGAACCAGACTCAACCAGGACAGTTTTGGACCTCTTCTACACAGTGTAACAACAACATTGAACTATGCAATTTTGTATGATGGTTTTGTGATATGGAAAAAGATCTGACAACAACCTAGATAAGACCCAAAGTTATATTTACTTCTAAACAAATAGGATTTCAACTAGGTTTCCAAGTTATTAATGTATAGAAGAATCACCCTATCATCAATATCTTAAATCCATACTGGTAAGATGACTGGAGATGAAGATTTTGCTCATGTGGATCCAAGCTACTTTGATTTTTTTGAAAGTTGCTAAATCATTTAACTTATCATAACCAGATCCTGACATCATGAGCAAATATTCTCCTGGGTACTGAAGAACTGAAAAAGATCCATTTGGCTATTTCTAAACTATTGCTGGAACTCTCTAACAAATAAAACGTTACATGGAGATAAAAATTAAAACTGTGATCCTACCAATTTAGACACTGTGATATTTCTCTCCAGCATTTCTCCAGCCACTCTGCAGTACATAGAATCATAGAATCATAGATTCTTTGCCTCTGGATAAATAATAAAGACAGGCATCAGCAAGAACATTAAATTTCAACATTATAGCCTTTATAGTCCATTCTAAGGGTCTTGTTGCCAACACTAACACAGTCCTAATTAATTCACATTCTAAATGTCCAAAACAATTTATACCCATCAGCTACTAGATCAGCACACTGGGCCCTGATTCATGGATGTCCAGCCTTTTGGTTCCTTAAAAAAAAAAAAAAAAAAAAAACACTGGCTCTCTTTTAGTTGTGTAATACAGATTAATTGCTGTCTGGCATCTAAGGCTAAGTCTACACTAGCAAATTAGTTTGGACTAAGCAAGCTTAGTCCAAACTAATTTGAAGCCTGTCTACACTAGGCTTTGCCTAGTTTGAACTAAAAAATTTTTTAGTTTGAACTATGCAAAGCTTAGTTCAAACTAACTAGTTTGGCTGGTTAGTTCGAACTAATAGCTTAGTTCAAACAAATTTGCATTTTTAGTTCAAACTAGCCCAATGAAGAATACTAGTTCAAACTAAAAAAATTTGAACTAGCAGTTAGTTTGAACTAGCTGTGCTTTTATAGTTTGAACTAAATGTTAGTTTGAACTTAAAAACGCACTTAATTCAAACTAACTTTTGAACTACTTAGTTTGAACTAACCAAGTCCAAACTAAGATTTTAGGTGAAGACATAGCCTAAGAGAATGGTCTTTGTTAAATGACTTGGAAAGCATAAGTTCCTTAGTGGACACTAACCTTCTAAGGTAAAATTAGTTCCCTCTCAATTTTAATGTCTCAGGACAGAGAAAGAGTTTGCTAGGAAGTGACTGGAGAATTTTTTCAGCATTCAGAGACAGCCCAAAAAGACCACCTTAATGATGTCCAAGATGGTAATTTGCATTTACCTCAAGTAAAAGATTGATGTGTTACATCCTCATAGTAAGTGTCTCAGTTAAAAGATTAATAAGGCCCTTTCAGGAAGAGAAGCCCAGATTTCCATCTTCTGGCTCATAGGCACAAACAGGTTGAAGATCAAGTGCTCAGTATGTCTCAGAAAATGCGTCAGGGCCAAATGAATAGAGGGGTTTTAGAGTGCCTGAAGCCCCAGGCCCCAGCCCTGTGGCCTCTGAATGATCTCGCTCCCTCTGCCCTGCTTAGACCCCACAGCACTGTTGGAGGCTGCTGGCTGGGCCCCTGCCAGCACTGAGGGGGGTGGTGGTGGTGGGCAGGGCCCTAGTGCCAGAAGCCAGGCTCTGTGCTCCTGTTCTGCCCCTAGGTTGGCTGGTCTGCCCTTGGGGTGGGGCAAGCCAGCACATGTTCACTCTGCTCTGGGGGCAGGGCTGGCTGGCACACACCAGAGGCTGCACCATATGTCGACTGGCCCCATCACCCCTGGGAGCAGACCAACTGAGTGGGGCCAAGGCCAGTGTGGAGAGTGGCCTCTGGCCCCAGTGACCCCCTAGAGCTGGCCCGCCAGCAGACCACTGTGGTGGGGGGACGGGACAGGGCTCTTAACTGGGTGGGGGGCCCAAACTGTGATGGGCCAGCCCAGGACCCCAAGGCCCCTTAATCCAGTCTTGGAATACATCAGTCATTTCAGGTAATCAAGTTTCCATATTAAACGAAAGAGAAATCACACAGCAAAAAAGGACTCTCTCATAAAACTTATGGCCATATCTGCACCAACTCTTCCAATATGCAACACTACTTTACATGCAACTGAGCACAGTGGGGCAGTTTCATTTGCCTACACTGCCTCCACACTACCATCATTAAACTCATTACTTGATAAAGCACTGTGGTGCTTGACAATAAATTCTCAGTCAACGTAATGTTTTAATAATGGTATAAATGTTCCTATGCTGGAGACCAGCAGCTGTGTCTTGAAGTTTGTTGCAAGCTCCCCAGGAAGGCAAGAACTGGACATTCAAAGGCAACATGTTCACCCCCTAAAGTAGAGGAATACAAAAACTTCATATTGCTTTAGTGACACTCTTAAATGATGCGCAGATGGTAAAGACTAGCTCTGTAGGAAGCAGCCTCCAGCCCTTCTCAGCCAGGAGGGAAGATCATTATTATACAAGATCAGTGAGTAAACAGAGGGGAAAATTAAAGGGTCTAAAAGGACAATCCTAAAAGTAGTGTCCTAGATGCTCAGCTGTAGTCACAGTGCCATTCTGCTCTCCTTATATTATGCCAAATAGATAACATACCTAGAAGCTAGTATTCCACTTGGAGATCAACAGAGCATGGTGCTGTCTCAGGCACATCACCTTCTCCCTCTTCTCTCAGCCATGCCACCTCCATGATGGAAGACTGGGAAAGGTGAAATAGGGCTGGGAAAATCCTCAGGATTTATATACATTACAGCTAGGAGGAAGCCTCCCAGCCCAGTTAGATAGATTCACACTAGCAGGACTCAGACTAATGGTCTAAAAATAAAACTATTGATATACTCTTGGGTTCAGGCACTCAAGATCAAGGCTGGATTAAAGGGGCCTCAGGACCCTAGGCTCCCCTATCACTCTGGCCCCCCCATCATGTTGGTCTGCAAGCAGGCCAGCACTTGGGGGGGTGCCTCCAGGGCCAGCAGCCACTCTCTGCTCAGGTCAGTTGGTCTGCTCCCGGGGCCAGTGGGGCAAGCTAGTATGAGGTGCAGCCTCCAGCGCACACCAGCCAGCCCTTGCCACAGCACCAGGCAAACATGCACCAGCTTGCCCTGCCCCAAGGGCAAAGGAGCCAACCCAGGGATGGGACAGGAGTACAGAGCCTAGCCTCTGGCCCCAGGGCCTCATCCCCCACTGCCAGTGCTGGCAGGGGCCATTCCAGCACACCCCAAGCCCTGCTGGTGCTGTGGGAGCTGAGAGGGGTTGAGGGGGGCAATCATGCAGAGGCCAGAGGGCTGGAGCCTGTGCCCCCTGGGGCTTCAGCTCCTATAAGCCCCTGTATTAATCCAGCCCTGCTCAAGATGAGGTCAGATAGGGTTGAGAGCTGAAGATGCAGCTACACACTGCTATTTTCAGGGCACTAGAATCACAGAATCATAGGGTTGGAAGGGACCTCATGAGGCCATCTAGTCCAACCTCCTGTTAAAAGCAGGACCACTCTCACTAAATCATGCCAGCCAGGGTTTTGTCTAACCGGGCCTTAAATGTTTCCAAAGATGGCAATTCCACCACTTCCCCTAGTAGCCCATTCCAATGCTTCACCACCCTCCTAGTGAGAAAGTTTTTCCTAATATCCAACCTCACCTGCCCCAGCTTGAAACTGTTGCTCCTCGTTCTGTCCTCTCTTACTAATGAGAACAGCCGAGCTCCCTCCTCTTTGGAGAATCCCTTCAAGTAGCTGAAGGTTGCTATCAAATTCCCCCTCATTCATCTCTTCTGCAAACTAAATAAGCCTAGTTCCTTCAGTAAGTTCCTTCTCCTCATAAGTCATGTGCCCCAACCCCTTATTTTCATCACCCCCTGCTGGACTCCTTCTAATTTGTCAACATCCCTTCTATAGTATGGAGCCCAAAACTGGACGTAGTATTCCAGATGTGGCCTCACCAGTGCCAAATAGAGGGGAATGATCACATCCCTTGATCTGCTGGTAACACTCCTACTGACGCAGCCCAATATGCCATTGGCCTTTTTGGCAACAAGAGCACACTGTTGACTCATATCCAGCTTCCCGTCCACTGTAACCCCCCAGGTCCTTTTCTACAGTGCTGCTACTTAGCTGATCACTCCCCAGCCTGTAGCAGTACATGGGATTTTTCCACCCTAAGTGCAAAACTTTGCACTTTTCTTTGTTGAACCTCATGAGACTTCATTTGCCCCAATGCTCCAATTTGTCTAGGTCTCCCTGAATCCTACCCCTGCCTTCCAGCATGCTTACCATTCTCCCAGTTTGGTGTCATCCACGAATTTACTGAGTTTGCAATCTATCCCATCATCCAGATCATTAATGAAGATGTTAAACAGAACCAGCCCCAAGACTGACCCCTGGGGCACTTCACTGTGTGCCAGCTAGACATTGAGCCATTGATCCCTACCAGCTGAGCCTGATGGTCTAGGCAGCTTTCTATCCACCTTACAGTCCATTCACCCGAACCATACTTCCTTAACTTGCTGACAAGGACGCTGTCAGAAACCATATCAAAAGCTTTGCTAAAGTCGAGGGATGCCACATTGACAGCTGTTCCCACACCTATATATCCTGTCATCTCATCATAGAAGGCAGTCAAGCTGGTCAAGTATGATTTGCCCTTGGTGAATCCACGCTGACTGTTCCTGATACCTCCGTTTTCCTGCAAGTGCTTCAGGATGGATTCTTCGAGGACCTGCTCCATGATCTTTCCAGGGACTGAGGTGACGCTGATTGGTCTGAAGTTCCCCGGTTCCTCCTTTTTCCCTTTCTTGAAGATAAGGACTATATTTGCCTTTTTCCAGTCATCTGGGACCTCCCTTGTTCACCATGAGTTTTCAAAGACAATGGCTAGCAGCTCTGCAATCACATCGGCCAACTCCCTCAGCACCCTCAGATGCCGTTCATCCAGCCCCATAAACTTGTGCAAATCCAACTTCACTAAGCAGTCCCTAACCTGACCTTCTGTCACCAAGGGCCACTCTCTTTCTCTCCATTCTGTGTTACCCACTGTAGTAGCCTGGGGGCTGACCCTACCTGTGAAGACTGAAGTAAAAAAACCATTGAGCACTTCAGCCTTTTCTGCATCATCCATCACGAGGATACTTGCCCCATTCAGTAAGGGACCTAACACCATCCCTGATCCTCTTCTTGTTACCGATATACTTGAAGAACCCCTTCCTGTTATCCTTCACATCTTTTGCTAGCTGCAACTCCAACTGCCCTTCGGCCTTTCTGATTTTATCCTTGCAGGCCTGAGCAATATCTTTATACGTCTCCCTAGCATTCTGTCCAAGCCTCCACTTCTTGTAAGCTTCCCTTTTGTGTTTCAGCTCACTGCAGAGTTCTCTGCTAAGCCACACTGGGCACCTTATATTTGCTGTTCTTTCTGCACATCAGAATGGTATCTTCCTGTGCCCTTAGTAGGGTTTGTTTAAAATACAGCCAGCTCTCTTGGACACCTTTCCCCTTCAGATCAGCCTCCCAAGGGACCCTGCCCATCAGTTCCCTAAGGCAGGGCCGTAACAACGGCGGGGCGAAACGGGCAAAGCCCCAGGCACCAATTTGAGAGGGTGCCACATTCCTCCTGCCCCTAAAGAGGAATGTACCTTAAAAAGCACATTCCTCAGGGAGCTGGGGAAGGGAACTCTGACCCAGCTCTGGCCACGGCAGGGGAAGAGAATTCCTGTCTGGCTCTGGCCATGCTGGCCAGCAAGTGCGGCCAGAGCCAGGCAGGAGGGGGCCTCTCCCTGACACCCAGCAGGAGCCGCCGGCACCAGGCAGGAGGGTGCCTCTGTGTGCCACCCAGCAAGCACAGTCAGCACCAGGCGAGAAGGTGCCTTTCTCTGCCACCCAGCAAGCGTGGCCAGCGCAGGGCAGGAGGGTGACTTTCCCCAAAGGCATCCTCCCACCCAGCACTGGCCACACTTGCCAGGCAATGGGAAAAAGCACTCTCCTGCCCAGCATTGGCTACACTTGCCAGGCAGCGGGGAACCCCAACAGTCCCTGCTGGCAGCATGGAAAGCCCCTGCCAGGGGTCCCTGCTGGGGGACTCCCTGACGCTGGGGCCAGATTGGGCCCCAGGGATGGAGGGGGCACATCCAGAGCTGCTTGCCCCGGGAGCCGACTTTTCTAGTTACGGCTCTGCACTAAGGGAGCCAGAATCTGCTTTTCTGAAGTCCGGAGTCTGTGTTCTGCTTCTTTCCTTTCTTCCTTTGATAAGGATCCTGAACTTTACCATCTCTGGCTGAATTCTCTTTAGCAAAAGTCTGTCTGATTGGGCTAGGAAACTCTCTCCCAGTGCAGTGGAGGCATACCCTTGGGTACTAGGCCAGGTTGAACCTATGGCTACACTGTGTTAGAAAACTAGTGCAAATAAGACATAGCAAGGTCCAAGCTCTGACTAATCTATTTTAGACTTATTTCTAATTAGACAAACACTGATCTTTGCACTATAACTAAAGCATAAGGATTACTTATTGGAGAGGTTTGCCACACTACTTTATATTTCTTTAGCTATATCATATCCTATTCATGAGTTGAATTACCTTCTTTAAGTCCTCCGTAATATGCAGGTATGCTCAGAAAAGTAACAACATAAAAATAGCCATTTCTTATTCCCAATGCATCTTTGAGTCATATCTGGCTGGCTATCCTGTTCAGAACAAGTTTTTTTTATTGCTTTTATCTCTGCAGCGCCATTCAAATATAGGAGAGCAAACTGGGGTGTATTCTACCTTACAAACCATAAATATAAGAGTTCACAAAGCTCTAACTGTTGAGTCTTTATTACTGATGATAACGTAAGAGATAAAAAGAAATGGAGAGCAGGAGAAGACTTCCCTGTATCCCTCCAAGCCTATGATTCTATGCTTTTATTTTTTTCAGGTGCCAAATGGAATATGTGATTAGAAAAATCAGATTTTCATTTGCAATCTGAGCAATTCTGATCTGGGATCACTAGGAGAATAAACCTGGGGTTCCGTGACTTAATTCTCATAGTCATTGTTGTCACTTTAACTATGATTTGCCAGTTTTAAGTGTCGGTGCAGCATTTCATCACTGTGCTTCACTAAACAGTTTTAAAAAAATTCTATCTTAAATAAAAATCCCATTTTTTGATTGAAGTATATATACAAGCACAAACCCAGTCACCAAAATTTGGCATGTAAAATGTATCAAGCAGCATAAGAAAAATACATTGCAAAAAACATGAGTTATATAAAATGGCCTGAAACAGAAACTTTAAAAAAACTGATATGGTGTTCATTTTTCTTTATATGTTTGCTGCCATCCTCCGTATGTTACACTCCTTTGCCATATTTTCCTTAAATATCCTCTTTCACATACTGGCTTTGTTTGATGCTTACAAAGGACTAAGCAGCATTAACAAATAGGTAGACAAACATTCTGTCAGTTCTGTGTAATGACCAAAATTGAATTATTTTTCATGTGTAATTGAAGCTGTGTGGCTTGGAATATGATGTGTACCATGCTTAGTTGCTTATGAATGAGAAGCAATGGGTGGGAGTTTGTACAGACGGCAAGAGCAAAGAACCAAGTTATTTGCACTTCTGTGTTTTCTTATAGTTCTCATTCTCACAGTGGAAAAGGGACTATCCCCATAGGACAGTCCTCTGGAAGATGAGGAGGGTAGGAGGAGAAATAACAAAGGAAAACTAAGACGTTGTGGTCAACCACCAGGAACACAACAAAGTTAACATGATTTTAGAATTATGCTGTACAGAAATGGTTATAACAATTTACAACATGGTCTACAAACAATTGAAAACATGCTCTCTTTGCAAGCGTACAGATTTCTGTGTCCTATTAGTAAAAGTATTTAGCATAACAAACGATACATTATTTGTACATTACAGTAACATCTAGAGGCCTCAACCACAATCAGCTCAACAGTGCTAGGTACTATGCAAACAAATAGGGAGAAACAGTCCTCAGTGAATCACAAATGAAATAGATAAGACAGACTAAGGGTGAGAGAGGGATAAAATATGCAAGCAGAAGCTGGTGAACTGAGATTCAGAGAGATTAAGCAACTTTCACCAGATCACACAAAACCTGTGTGCCACAGCCAGCAATTGTATCCAGGTCTTCAGAGTTGCTGTGCAACACCTTAACTGCACAACTAACTTCCACCCTTCTAAATAAAGCACTGAAATCCAGTGACCCCTGAACACTGGGAAAAACACTTAAAACAGGAATTTTCAAAAGTCCACAGAGTTATTATACAGACAGGACTGGATCATGGAAAGAAATAAGTGATGAGATACTTCTACCTTTTAACCTTGTAAGGCTTGGAACAAGATTGTCCCAAGAAAATATGGACTTTAAACCAAGGTATTTGCACTCAGGTTTACTTATAAGCTTAACATTTTCATGCAGCAACATCCTGCCCTAGTCTGTCTTCTCACATGACATTCTGTTGCACAAACACCACTACTTAATAGCACATAATATATGAAGGACAGACAGTTTCTAACATCAAACCTCCAATTTAAGACTGTGGACAAAAAGGTTACAATGCCTTTCAACTGAAGAAATAAGCAAGGCAAGATCACATGGACTAGGCAGAAAATATACATGGATAACAAATGGCTCTTCATTTCTAGCAGAGAAAGGCATAACAAGAACCCATGGCTTGAAGATTATGCCAGACAAATTAGAATTATAAATTAGGCAGCAATTTTTAACTGTAAGCTATTATTAAGACAAAGTTCGACAAAACCTGAGCACTAGGACAGCATGGTGACCAGGGTTTGTACCCTGGCTCCTGGCTCTGCTGCAGAAACACAGCAGAGGAGCACCCTCTGGTGACCAAAAATAAAACCACTGGCGGCTAGCTGGGAACTAATTTTGTCGAGCCCTTTATTAAGAGGTTACTTACCAAGTACAGTAATTGAGGTTCTTCAAAATGTGTCCCCCTGTGAGTGCTCCGTTTTAGGTAACAGTGCTCCCAATGCCACTGACTGGAGATTTCTGCAGCAGTTTCTAAGCTGGGTCCCCCATGCACAGTGGTTGGCTTGCAGCACCATTAGTTCCTCAAACACTGGGCACATGACCCACCTCCCTCAGTTCCATCTCTAATGTCAAGTCACAGGTACACACTCCAAAGTAGAGGTTGGGAGTAATGGATCACCCCTAGGGACACCCATCTCAAAAAATCTGTCACTGAACATGGTGAGTAACCATTTCTTGCTCAAATACTGTCCCTGTGGGACCTCCATTTCACGTGACTGCAGAGCAGTGCCCCATAGTGACACAGGGCACCTTGGAGCGGTTCAAATAACTGGTAACACTGTAGAATTTAATATTGTGTCAGTGCCAGCGGTCTGTGTGATTGCATAATGTCTTATGACTGTATGTTCAAATGCCCAGACACAGGGCCAGCCCAAGGTTTTTTGGGGCTGTAGGTCAACCGTGATTTTGGCATTCCCCACCCCCCCACCATAGAGAAAAATAAGTCTAGCTGGCCGAGAAGTGTGGGCTGAGTGTCAGGCTGGGCCGAGATGCAGGCCAAGCCACGCAGGTCGAGCCACATGGGCCAGCCAAGGGGCGCGGGCTGAGCGGCAGCCCGTAGACTATGCTGGATGTGGGACAGGCCACATGGCAGGCCAGGCTGGGGCAAGCTGTGTGGGGCTTGGTCAAGCATGCCCCATCAATAAGCCATGCCAGGCTGGACCGAGCTGTGCTGAGGTGAGCCACGCAGGCCAGGCTGAGCAGGCCTTGTTGGTTGGCCAGATGCAGAGCCAGGCTGAGCTGAACAGTGCGGACTGTGCCAGGCCAGATTGACCTGAGCTGTGCCGGGCCAACAGGGCCCCATTAGTGGAGCAGGACAGGCCAAGCGGCGGACCTGGCCAAGCGTACCATGACAGGCTGAGCTGAACCGAGCCACACAGGCCCAGTGTGTTGTGTTGGGCTGGGCCAGTACAGTCCAAGCCATGTGGGCTGCACTGGGCTGGGCGGGACAAAGCCAGCTGCACCAGGCCAAGCCACGCGGGCCAGGCCAGGTGTTGTGTCAGGTGGGGCTGAGCCACACAGGCCAGATGTTGGGCTGCTCCAGGCTGGGCTGAGTTGCACGGTTCATGTCAAGTCAGGTGCTGGACTGTGCCAAACCAAGCCCAGTGGGCCTGGCTGCTGCACTGGCATGCCGCACGGGGAGTGGGAGGGACCATGGGCAGGCCAAGCAGCACAGGCTGACAGGCAGCCTTCAGGCAACTCTGGGGGAGCAGCAGGCCAGACCAGCCCCAAGTCAGTCAAGCCACAGGCTGGCAAAGGGGACCCCGCCACCCCTTCTGTCTTTGCCCCACCCTCAAGCCGGTCTATAGTCTCTCTAGCCCCCCTATCACCTGGCACTTACCTTTTCCTTGCTCTGTCCTGGACTACATTCCTGTGTGGAGCAGGGCAGGTAATTTAAAATAGGCTCACTGGCCCCAGCCCAGCGACACTTGGTGCCTCAGGTGATCACCTATGTTGTCTCTGTGGTAGGACCACCCCTGCCCAGACAGCAGCTCTGCAAAAGTCCATGAGTGGTCCATTATTTAGGAAGGTGATGGAGGTTGCCATCACCCTAGTAGACTGGACACTAATTTCAAAAAGTGGTTTTATTTTACTATGCTCATATCATAGATTGCTGCCACCAGAAATCCATTTGGAGAGTCTCTGAGTGGATACTGTGGCTCTTTGGAACATCCTGTGGTTGCAACAAATATTCTTGGTGATTCTTGGAGCAGTTTGGTTCTATCTAGATGGAATTCCACCACTCTTCTGATACCTCATGTGTGCCACCTAGCCTCTTCTTCATTCTTGTGTGGTTTGGAATAGAACATAACTACATAGCCTGGTTTCTCTGAAAAGATGATATTTTGGATAGAAGCCTCAGTGTAACTGTATTCTTAAAGAATATGATGTATGGGGAGTTTGCCATAAGGACTCAGTTTCTCCTATGCTTCTAGCAGAGGGGATCACAACTAGGAGACATTCTTTCATTCACAAGTGTAGGAGCGAGCATGTAGCCATAGGTCTGAATGGGGGTCCTCTGAGAACTTTTACCACAATGTTGAAATCCCATTTTGGTGTGGAACCATGTATTTCCGGGTATGAGCTATGTAATCCAGTGAGGAAGCGTTTGGTAACGGAGTGAGTAAATAGTGATGCTCTTTCAGTTTTCTGATGGAAAGTATTGATGGCTGCAGTGCCAAATACACCCTGACAGAGCAAATGGACAGTCCAGAAGTTTTGAATTCCATTAAGTAACCAAGAGTCAGAGGTAGGGGTGCTGAGAGAGCACTGGTGTGTGTGCACTGGCACCATGAACAAAATCTCTTCCCTTTCTGGTTTTATGTCTAGATGGTTTGCTGCTCTTCAGTAATACTTGTCTCAACTGTTTGGAGCAGTTCAGTTATCATTTATTCAAATCACAAACAAACTTGACCTTCATGTGAAATCTGGGTAGAATAGGATAGAGATAGGTAATCCATTCGAAGAGGGAGCTTTTGTGGTGTGCAAATCAACATCCTCATGAGGTAAGAATGCCATGGTTGCCAGGCCATGCTGAGGCAATTATCATGACTGAGGCCCCATCATGATGTATCTTGGGTACTCCTCAAGGCAGTAATGGGATCAGTAGGAATGCATAAAGTAGTGTTGTTCCCCATTTGAAGAGGAAGGCATCACCTAGGGACTGGGGTCCCAATCCTGTTCTTGAACAACACCATAAGGGCTTTTTCAATTTGCTGATGTTGCAAACATATCTATTGTTGGAAATCCCCATTACTGGTATATAATCAGTAGTACTGTGTTGTTCAATTCCCATCCATGTTCTGAAAAAATTTCCTGCTTAGTATGTCCACCATTGTGTTAGGGCAATGGGGGAGATGAAAAGCTGAGATGGTTATATTGTGTGTTATCCACCAGTTCCATGGTCTTAAGGCTTCTGTACATAAAAAATGAGATCTGCAGCACCCTGCTAGTTTCCATAGAACACGCGAGTGATGTTGTCAGTCAGTACTTGGACCAAAGTGTTTGCTATTTGCAGCAGAAAGTATACTCATGTGTGGCACACATACTGTAGGTCAAATAAGTTGATGTGAGGAGAAGCTTCTGTGAAGGACCACTGTCCATGAATGTGAGCACGCCATCACAACAGTGAGGAACCTGTTGTGATTATAACTGCTTGTCGTTTCCATTGCAATGGTACTCCCTCCATTGCAGATTTTCTTTGGTTTGGTCCACCATCATAGTGAGTTTTTCATTTTGGGAGGTAGCGTCACTTGTGTGTTTTTCAACTGTGTTTATTCGGTGCATAGAACATATGTAACCATCCTTGTCGGCACAGAATGCTGCCTTGGAGAACTGGATTCCATCCCAGCTGCTAACAGAGCTCCTGTGTGATGATAAGCAAATCATTTTAACTGAACTTGGTAGAGGTGATCACTAACTGTGTGTTCCACGTGTTCTGGAAGTCTGGCTTGAGACTCTGCAGCCTGATGTGCAAAACATGCACATTGCAATTGAAGTCAACAAGAGCTATGCTTGAACATAAATTGCTATACAATGCCACATTTTTGGAAAAATCAGTTCCTGTGCATTTCTAACTGTGCATGCAAAATCAATGCATATTTCTTACCTTAATCTCTCTGAGTTTCAGATTCCCATCTGTAAAATGGTGACAGTACTATCTGCTCACCTTACAGGTAGTTTCCCCACCTAGAAAATGGGGATAATAGCACTCCGTCATCTTACAGGGTTTTTGTGTAGCCTAATAAATAGATATTCATGAAACACTTGGATACTGTGGTGATGAGCACCACAGAAAAGCCAATGATTAAATTACTAATTTTTAATAGTAGCATTTGAACATTGTGCAATAAATGAAGCTTGGGGCCACACGCTGAACACTGAGGACGAAACAAAATATTGAATAGCTGTTCAGTAACTGAGCACCATCCATCCTGTGTACAGAATGAGGCATGGGTTCTGTGTAAAAAACAGTATGTGAATGTACAATTGAAGACTATATCATGCATATACGCATAAGGGGGGCAACCTAAGATTGAAGAAGCAGCCCTGATTCTGGCATTTCCTAACTTACAAGTGCTTGACTTTGCTGTCTTAATAATGTTATTTTAATGTAGTTTTTTGTGTGTAATCAATGAATAACACTCTGATTGAGACATAATAGTTGTGTGTGTGGAGACCAATTTGGAGCAAATATATTTGTGTGTGATTAACTGGAAAGGAAAAGAGATCTATCATGACAACTTGCAGATAAGTATGTTACATTCATTTGAGACCAAACATCCAAGTAATACAGTGGGGGGAAAACTACACAGTAGGATGGATACTTCCAGCATTAATGTAGTATTTTCACCTGCTGTGCTGACATGGAATCTGTATACATAAATTAACACTTGTTCTTATTCGTCCTCTGACCTTTTTATATAGCAGCAACCTCTATGTGCACCTTTATCTTGAACAAGCATCTGTAGCTCCAAAGATCACGTCTGTTTCCACCTATGCGTTAAAGATGTGCTCACTTCAGACAATTTGGGGGGAGGATGCAAAATGTTACAGCAAAAATATGAAAAAGCATCTGTCTATAAAACATATCAGATTCGGCTCTGATTACTAATCATCCACTCTTTATGTTTAATGGACAATAATAATAGTAATAATTAATTGTATTCATAAAGACATCCAAACACTGGCAATTAAGACCAAATCCCTCTTCATTAAGATGCAGTTAAATATGAAATGGTCTCCAGAACTGCTGGCCAGCAAAGCTCAGAGAGAGGCTTGTGGCTTCACGTATATGGAGATCAGCTCTCTACTTCTTATCTTCATGTTTCGTATCAATATGCATTCTTTTAAAGTCAGTACTAGGCTAAAAGCAGTCCCGCATGGGAACTGGGACATCTGTTTATTTTCTCTGCTTTTCCCGTTATATGACTTAACTATTTACTTGCAGACTGTTACTTACAAAAGCAAAACTGTTTCTCAGATATCAAGATTGTCTCTTTTGGTAGTGAACACAAATCAAAAGAAACATTAATGAAAAAATCTTGATATAAAAATAATGAAACAGGAGACACAGAGGGAGATGTTTATCAGTCACAGCGTCCATGTAGGGCTGTTTTGAGATACAGACTGGACAGGTGTTTGAATAAAGAGGTACAGGCTACTACAGGGTGGGTTCATTGCCTCACTCCATTCTTTTTCTGCTACTCAGTGAAAGCAAAAGGAGCAGAAATCATCCACTTTTTCCACACATGCAGATTTCTCCACATGTATATGACCAGGGAAGCTACCTCCTATGCCACTACCAACCCATTCAGCTCCAACAAGACCTGCATATCAAGGCAGGACAGAGCCAGAACCTGCTGTGTGCCAGCTGTCTACAGCTGAGCTGGCATTGTTTAGACATTCCCCACACTATTCTCAGCGACACTCAGCTGGAGCAAAGCATAGACCCAGGGAGCTGTAACTGGCTTTATGATCTGCTCCACGCCCCAATGGGCTGAGGGGGTCTTGGCCAAAGCAAAGGATCAGTCTGTGTCTCAAGAGGAGCCATAATACATTGCCAGGCCTAGTGCTGAATGATAGATGAGTGGGTGATTGAGAATACGTTTGTGACACCTTCCAATACAGATTTTACTCACTTGAATTGAAAATCATCCTATCAAGTTTCACTCCTGGCTACCAGGTCATACTCTCCATTATCTAGTATCACTTCCACCTCATATTACTTATTTCTTATATTCCTGCTGTTTGTGTGGAGATGCTTTTAATACTCTGATTTAAATGCTTATTATTCATGTTTTACTGGAGCACATCTTTATTGTTGCAGTAGAGATCTGGTGATTTTAAACCAGACCAGATTATCATGGCTGCACAAAAAAAAGGAACCCTCTGGGGTATTTTATGTACTATCCAGAATAGAGTTCCCAGATAGGAAGCACATGGAATAGCATCCAATTAACATGGAAGAATGCACTATAGGGCCTGGTCTACATCACCATGTTGGGTTGACAATACATTGATGGGAGGGTGTCACCACTGATGCTACCTTCCATCTTTTGGGGAAGCGGACTAATTCAGTCCATGGGAGAACACTCTCTCATCAACGGAGCAGACCTACACAGACCCACTCAATCAATGCCACAGCACTGTAGACATGCCCTGAGAGAGCTTGCCGCAGGGATTTAGAAGGCTGGAGGACCAGTGCTACTGGTTACTGTAGCACAGAAAAGGGAACTCAGCTTCTCATTAAAATAACTACTTGCCCAACGTGTTACAGGAGTACAGGCATGAGATGACCTCGTGGGGTCCCTTCCAACCCTATGATTCTATGATTCTATGTGCCACCCTAGGCTGCTGGCAGGAGAAGTGCATGGTTACTTTAACTGCTTAAACTTTCTGTGGGTTTCTGGAGGTGTTCCTTCCTTAGCCTTGGCCCTGTACTCCCTTTGCCTAGAGAAAAGGTGTAATCTCATTCATAAACATGAATGACTATCATCGCTGTTCTGATCTCTTTCAGGTCTATTTCACTCCTGACTTGTCTCATGTCCAAACTAAAATCAAGGATTGTCTTGCTGGCATCTCCTTGTGAATGTCCAGTCATCAGCATAGCCAAAAAAGAGTTTTTAATCTTTCACTTCAAGTCCCACCCCCTTCTCAGTCACCAAAGACCACATAATCTTCCCCGTTCCTCAGGCCTGTGACCTGGGCATTACCTTAGACTTGGGCCTCTCTAAATCCTCACATCAAATAATGTCTAAATCTTCACACTTTTTCCTGTGCAACATCTTTAAGATCTGACTCTTCCTCTTGATCCAAACGGTTAATTCTCTTGGCCAGGTCTTTATCATTGAGCGTACTCCTTGTTTTTTTGCTGGACTAGACTAAGATGGCTGCCCCTTTGGAACTCAACTACCTCAACCTCCTTCTCTCTGGCTTTGACAAATACAACCCTGCCCCACATCTATTAATTTAAAATGCTGCTGCAATGAGAACTTCCCAGCACTTTAAGCTCACAACATCAAACGTACCCTATGCTCTCCTCTACTGGCTCTCTCTGCTGTCTGCATCTCTCTCTGGCTCCCCCACAATGAACACAAGCTATTCATCTTTGCTTTTAAGTTACACCTCGTGGCTGAACTTTGCGACTTGATGCTTACCCACAACCATTTCAGATTTGAAGATAATTTATAGCTTTGAGTCAATAGCACTGCTATGGGTACCTGGGTGGCCCCACAATACGCCAATATTTTTATGGCTGACTCAGAACAACACTTCCTCGAGTTTCATCACAAACCACCACTCCTCTGCTTATGCTACACTGATTACATCTTCACCATCTGGACTCATGGCAGGGATATCCTTGAAGATTTCCACAAAGGTTTCAACAATTTCCACTCCACAATCAAACTTTGCCTGGAACACTCCACACAGGAGATCCACTTTCTGGACACTACAGTGCAAATCAGGGATGGACACATAAGCACCACCCGATACCGAAAACCTACTAATCACAAGAGTTACTTACATCCCTCGAGCTTTCATCCAAGACACACCACACAATCCTTTGTCTACAGCCAAGCCCCAAGATAAAACTGCATTTGCTCCGATCTCTCAGACAGAGACACCTTCAGGATTTCTATCAAGCTTTCTTAAAACTACAGTACCCAGTTGCGGAAGTGAAGAAACGGATTGACAAGCACCAGATGGTTACCCAGAAGTCAAGTACTACCAGAGAAGCCCAAGAAAGAAAACAAATGCTGCTAGTCATCACCTACAACCCCCAAGTCAGACCGCTACAGCACTTCATCAGGGATCTACAGCCTATTCTACAACATCATAGAATCACAGGGTTGGAAGGGACCTCATGAGGTCATCTAGTCCAACCCCCCCACCAAAAAAAGCAGGACCATTCCCACTAAATTATTCGAGCAAGAGTTTTATCCAGCTGGGCCTTAAACATCTCCAAAGATGGAGATTCCACCACCTCCCTAGGTAGCCCATTCCAATGCTTTACCACCCTCCTAGTAAGAAAGTTTTTCCTAATATCCAGCCTCGACCTCCCCAGCTGCAACTTGAAATCACTGATCCTTGTTCTATCCCTCACTCTCTCAGGCCTTGGGAGACAGACTTCTCCTCGCTTACAGACAGCCCCCAACCTTAAGCAGATACTCTTCAGGAGCTACAGCTCCAACAACAGAAATATTAAAGCAGGCACATCTTCCTGCACAAACTACACTGCCAACTTTGCTCCCATATCTGCACAAAAGACATCATCATAGGACCTAATCAAACCAGCTATTCCTTCAAGGGCTCTTTCACCTCCACATCTGCCAACATGATTTATGCCATCATGTGCCAGAAATGCTTCCCATCCTACCCCCCACCTTATATATTGGACAGATCGGAGTCTCTGTGCAAAAGAATAAGTGGACACAAGTTTGACATGAGAAATAACAACATTCAAAAACCAAGAGGGGAACACTTCAAACTCCCTGCTCACTCCATTGAGGATTTCTTAATAGCTGTGCTCAAATAAATGGATAACAAACTGGTGCTTCAAAGAGAAACTGCAGAACTGGAATTCATACACAGATTTGACACCGTTGCCTCAGGGCTAAATAGCGACTACAGATTTTTGTTTTCCATTACAACAGGTGATTTGACCTCACCTTCCTCTATATGCTGTTCCTCATTGTTTGAATCTAAACAACTCCTTTGATTTGCTGCAACTGTCTGATCTGATCCATCGACTTACACTTCCCTGCATTTATTTTCCTCCCATTCTGTAAATTCCCCATCTTCAAAGCATCTGACGAAGTGATACTTCCTCCCATGAAAGCTCATGCAATAAATATATTTGTTAGTCTTTAAAAATGCCACAGGAATCTTTGCTTGTTTTGCCAAACTTGACTAACACAGCTACCCCTTTGGAATGTGTTTCTTATGGACAGTCTTCAATAGGCGTCTGTCCTTGAATTCATGATAGTGCCCTCTACTCTCACGGGGAGCCTTAGAAGAAGAGTCCTTGGGTTTAGATGTTGAAGAGTTTTTGTACCATGTTCCTCCTTAACTATGTTTTCTGTTTTTTTTACTGGGAGTCCCCACGCTCATCCCTTACAATACCAAGAATATTGCCCCCTAGCTTTGTTAATACATTTGTTCAGCAGATCCTAGGCAAAATACTGTAAGTTCACCCATCTTCAAAGCATCTGACGAGGTGGGATTTTCTCCCACAAAAGCTCATGTGAAAAATAAATCTGTTAGTCTTTAAGTGCCACACGACTCCTTTTTTTTTTTTAATACTTGCATCATCATTCAACTTATGGCACTATAAAAATAACCCTCTCATTAAATGTGAGTTGTGTAATGACCTCCTGCACCAGGTCACAACATTATTTGTGCAGGTTTGGCTCAGCTACCCATCCATCATGCCCGTAAGGAAGGGGCTTTGCCATTATACCACATAGGGGGTTTGGACCTCTCAGCCTCCACCTCACTGCACCCTGTTGAATTCAAGCTCTCGTTTACAAAAGGAATGAGACAGGGGCCCTTTGTGCCCCTTGTCTTTAGCAACCATTGCCGAGGCTCTGATAAAGTTTGACCTGCTCCCTCCCCTCAAGGGTAGGTGTCCCCAGTGACTCCTGACTGCTGATTTAAATTACATGCAATTTAAATCAATCCATCCTGACAATATTGCACTAAAAACCTCTATATCAGATCATTTTGAGTTTCTGAAACAATGCATAAATAATCAGAAAAAGAAAGTCAAAGCTGCCCTACTAAATTTGACTAAAAAGCCAGTATCAACACAGTTGGGATACTTATGTAGATGATTAAATTATTCAAGTGACTAATTGTATAATTTGCTTTTCAATTACTGAAAGCCCTCACTTTTAAAATTAGTCTCCTGGGTATCAAGGCACTGTGCATGCTGCTTTAAAGTTAAAAACTTGTTATATTTTATAAGATTATTGTAACATTGGTAGCATTATATCTTGTTTAATAAAAAAAGTTAATTGTGCATGCAATTGGTAATTTAATAATGATATATTGTTTATCATACAGACCCAAAATGCCTTCATTTATTGTATTCTTAGGACAAAAAAATCAAGCTCTCATATTTCCCTTACTATATATTTTTGTTATTAAAGGTCTTAAATTTGTACGTTTCGTCTGCATTGTTCCTGTACAGCACATAACTCATAACAGCTCAAACTGTACCTTTCTCCCCACGCTCCAGATAGCTGTATTAGTTTACTTTCAACAATTAATAAGCATAATGGTTCTTCCTGTGTTAATATGCAATAGAATCTATACCGATTTGCCACTGTTGTTAATAATAAATAATAATGCTAGCTAACTATACAGTATTTGAAGGAAAAAAGCACGTTTATATAAATGATCCAGACCAGACACCACCACGGTTCATCTTCATTTAACAGAAAGAGGAAAAGAAGTAGTGGGATAAGTGACTCAGCAGATCATGAGCCCATCTTGCTCTCAGACCATGACCTCCTTAGGATACAATCTTGTAAAGTGCTGACTTTAGTAGGTCAATGGAAGTGACTTCCTTAGCATCTCTCATGAATACATCAGTAAAGCTATTCCCTCTTTTGATGCCACTCTGAAATGTAGTCTCACCAATGCAGAACAGAGGGGAATAATCACTTTCCTTGATCCGCTTGCTGGCAATGCTCCTACTAATGTAACCCAATATGCCATTAGTCGTCCTGGCAATAAGGGCTGACACACTGTTGACAGAGATCCAGCTTCTTGTTCACTGCTGCCCAGTCGATCCCCAGTCTGTACCAGTGCATGGCATTCTTTAGTCCAAAGTGCAGAACTCTGCACTTGTCCTTGCTGAGTGTCCTCAGATTTCTTTTGGCCCAATCCTCAATTTATTTAGGGTCTGGTCTACACTGCTGTTACAACAGTTGATGGAGTTTGACAAGCTACGCAGAGAAGCTTGTGTAACTCCCGTCAACTTCGTAACCTCCCTTTAGTGTGCCACCTGCACGATGCTGCACTGATGGGAAATGCATTCCCAGCGATGCAGCTGTGTTTTTTTTAGAGGTGGTTTCATTAAATCAATTTCTGGATCAACTGAATGTGTCTTCACTGCCATTCAATCGAACTAGAAAAACTGATCAGACAGTGGTCAATTTGCAGGGAGAACTAAGTCCCAGCTCCTGGTACAAGATGGACAGGGGAAAACCTGATTCGCGGTCCCTGAGGTAGCAGTATTCCCTCAGGTCTTCCATATATCGAAGAATTGTTCATCCTGTGTGAGCAATGCAGCAGAGACTTATGTTTAGCTCTACGGGCTCCATGCTGCTGTTAAAAGGATGGCAGACGCCAAAAGCAACACATGAGATTGAGGAAATTTTAAAACCACTGTTGAAAATTAAGGGATGTGAAAAGTATTATGGGATTTATGAAGTGGCACGGTTGACCCCTAACTCTCAGAGATCCCTGGGCAACTCATTACTATCCCACAAAGCACTGTGAACATTGCCTCAAAAGGCATTGTGCCAGAGAGTGGTACAAGGCACACCGAAGTACTGCACTGTATTGTTCACTTTACAATACACGACTTCTGGTGAGAACATGCAGCACTGAAGCAAGCAGCTAAGTGTGCACACACCCAAGTGACATACAAACTCTGATGCTATATGCAAACATAACTTGTGTTGATGACTCTTTGTAGTACGGACTTGACCTTACAGCTAAATCTCATTTTCAAAACTGACATAGTCACTCGACGCAAGGCATCAGTCACCCCCAATATGGTAAATTCTACTCTGTAATCACTGGATTGAATTTGGGATTAGAGAAGGA
The DNA here is from genome assembly GCA_007922195.1 of Podocnemis expansa. Taxonomy (NCBI): domain Eukaryota; kingdom Metazoa; phylum Chordata; order Testudines; family Podocnemididae; genus Podocnemis; species Podocnemis expansa. The sequence continues at coordinate 1,786,473 of ML682138.1, forward strand.
CAGGCAAGACCAAGAGCAAAATGGCCAACAGAGACAGAAACAGGCAAACAGAGATAGAAAAAACAACAAAAAATATACCCCAGACTACAACAAAGCAAATGTACAATACATATAACCAGCTTGTTTACAACCTAATTTCTTCATAAGCTAACTAAAATTTCAATTAACAATAATTTAATGAGTTTCAACTATATGAGAATTTTGAAAATTGTGTGCTTTCTACTTTGAACAGAGAAAATCCAACAGAGCACTAGAGGGCATGTAAAAAAAACTGAATTCATAAACTAATTGCTAGATTAACTTGTAAATTGTTGAAAAAAATCATTCTGTACTCAAAGAGTAAGTGCTGTATATTTCAGGACACATATCTTCACACATAACTGAGGTTAAATCCTTAATATAAGTGACAAACTCAACTGAATTTTAACTATTGAGCCACAATCAGTGTTTCTTTAACAAATTTAAACAACATGCTTCTCTTATGGTGTTATTTTAAACGTAACCTATTTTCTTCTGTTTTTACCTCAGCTTCCAATGGACCTGAGCAAAATCTCACTAAAAATCAATTAAAAGACTCCTATTCACTTTTATGCATTTTATGAATGGCTCTATTCCACTCTTCTTCACTTGTATATTATCCCTTCCTAGAGTTGTATGTCTCTCCACCCTCTGCCGATCATTATTATATATTTGTACTATAGTACACCTACAGGCCCCAGATCTGTATTGAGTACTATGTAAACACCATGAGATGGTCCTACTCCAAAGACTCCGAGACCAACAGTAATAAACAACATACAAGGAAAATGTTAAAAGGATTCCTTTTAGCCACCTTGCTTCTTTTCTACTTTACTTTAATGACACACACTCTCTCATCACTTTGCTCTTTTCCTTCTTTCTTTGTAATACTATCCTTCCTCTTTGTAGCTTTTTAGCCTTCCTTTCTGTATCAGTTGACCAAACACAAACCCAAAGACTTCAAAGACTCATTTTCAGCTACATTCACTTTCTCCCCTCATCTTCTACAGCTGAGCTGAAAACACTGAAAACAGAGATAGTATAAAAACTCAAAGCACCAATATTTTACATTTTCCCCTTGGAAAAAAAACCAAAATATGCATAGCATAGACATCTGCATCTATAGACCTAACAGAAAATCCCTACTAGTGTCTTATCAGTGTGTTTGATCAGGGAAAAGAGTAATGGATTTTTTAATGGAAGAATTCTGTAGAATGTAATTTTCCAGTAAAAACCAGAAAGGCATCCCTTCAAGTCCTATTAATATCCAGCACCATTCTTGACTGAAACAGTAAATATATTGATTTCATTAAAAGACAGAAATATCCAGTGTTAGCTTCCTTTTAATTGAAGAATGAGATTTTATTTTTTCTTAAACAAAAAAAATACCAAGAATTACAGAATGCAACATTCACTTCCTCTTCCAAAGGTCAATAAAGTGCATACAGCAGCCATCTAAAACTGAATTTTAAACCTGGTAATATAATCTGCAGATGATCTTACTAAGCTTCCCTCTTCTTATAAATATAAATTAATTGTATCATTTTATTTAAGTTCCCAACGTGCTGGGTGTATTAGCATATTAAAATTAACTCTGCAGGCTGTAATCATATCACCTTAATAAACCAACATACCCGCACAAATTTGATAAAATTATAGTACCCCCTTGTGGTGTTACCTTCATACCCTAATAGAACATTTCTGAATATTATATTTTGAAAAATCTTCTTCTGCCAAGTTCAGTGGATAAATAATTAACCTTTTCCTAAATCCAATAACATAAAGGGAAAATTAAGAGGTCTACCACTGGAGTCTGAAAATAGATGAGATGACATTTTCCCATAAACTGAAAAAGTACTCTTTTATAGAAACCATATGCATTTTATATCAGCAAAGACATGATATACACTTTTTTTGAATATGAAAAAGCTTTCTCAAGATGATCTCTATCATACAGCACCAATAAAATGTGTATTTGTAAACTGCAAACATTAAAGCTCATCAGTTGCCAATTAACCCTAAACCTTTCAATAATGACATCCTACCTTGTACGTACCATACTTTTCTTTGCCAAGTTCAGCTGACCATGAACCATCCAGCCAAAGATAATATTCCTACTTCTCCTACCATATGTATCAATTAAAGCTACAATTTCCAGCTTTGAATTAATCATTAATAATAGCTGAATTATAAAATCAATAGTAAATTAATGTTTCAAGTATCTTCAACCAGTATATATCTATTTTAACATTAAAACAAACCTGAAAAAGAGTAATGTTGAAGCTCTTGATAAAATCTTCCTGAAAATCTGGAAAGGTTTAAAAGTTTATACAAGATTCAAGTGAAAAATAAAGACATGGTTTACCTACATTAACCAAATGCCTGAATTTTGGGAGACCTACAGATATTCAAATAAATATAACAATGACTAACATTCTATTTTTGGCATGCTGACTCTGCCATGTGTACCAGGCATACGTCCCTGTGAGCTGAATTTGTGCTTTCCAACTCCAGTTTAGATGCCCTTTCATGATCAAACTGATCATTAGATTTGGGGTCAAGGAGTTTTCCATCAAATCAGACTGGCAGAGATGTTGGGGGTCTCTCTGCAGCATGGATCACCTGCTGAGATGATCTGAAGGTATTTTACCTAATGAATTCCCTGCCATTTTCAGGGCCTTGAACACTGGGCACCTTGGTCTCTCCCTGTTCTCCGCCTGTGGTGCACAACAGTTGACTGAAATGCTTTAGTTGAAACAGAGATATTTAGTTTAATATAGAGATATCTAGGTGAAACTTAATCACCTGTAAAATAGAGCACGTCAGACTAAATGCTTTATTGGTCTTTTTTGGTCTTAAACTCCATGAAACATGACAAAGGTACCAAGCTACATGAATTATATATGACTGAATGTAATTGTGCAAAGACACTGTCATGATTCTCAGGCTGATAAATACTTCCTCCTGTCTGGGCACTGCAAAACCACTGGGTGCTCCAGTGTGCATAAAGAGGAATCTCAGAAGTACTAAACTGAGCAAAACAGACTCACTGAGTTTGAAAGGCATGGTGCCACTTCCCAACTCTCAGATTCTGTAGCCACAGGAGGGGCTGAGGATAGCAGTACAGGTAGCTTAACAACTCACCCTGGGGCTTGCTGAACCCATCCTGCCAAGTCCACATCCTGGAGCCTGCTGTCTCCTTCCAGAATCAGTGTGACACTTTCTTGGGGACCGTCTTCCAGAAATTTTCCAGAAGTTTCTTTTGGGAAAAGTGGAGCTGCTGTTGGGTCTCTCTCAGAACTGCCCACCCACTGCCTGGAACTCCTGCTTTCAAACCCTTGCTCTCTCTCTATCCCTGCCATAACTATCATGACTGGAGAAGCAGGGACCACCCAAAACAGCTCTTTATCCCCACAAACTATCACAGAAGATTACAGAAGAGATTACCTTTGAAGCAGAGCTCACAGATACATTTAAATACAGGAAAAAAAGTATTCACTGGATCTCATGCAAATATGAAAAGGTGCCTAAATCAGCATACTCTGATTATACTACCAAGAAATTCAATAATCAGCCAAGCACCTTCATTATCATTGGACATCACTGTGCCACCCACCTGGTCACTTTACCCACCTGTTTTCTCTCATCTTATACTTGGACTGTCTGTATGCTCTTTGGGCAGAGCCTGTCTTTTCTTAAATGTGTTTACAGTGCCTAGCACAATGAGGCCCCAATCCTTGATCAGTGCCACTAGGCACTTCCACAATACAAACAATAAAAAATAAAAATAAAACAGTATGGTGGGCTGCTTGAATTCTATTAAATATTCTTGCATGTTCTCCATCCCTTTCCATTTTGCTATTTAGAGGGTAAGTTGAGAATGCATCCTCTCTATAAAGTCATAACTAGAGCTGGGCAGACTGGATGGGAAGGGGATTTTCTGTCCTGTGAAGTTTTTGAAATGTCAAAAGAAGCCCCATTACACAGCAGGACAAAACCAAAACTTTTTAAAAATTGCCAACAAAAAGCATTGGGGCGAAGGGTGTTGAAAGGACACACTCACCCACTCTAATAGTCAACAGCCTGAGAAGTAAGGCTCTCACCTGGAATGTTTGCTCAAGTCCCTGGTTTCCCTGATTTGGAGAAGAAACTTCCAGCCCAATGACTATTTAATAATTTATATCAAGTGGAACAGGTCCAATCAGAGAGACTGCTTGACCCTGCGGCTTGATGGTCAGGGCATTCAGTTCAGCAGGGCTGCAACAGAACTAGACTCAAGTCAAGCAGAGCAGGGTCCTGAACCAGGGTCCCACACCGCAGGTGAGTGGCCTGGCTACTAGTTGTTCTGAAGCAAAGTCTCTCTCACCAGCATTATCTACAAAACAACTGTGTTGAAAAATTCCTAAAGACCTTTAAGCACAACCATATTTTAGATTTTAAAAAAATCCAAAGGGGAAGGGTTAAATGTTTATTAGCCCATGTTAAAATTCTTACTGAATTAACAGGAAACAATTTCAAAACACTCTACTAAATTCTATTTATTAAATATTTTTGAGACCAAGTAACTGAATTAAAAATATTCCCTCTTTCTGTTTACCTCACAGGCACACACGCACAATCAGACCAAACAGAAGACAGGCCACCCAAGGATTTTCTGGTAATCAAGTGGACTATACTGAAGGGAGATGTGACTGAAACATTTATTTAGAATCTGCTTTAAATGCTTGGTGACCCCCAGTGGAAGACAAGGCACCCACACCAGTACTGTCTCACAAAAGAAGTGGTAGGAGTCCCACCTCTTGGGACATTAAAATGAGATTGGACAAACAGCTGTAAGTGTATAATGGGGTATAATGTGCACTGGCAGAGATATAAGGGCCCTTCCACCTCTAACATCTATGAGTTTCTGAAAAAGCTCCAGTTCCTCAAACAATAGGAAAGCACTCATTACAAGATTGGTGCTCCCCAGAGGTCTAATTAATTTCAATAGTGCTCAAATATTAATACAATTAATACATATATTTATTAACATTAACACTTCTACAGCATCTTCCATACATGAATTTCAAGTGTTTTATAATTATTAATTAAATCGTACAGCATCCCTAAGAGGTAGTATTATATTCCCATTTTCTAAACAGAGCAACAGTCGCAGAAACAAAGTGGTTTACCCAAGATTGAAAAGAGTTCGTTGCAGAATCAGGAGTAGAATCTGTAACTTCTACTTTATTCCCAGTCTAACAAGTTGACTATAGTATCTCCAATAAAGAGATAAGGAAAGATGACAAAGATAAGCAATCCACAGACCACTTATTAAAAGATAGAGTTCTACTGCCAAAATTGTGCACATCCCTGACATTTGATCCATCACTAGGTAACAACAGAAACAGACCATGAAGGAAAGTGAATGAGTTAAAATGGATGTTATTCAGAACCAGGGAGGCCATAATACACAACCAATTCAAAATCCTTCAGCCAGCACATGGACCTGCATAAACCATGTTCATTTTTTTTCCCCTTTCTCAAAGAAGCAATGATAAAAATGTCCTGGCTATGAAATGGACTTGTTTAATTCTGCTGCAGCACTTAAACCAGCCTTTCATTTTCCTACCGACTTTCTGGAATTCCACAGGAAGACATTATTGTTAAACAGCAGCTCATATTAATAATAATTCACTGTGTATCATGGAGGCCTGTGGGCTCTTAGCTGAATTTATTTGAAAAATAAAGTTTTTTTTTCTCAGAGATCTTTACTCAAGACAGCATGGAGCTCTTGTAAAGATAACTACCATTAAGTCACAACGACCCAAGGAATGGCCTTCTCATTCTTTTTTTATTCACTGCTCACCATGACAACGTAATACACGAGTCCTGAAAGACTAAGACGTGCACAACTATTTAAAATTTTTCTATTTTATCTTTCATTGTATGCTTCTAGTCATAATCTTCATCATACATATTTTTTTAGAATCCTCTTCAGTATGTCCAAGTAATATACTCTAATTTTCAACTGCACTATCCAATAAATAATCAGAAACACATCTTAGCTGTGATGCTAGATAATGGTTTGCAAAACTAGCCTTACAGTATTTTGTGATCCATTAATAATTACTTGCTCCTGTAAAAGAAAAGCAACATGCCAATACGGTTTCAACATCTGCTTTTTCAATTTTTGTTTTGAATTCTATTCGATGGCTCTGTATTCTTTCATACATGACTAATAGGAAAGATACAACACTAACAGGAAACATAAATGCAACTTTGCCTATGGTTGGTTTCAGTTAACAGATGGTCTTCCAACATCCAACATAAAAACATACTTAAAACAAAAAGAAGATCCCAAAACAGCTTTAAAAAATAAAGTTTCCTCTGCCCCACCCCCACCCCCAAAGCTTTAGGATCTTTCAAGAAGCTATGGTAAAAGCTATGGATGCCCCAGGATCAAACAGCCCAGGAACTTGTATTTCCAACTTAAAATATCAGAGACTAAAATGTTTCACAGCCTCATAAGTATTAGTAATAACACAACTCTCTTCACAGCTATATAAAGAGGTGAGATTCCTGAACAAAATGTTTCTTTCCCTCCATTTTAAGTACCAACATAAAATTACAGCAATGGATCTGAAAAGTCCCTCTGCCATGGCTGATGGTCATGACAGGTCAGCCAAAGCTTTAATCTTCCATATGTTGATAAACTAGCTCTAATAGTTTCTCCTGGCTGTCACAACAGCTGCTTCCTTCTGAGCAAACAGCTACTATGGGTCAGTCATTATGAACATTGTCTTGGATTTCTTAGTAGTGTGCTTTCATGGGCATACCAGGTAGGGGAGCAGTAGCGCTCAAGGTATGATTTATTCCAAATTCTTGTGAGTAAAATATATTGAATGCAAAAGAATCACCTCCTCCCCATACATTTTTCTCCTGACTTATAGGACACGTTCACATTAGATTTTGGAAATACGGTTGAAAGGATTTTTAAATGTTGTTATAACATTTCGTTTCCAACATAAAACTTGTGGCATTTGGTCACAGTAAGGAACCATGCTATACTCTTAACAGGGATGCGGTCCATCAAACACAGTTTCAACTAGTAGAGAGAATTTTCCAAAACTTTGCCTACATACCACTATGCTACTGTAACTACAGCTTGGTCAAAAATTTCTGGCAAGCATGGTCATGTGTCTGACAAAGGGGTATTTTACCCATGAAAGCTCATGCAATAAATAAATCCATTAGTCTTTAAAAGTGCTACAAGACTCCTTGTTTTATGGTCATCATAGTACTTTGCATCCATTTGGGTATAAGCAGTTACTCTTGTCGGTACCATAGCATGGTTCTGATGCTAGTGTGGACAGAATCAAGTGTGTATATATTTTTTCAAGCCCTCATCCACCCCACTTAAGATGATGGCCCAACTCAAACTGAAATATTGGAAAGCAAGTTGTCACAAGATTTTAGGTTAAGATTTAAGGTTAAAATATCCAGAGTTACACCGTAAAATATTTGCTCTGAAATCCATTTTCCTACACATACTTTTCCAAAGGTGTCCAAATGGTAAAGATGGCCAGTTACAGAAAATGTGACAGAACAAACAGGATTTTCAGAACTTTCACTAAGTGACTTTTTGTGGAGTGACTAAAGGCTGGTCTATACAGCTATGCAATTTCAGCAAGAATTGAAAGCAGATACACAAAGTACTTAAAATACCTGTGTACCTCCCTCTGACTGCCTACCTTTTCCTTACTGCTCTGTCTTTAGTAGTCTGAACCAGAGGTAAACCTCTTTCCCTCTCACTGACAGCTACTCCTTCTGCAGGGGTGGTCTTCCAGTGTTGACAGCGAATTCATTTCAGCCAGTGAAGACAAACCCAGATTGTAAGTAAGGGGTAAGTCCTTTAGTTCACTAGGGAAGGAGAGCACAGGTGGCAGCATGCTCATATGAATGTAAACAGCACTCATTTCTTTAACAATAATGCCCAGATTAACTCAAAACTCAGTTAATTTATTTTCAACCAGATTGTGGGGCCTTTACTCATGCTCATAAATAGTTATACATATGAGATCTGTTGACACAGTCTCTGGCCCTTAATGACATTTTCCAAAGGGACAGACGTGTTAGTCTAGTCCAGCAAAAAAAAACAAGGAGTCGTGTGGCACTTTAAGACTGACAGATTTATTTTTCGCATGAACCTTCATGGGAGAAAATCCCACCTTGTCAGATGCTTCGAAGATGGGTGAACTTACAGAATGGAATGAAAATAAATGCAAGGGGGTATAAAACACAGGATCAGGTCATACAGTAACAGCAAATCAGAGCAGTTGTTAGGTTCGAACCATGGGAAGCCTGAAGTCAAACTACCTTTTGTAATGGGAAAAGAACCCATAGTCTCCATTCAGTCCTGCTTTCACAGAATTTAGCTTGCATAGTTCACCCATCTTCAAAGCATCTGACAAAGTGGGATTTTCTCCCATGAAAGCTCATGTGAAAAATAAATCTGTTGGTCTTACAGTGCCACACGACTCCTTAATGACATGTCTACATTGATAATCAATACTCTGTTACAGACCTGCTTAAGTTTTCATACCTGTTAAAACCATACAACAAAACTCAAAATCAACACACAGGGCAATTGTGAAAGGTAGATACAACGACTGGTTTTTGCTTCTCATCATCACATCTCAGGAAAATGATTCTTTGGTAAGAACAGAATGATTTTATTTACAATTAAATCAGCACTCTCAAGTTTTTCTAAGAAAGAAGAATATACGTTAGAGCAAAGAAGAATAACCTCTTCCACCCAATTTTTAAAGCACTAGGGAAATAAAATTAAAATTAACACTCGAGAAATAAGTAATGTTGACAACTAATGCAAAACTGAACGTAAATTTGCACCATTCAGACAACCTGCTGTTCCATTTGCATCATTGGTATTTGCATTCTAGCAGTTCATCATTACTCATAGATGCAAGATTCGAGGAACACAGGCAAACTACTAAGCCAAGAACCGCAACACATACAAGTTTTTTAGAATAGAGAATGTGTCTTGGTTATAGAACAAAAGAACTCATTTTATCACTTGGCTTTACCGCTTGTGAAAATGGATCCTGGTGTGTTGAACTCCATGATAAATGTGCCCCCTCTAGATTTTTATTGCCCTTGTAAATCAAAGGACTGACAGCACTTAATAAGAAAGCTTTTGAGTGGTTTTGAAGTTTTGCTTTGTACAAATAAAGTCTCATATTAAAGAATCTGATAGTTCTCAAGGTGTGGAAAATTCAAAGGGAACCTCATTTTAACTGCGCGTTTCCTCTTCTAGTCTCAAAAATCATGTTATGGCAAGAACATAAGAATAAACAAATAATTATTTTAAATTGCCTTGTATATTTCAACAGAGTCACTCACTGACAGTCATTAAAAATCTCCCTGGTTGTCTAAGCCTTATGGTTTGGAAAAGTACACCCCAGATATGGAATGCAAAGGAGTAGGTTTATTACAGATTATTAGTAGGCATTGGACTATATGTATGCTATATTTCTCCAAGCTAAAGTGAATCCTGGGTCTGAATATGAAAAGTATTGATCTAAATTCCACTACGATACTATAAGAAAATGGGCAGGATTATTTGGTTGCTACCTCCCCCAAAGGCATGGACAAGGAGATTCTGAATTAGCTGATGGGAAATATTGCAATGCGTAAAAACCTCACACAATGATCTCTATTTTACCTTTACCACTATTTGGTAAAGTGACAGTCCTCAAGGCAACGAGAATAAATATGTTATCTGAAGATCAGGTGGCACAGGAGCAAACAGGTCAATTTACAGTTACTGTCAGACAAAACTTTACTTTAGAGGAAGCCTTTCTGATTAAACAAACAAAAGGCTTTCAAATAATCCAGTTGGAGAGAAATGGTTATTGTTAATAAATTTACAAGACCCCAGAAGCGAGATGATTGATAAATTTAAACTCTGGATTTGTACAGTTACTACTAAGTACACTCTTCAGGGCATTATAAATTTGGTATATAGCATTAGCAACAGGATTACACTGAATTATAATTTAACGGAGACAAATTAGAACTAATGTGGTGGTGGTTGTCTGTTTTCCTTCCATGATTAGCATTATCCTAGTTCAATGCCAAGCAATACTGTTCCTTCCAAAACAGTTCATTATATGGTCTGGCCAGAAAAATCTAACAGGAAACCATAGCTATTTGGACAGAGCTAAAGTTAGTTATAAAGAAGTAAACATACTTCCTCTCCAAACTGGTAGCACCAATACATTATGTGACAGTCTAGTAAAGAAGGCTTAGTGGATTTTTAATAGATTTCAGAACTAATTTCAGTGGAAAGGAATGTTAGCAGACACACTACCTCTTTCAAATCTCTGTTACTATTGGTTTGAGTTTAAAGAGACTCACCTTGATTTAAAAAAATAGATTAGATAGATAGATTAGATAGATAGTGGGCAAACAAAAGAGGGAAGGAAGAAAGTCCTTTCTGTATTAGGGTCCAGCAACCTTCTGCTCACTCTAGGTTGCATGGCCATGGCTCACACACTCAGATGTTAAGCAACTCACCCCATGTTTTTATAAGCCCCTTGTGACACAAGGCTTGTGCCTACCTCCACCCTGCCAAAAAATCAGTTCTTGCTACACCTCTAGCACAGTACCAGGAAAACAGCCCAGTCACAGCAGTTCCCAGGGCAAGTTACACATAAAAGATAAAGCTACTTGGGGCTCTAGTATTTTTTCCACAAAGGGTACCACAGGGCCAGAAGAAGGGCAATTTGCATTCCACCTGGACATACATCCAGCCCACTCACTCAGCCCCCTTGCTCACCCAGTCTCTTCCTCCTCGCACAGTTTGGATCCTGGGCAGAGGTGGCCCAACCATACAGGTGAACAAGGTGGTCCCCTAAGGCAGTAGGCATTAAGGGGCACCAAATGAGAAGGGGGGAAAAAAAATCAGTTTTCTTTCTTTCTTGGTTTCTTTCACATTGTGGAGCAAGTTGCAAAGGACCCAGGGCCAGGTCTGTTTGCCTCACCTTTCACTACTCACTGATTACTTATTTTAATAAAACAAAAAAGGAGTCCTGTGGCACTCAGAAACTAACCAATTTATTTATCGCATCAGCTTTCGTGAGAGAAAATCCCACTTTGTCACACACTTTCAAAATGGGGGAACTTACAGAATGGGAGGAAATAAATGCAGGGAAGCATAAGTCACGGGAACAGGTCAGGCTTTAACAGCAAATCAGAGCAGTTGTAAAGATTCAAATATTTGGGAACAGCATATAGAGGAAGATGAGGTCAAATCATGTGTTGTAATGAGAGAAAAATCTGAAGTCTATTAAGCCCTGAAGCCATTTAACAACAGTGCCTCCCTGATCTGCAAATCAGCCCCGGGGCTGCTGTTTTTCAGGTCCAGTGGCTTTCAGATGCTAAAAATGGGCCAGCTACATTGTTTGCCTGAACAAATTTGCCTTTTTGGCAAAAACAGGAAAAAAGAAACTTCCCACCTCCCACTCTCAGGACAGCTATAGAATCATAGAAACTGGAAGGGACGGTGAGAGGTCATCGAGTCCAGTCCCCCGCACTCATGCCAGGAGCAAGTACCCTCTTAAGCCGTCCCGGACAGGTGCTTGTCTGACCTGCTCTTAAACACGCCCCGTGATGGAGATTCCAGTGACAAAGCTGGGGGCTGGGCTGTGCAGTAATAGTGGTGACCAGGGATTAAAGTATAATTTGGCAGGCCCCAGAACCCTCCTAAATTTCCAGGCCCCCTTCACCCACCCCAGCTACTGCCCCACAAACGCCTGCCCCTCACCACAGCTACTGTCCCACAAACGCCTGCCCCCACCCCAGCTACTGACCCCCCCCATTAGACCCCTCCTTCCCCATGTCTTCAGCCCCAATCCCCATTCCCTAAGCTCCCTGCCTCCATTTCCCCCCTCCATGCCTCCTAACCCTCGTCCCTTAGCTCCCCCATGTTCACTTCACCCCCTTCAGTGCCCAACCCCCTTCACCATCCCGCAGCCCCCTTAGCTGTGTCGCCGACATGGCCAAAGAGCCGAGGTGGGGGGAGGGAGACTGCAGCACTAGCCTGCCAGCAAGAGGGTACACAGGCCCGAGACTGGGACCCTTGCGCATGCACTGCCTGGGTCTGGCAGGAAGGGGCAGAGCTGGCGCAAGCACCGGGAAAGGGGAGGAGGGATTGCCAGGCTTGCTCCAGACCACAGTCCCTTCCTTCAGCCAGCACTGGGGGGAACGCACTGGAATGCTGCGTTCCAGCATGTTTGTCTATTTTTAGGGGGCCCTGGAACACTACACCCCTGAAAACAGGGGGCCCCAGAATGCCATTCTGGGAAATTCCAGCGTACTTTAACCCCTGGTGGTGACCCTGGTTGGTCAGGCAGAAATGCTTGGCAGAGGGGGAGCACCCAACATGGGGGAGTCAGGATCCCAGGTGGAAACAAAAGACCCGAGCAGGGAAAGCAGTGGATAATTCCTGTGCCTGATCAAACTTGATCACTCATCCAGCCTGGCCCCAGCAGAAGTTAAGCACAGTGGAGGACAAAAGCCCTGCAACTGTCACCTGCTTGTTGGGGAAATTATGCATAGGGAATGCTGCCAGATGACTGACTACTTCCCTGGTTCAGTGGCAGCAGCTAGGGGAGGGAGCGCAAGTCCCTTCTCACTGCTGGGGAAAACACCTGGAGGGTATGCTGACTCCCCCTGGTCCCTTCATAGCCAAAACAAGTGTCGGGGGGGGGGATAAGTCCTGGCTGGAGAAGTCATGGGGGGGCTCCTCCCCTGCCTTCTCCCATTAGATCCTACTCCTTGCCCAGCCCAGGAACAGAACCCAGGAGTACTGATCAGCAGCCTAGGTTTGTGGGGACTGTTTCTCTGCTGCCTTTTGCCTTGCACTGGCATTTACACACCCCTGGCCAGGGTACATGAAGGTAGGACACAAAAACACACATTTTCCAGAAGTAAATGATAGCCTTAGATACACAGCAGGGACTAATTCAGAACCCAGAATATAATTCTTACCTTGCTTCTGCCTGGTGTACAGCAGGAGTGACTCCACTAGTGTCAGGGCCATGGTAACAGGACCAAGCCCAGTGAGACATCTCTGGGATTGATGGATGGTTCATACTCTGCACTCACCTTGGATATGAAAGCAGCTTTGAGCTGGGAATGTGATGTAAATGCCACAATAAATGACTGGGACCTAGGATGTGTGTGACTGATTTCACCTTATTCTGGTCCCTCATCACTTTTATCCTCCCACACACCATTCCACCTTTTGCACGACCATGCCACAGACCTCTTGCTTGGGATCCCTTCGCAAATGCCACCAGAATCATCTGAAGCTCTTTCAGGTGACACAGACCCCAGTTTGGTTCTGGGGGTTAAGAGAGAAAATGGAGGAAAGAGGGACCAAAGAATAGACCAAGGACAGAGCATGGGGCTGGGTTTAATCAAGAGTCTTGGGCTATGTCTACCTCCACTTACTCAGTTCAGACTTGCAAGTCCATGACTTTTTAGTTCAAACTAGCTGGGCGGCTTAGTTTGAACTAAAAAGTCAGTTCAAACTAGTCAGTGCAGCTAGTTCGAACTAACCATTTAGTTCGAACTTTTTAAGTTCAAACTAGCATGACTCCATCATGCTGGTTTGAACTTAAGTGCTTAGTTCGAACTTACTGTTTGAATTAACTAGTTTGAACTAAACTTTGCCCCAAATCATCTTCCTGTCTGCAGCAACGCCCCTGCAGTGGAGCGCAGCTTGGTATGTAAATAGCTAAAATGTGTCATGGCATAGCTTCCTAAGAGTGACACCTGGGTTTGCTGCACAGGGGTGGGAGTCTGCCACTTTTGTCATTCTCCGTAGCCTGCTGCTGGCCAGTCATGGGGGGTGGAGAGGCATCAAAGTCATAGTTCACCTAGGACACCAAAAAACTTGGGCCAGCCCTGACTTCCAGAGAATTTGCCTTTAGATCTGGAGAGAGATGACATGGATCTGGCTGAACCCTCCTTCTACATGAAAGGTGAGCAATCTACTCACAGAGGCTCCCTTTGCATTTGGATCAAGCGACTATAGATCTGGCTCTGTTTTACAATATACACAGAAACCATCCAGTTGATTTACTAAGGCGTTCAGCTGTGGTAGACCCTCTGGCCTAGGTCCTGTCTGTTTTATATAATTTTGTGGACCACACGGCATATTCAGACTCTGCAGAATCTAAACTTTAATTTTAAATTAACTAAGTTTCTAACCCAAATGGCTACAAAGAAAGCCTTGAAAATAAGAACTGAGTAACTTATGTAATGTTGGCTTCTGAATCTGCAGACAGCCTGAAATGCTAACTTGTTAACAATAAAATCTAGTGAGGGCACTGTACAAGTTAGTATCAACCATTTTATTGATGATATGAGCAGATGGAAAGGAGAAATGAATAGGAGCGAAGCCTGTGGAGGCGGGAACTGGAAGCTGCTGCAGAAACGCAGAGGGAAAAAGGAGGACACACTTAATGGCAGAGAAGGAAGGGGAAGAGAAATCAGGAGAGGGAAGGAAAAGAAAGGAAGGGAGCGAAAATAGTGGTGGTCTTAAAGGGGAGTGAGTTTTCCCCTTCCTTTGTACTGAATGCAACAGTAAGTTACAAAAAAAAGTAGAGAATAAAAATAACTAACACTTTAGTTGCGGCCGGAAGATTATATTCTATACTTTGTCTTGTGTAAGTGTCCCACTGACATCAGTGGGAGATCCACCATGGATTGTGAAACTTTCATAGCACTAAATTTATACCCCTATCCCCGGACTGTAATTACTAAATGGAATTTGGTCACAATGTGTTTCATGCCCAAAGTCTCCATGTAAAATTGTGCTAAACGAGGACCTTCGCCACATTGGACAGGAGAATCATGTTACCAATAGAAGTCAGCTGTCAAGCACAGTTTTAACAGAACTGTACTTAATATTATTTGAATACAGTTGTGACTAGTACAGTTCAACCCCTAACGAGGACATAGCCCCAAAGGTAATGTCAAATGCTATAAAGAGAAATAAAACCAAACTACTAAACCATCTAATTCCTTTGGCATTTGAAGGCAAATACTAATTGCTGGCTGAAGGTCGCAGGCTTCTGCAGTATTGGTCTAATAGCCAGTATGAAGGGAAGAGCACAGACTTTGATACATCAGATAAAACAACTGCTCACCAATTGGGCTGCAATAGTCTGCTTGTCTGCTGCTGACACAGTGTTTGAAACTGGCAGAGCTCTGGTTCAGAAAAGCCTACATGGATGTCACTACCTATTATCAGCATCAGCTGCACCTATGAGCATGAAAGTGACAATGCCTAAGAAATAAATCAAACACGAATAGAACAAGGGAAGAATGAAGAATAAGAGTGAAGTTACAACTCACATTATCTAGAACAATTAATGTGCTATTTATAGAAAATAAAATTGATCTGAGATGTTTATATATGACTAACTAGCTGCCACTGGTACTACGTGCATGGGATATTGAGCACAACATGCACAGCCGATTTCTAACTCCAAGGACATAGCTTAACGTTTCTTGGTGTTCGCTTCCCTCCTTCTGGGAATTTAGGTCATCACTGAATTATACGGAGAGACTCATCAGTAGGTATGACAGTTAGATGCTGCATTTACAGCATTTATAACCATGTGAAATATTTTTATTAATTTGATGTACAAACCTCCTGTATTTTATAAACATTAAGTTATTTTATCTTCAGTCTTCTAATTTTTCAGAACCAGTCTATTTCTGTTTTTAAAAAAAAATCTCTGAAAAGAGGCATATGTAATTGTAAATTTCCACTAGAAATTATTAGTTGGTAAAAAAAATAGTAATTATTTAAACATTTGACTTTATGGGTCTATTCCACTCAATGGGCAAAATTCTCCCCCATGTTGGTTGGTTGCCAGGTGCTTTCTTCTTGTTGCATCTCTTTAAACTTTGAATCTCAGCTCAACAATAATTTGCCAAATCATACAGAGTTATTGATGTTTGCCACCCAACTGTTAAATTACATCAAATATCAATGCAATCAACTCATTAGCTGTTTTTTATTGAGCTCCAACGTTCACCACACACTTTTGCAATTCTTTGATTAGGCAACATAGAGCCTATATTCCCAGTCTACTTCCACCAACTGATCAGCTCAATAATACTGATAATCTTCTCAAATCAGAAGAACTAGGGAAGAGGGTAGCTGGAGATCCTTGTGAGCAGATTCAATTTACTCCTTTTGTGCAGAACATCAATATGCTGCACCACTTGCCATACAATCTGGCAAATGAAACTTCAAATTTGCTAAGTTAGAAAGTAATTTTAACAAAAAGCCACAGCGGGTCATTAAAATGCCCTTTAATTGTCTCTAGATCATACTCTGTTATCCTTCAGCAACCTTCCTGGCATGCTGAGATTTTGAATCTCTTCTTACTGATACAAGAACCAAGAGAAGAATTGAAGTGTGATTGTCACATACAGAGTCTGAATGCCAAAGGTCAAAACAGCTTACTGGTATGCTGGCCCACTGCTCCAAGTTTTATATCTTTTCTGTCCCTCCGTTATTGCCTGACATGATTTAACAACTGTAATTCCTTATTTAACGATGTCAAAGGTTTTTAGGAAATTGACTGTATTTCACCAACGATATATTTCTTCTTGATTACCGAGTGGTTAAAATGATTTTAAACCAAGACAGCAAAATAAAGCAGTAATAAAATCAATAAAAGGTGCTTAAAACATTCCTTCTATTAGGTAATGGCATTTAAAATATCCGTAGCTTGTAATGGCACTTAGGATATGTCCAAAAATCAATGAGCTAAATTACTTATTGAACTAGTTAATTTGAACATTGAGTTTTATATGTATATTGATAAAACAGGCTACAGAATACTGCAGCTAACTGTGCTGTTTCATGGTCAGATGACGCCCTCTGCTGGAAATAAACCATTTTGTGGTTTTTGATATTTGAAAATATGCAACTTCTAAAAACTCCACAAGAGGTCCCTAACTCTCTGTTTAGTTTTTAAGTTTGGGAGATTTAAGCAGTCTCTTCTTTAAGAAGGCAACCGAAATAAGTTTTTCTTTAGCTAGCACTAAGAACTTTGTCATTTGGTCAGAGTTTGACATGAAAGACTATATTCTGCAGAACAAACAAGGAGTCCAGTGGCACTTTTAAAGACTAATAAATTTACTTTTCACATGATCTTTTGTGCATGGAGTCCCACTTCATCATTCAAGAGAGCTCATGCGAAAAATAAATTTGTTAGTCTTTAAAAGTGCCACACGACTAACACAGCTAACCTTCTGGAAGTATATTCTGCAGAAATATGCTTGGAAATATAGGATGCTGACTACAAACCACCTTGGAAAACTAAAGAACTGCCCCTAAAATCCCCCCTCAAGCAGCTATGTTGGGTTGTAGATTCTGGAATGAAAGGATCAGGTCCCACCAGTTCAGAGTGATCTCTCTCTCTCATACTATATAGACAAGACCAAAATCTTCACATTTACACATTGACACTTTGGGAGGACAAAAATCTCATTAGCAAGATATGTTGACACTAAACCTGCTTCACCATGTAGGGTTTAGGTTCACCCCCAGCATTTTTCTTTGTTAAGAAACATATTTTGAAGAGCAAAGGAACCATCCTCAAGGAAGAGGTGCACTTAAAGGTATAGTTTAGGCTGAAATTTGCTCTTTTCTGCCAGGCTGTGAGAGAAACTGAAGCAAAGCAAGCTACCTTAATAGAAGGCATCTAGAGAAAAGGGAACAAACCTGGGAATGTAATCAAGCTTTCTTTGTGTTTATATGGACTTCATCACTGCACACCGCACATTATTTATATTCCAGCATGGCACTCATAGCTCCCTATCAAAATCATTGGGTTAGGTGTTGCACATAGATAGTTAACCATCCCTGCCCCTAGGAATTTATACTCTAGACAGGCAAGACAGACAAACAGTGTGAGAAAGAAAGTATTATTCCCCCATTCTTATGGGTGGGGAACTGAGGTAAAGAGATCATGCTGCACCCCTGTCCTCCATATGCAGCCACAGGAAGAGTCCGCCTGGCCCGCCCCCAGCAGCTGCTTCTAACCTGTGTGTAGCAGAGCAAAGGCAGCCTGGGACAGACCCGTCGCTGCAGCCACCCCCCTCCAGTGCTGTTGCTCACAAAGGGAACGGTGTGTGTAGGGCATGGGCTGCGTCCCTGCCTGGAAAGCAAAGGGCGCCCACCCCTCCCTGTCTGGTCGGTGTGGGGGGTCCAGGCAGGCTCCACGTCCACTTGGCCCACTCCCCGGCCTGACATTTGTGCCTCTCAGGAGAGGAGGCGTGAGCGGTGGAGCCTTGGGGGAGAGAATTGAATGGGAGCAAGGTGTGGGACTAGGCTTCACACCACCCTGGAAGGAGGGTGGGCACCCTTTGCTTTCCAAGAGTGCAGCTGTGCTCTGCCCATTCCAGGCCTCGCTCCACACCCTAGACCGCTTCCCTACACCGCTGGGAGCAGCCAGGCCTGAGTCTGCCACATGCAGAAGAGGCTGCCCATGGCGGCTGAGCCAACTCCTCCCGATGGTGTAAAGCAGGAATGGGGCAGAGCTTCCAACAGCGGCTGGTTGCCCCAGCCTATTATATTCGCTACCCATAGCGGTCCTCACATCTTGATTTAAAGACTCTAAGTTACAGAGAACCCATCATTTACTGTAGTTCAGACCAGCAACTGACTTCTACTGCACACTGCAGAGGAAGGCAAAAAACTGAGGCTCCCTGCCAAAATATGGGAGGAAAACACAGTGATCAGTCAGACCCGAGCATATGGACGAGACCCACCAGCCTGGGAAAGGATTCTCTGCTGTAACCAGGACCCTTTCCTCCAATCTCCCACCTCCAGCCATTGTAAATATTTGCTAATAGCTGGTGTGGATGGGCCATATGCCATGGTAAGCAATCTCATCATACCTTCTCTTCCCAGAATTTACCAAGCTCAGTCTTAAAACAAGTTACTTTTTTGCCCCCACTTAGGAGGCTCTTCTAGAGCATCACTCCCCTCATGGTGAGCAACCCCTGTATAACATCAAGCCTAAACTTGTTGATGGCCAGTTTACAGCCATTCGTTCTCGTGCCAGCACTGACCTTTAACTTAAATAACTCCTTTCCCACTCTGGTGTTTTGCCTGTGATGAATGCATAGACAGTAATCTTCCCTCCCCTCAGCCTATTTTTTGTTACCAAACCAAGTTCCTTACACTCTCTGCAAAAAGGTAAACTCTCCATTCCTTTAATCATCCTAGTAACCCTTGTCTCCACCTGCTCTAGCATAAATTCATCTTTTTTTAAGGATGAGAGATCAAACTACTCACCGTATTCCAGATGAGGTCTCACCGGGACTTTGTATAATGGGGCTAACATCTCCCTATCTTTGCTGGGAACACCTCAGGATGTATCCTAAGACTGAATCAGCTTTTCTCACTACTGCACTACATAGGGAACTCCTAATCTCCCTGTGCTTGACCAGCACACCCAGATGTTCCTCCTCCTTGCCATCTCCAACTTATACAATGGGGGAAAAAATCTCACATCCACCTAGAGCTCAAGGGAGAGGACAAGGCTGCCTTCACGTGGCTTCACTGCTGTCTTGGGGAGAACACAAGCACTGTGCAATTGCTGGCCATCCCTAAGGGTACCTTGTGGTGGAGCTGTAAAGAGATCCACCTTGCTGCCTTATTTTTTGACTCACACAGTAACATGAGTAACAGGCAGTTTCCCTGTCACCTAAACCGAGAAGAATCATCACTGGAATTTAAATGACTAACCAGGGGTGAGCGCACAGATGAACAGTAGCATCGAGTTTATTTGTTTACTTTGAGTAAAGGGAAGTGGGCATGTTGTTTTACCTTCTGCAAATGTAGCTTATTTATATATAAGACTTCAAAAATGTGAAATACTACAGAAGCTGTCAGTGTGATTACAGCTAGTCCTCACTTAGTGACCGACTCGTTTAGTGACCCCTCAGAGTTATGACCAGCTCTCTGATGAGTTGGTATTATGGCGATGTACGAGAACTCGCATCAACTCTCTCAGATTACCTATATTTACAGTACACTATGCAAACTAAGTTCAGTACATTAGAGCTTAAAACATTTAAAATATATATTAAAAATGTTATAAATGATGCAAAGGTGACATTAAAACTATCTACTGATGGTTGAAAAACCCACTACCAGTAAAGTACATTATGCCTGAAATACCGGTAAGGGCTGCTCCTCGTTTAGTGACCAATTCGTTTATCAACCGGGTTTCAGGAACGGAACCCGGTCACTAAGTGAGGACTACCTGTATTGCTCATTAATACAGTGGCTGTCAACTGCTGAGTCCGGTATAAATAGAACGGAAGATGTACAACGATTTCCGCTCCAAGAAATTTCCACTCTAAGAGCGGAATTCGTTGTTACAGCTCAATCAATTTAGTTCAGCTATATCAGCAGAAAATAGCCACGAGGCTCTGGTAAACCCAGCCCGGGGAAACCTCCAGTGAAAGGGGCCGCTCCAGCAAGCCCAGCAAAGACACGAGCGGCTCTACAAGCTCAACAAGACACAATTTAAGCACTGCAGGCAAGGGGGGCCTTTACAGGCATACACTGGGTACCTTGCAGTCGTGCAAAGGCCGACAGAGGGCCGCAAGCCAGTCGACTCTTCAAAAACGCTTCGCCGAACGCAGGGAGCCAGCCGGAGCGGGCAAGCGAGGCCGGCGGTGAAAGGTGTGCCTCCGTGGGCCCAACCCGTGGCAGGACTGTCCCGATGTCGATGGGCCGCAGCAAACGCAGCCTCTCGCAGACGCCAACCCGGCCAGCGGCGCCTGGAGACCGAATCCGGGCAAGGGTTTGCTCTGCCGAAGGCCGGGGCCGTGCTCGGTTTGGTTGTGAGCATCGTGGCACAGCGCGGGCAGGGCGGCGCCTTGGCCGGGTCGGGCTGAGGCCCCTCACGCCCGGCAGACGAGGGGCAGGTGGCTGTGTGAGGGCAGGCCGCCTGTCCGGCCGGCCGTCCGTCCCACCACCTGGCGCGGCGGGCGGCGAGCGGCAGCCGCTGAGGGAGCCGCGGGGGGGCGGGGCGGGCCGCTCCGTAACGGCCCCAGGCGCCCAAGATGGCGGCGCTTTGGCAGCGCGAGGCCAACCGTCGCGCCCTTTCCGCGACCTTCCCAAGATGGCGCCGCCCTATTCCCGCCTGCCGCCCTTTCCAAGATGGCGCCGCGGAGCCGCCGCCCCGCGCGGTGCAGGGCGGGAGCGCAAGGCGCCGGCGCCGGGCGGGCAGTGCGGGTGCGGGCGCGGGGCGGCGGCTGAGGCGGGCGCGATGCCGGAGCTGGCGGTGGAGCGGGTGGTCGTCCATCCGCTGGTGCTGCTCAGCGTGGTGGATCATTTCAACAGGTGAGGCCCGGCCCCGCCGCGCCGCGCCGCTGAGTCACGGGCCGGGCGAGTGATGGCTGCGGCCGGGCCTGGGCCTGGGCCTGGGCCTCGCGGGGCGCCGGGGCAGGAGGCCTCGTGACGGGCTGTGAGGCGTTTGCCCCTCGGCCTCGCCCGGAGCCGGGCCTGGGCTGCGGTAAATGGCGGCCTCGGAGCCGGTGCCAGGCCCGGGCCCGCGGACCCTCCTTTCTTTCCCCGCCGCAGCCGCAGCCCCGACATCGCTCACAAATCCCCTTGTCTCAGGCGTGACTGAACTGCGGCCTGTATCGTCCCTGCCTGCCGGAGAGAGGGCATTTCCCAGGGGCAGGCTCTGCGCCTGTTCTCGTCCCAGAGCTGCGGCTCGCTCGGCAGAGAGGGTGAATGATCTTCTCAACCCTCAGCTCCGTTTCTGCTCGCTGTCCCTAAATTAAATTAGCTGCACCAACTGCCAGGCGAGTTTTAAAAACTCATTTCCTTCAAGGCACCGTGCAGTAGCAAAGGAAGACCTGCCCTCGTTAAGGTGAAGGAGGGGTGACAGCGAAGGAAGCTGAAAGCTACCAGAAGAAAGGCAGGAGTAGGCCTCGTGTGTGTCATAGCTGGAGTGGTGCCTGGGAGCTGCACCGAAACATCTGGTGCGTTTCTCCCATTGCAGGATGAAATGGCAAGTGTAGCGCCTGGATTTAGTAGAGGGCACTGTCACAACTTCTTTACATGCAAATTAACGAACATCTTACGCTGCTGTTGGTCAATCTCCCTCCCCCACCAGAAGCCCACGCTGTTTATCTGCTAACTGAAAAAGTCACAGGGCAGCTGTTACATTTAGTCCATTGCTGTTTTATTTCCAGTATCAAATATTTTGCGTTCCTTAGTACATGGTGTTATGGTCTTTTCCATTTAGAATAGGAAAAGTCGGGAATCAGAAGCGAGTGGTTGGAGTGTTGCTGGGCTCTTGGCAGAAGAAGATATTAGATGTATCCAACAGTTTTGCAGGTGAGTTCAGGTGTCCTGTTTTCCCTCTATTTCACTAGCTAGCAGAAAAACTGCTACATGTAGCCTTGCACCGTCATGGCACATCGCAAACTCTTTTTCCTGTTTATAACTTCATGATGCTACCATGTGGGCGTTGTCAGGGAAAAATGCTAGTTATGTGCATACAGAAAAACCCAGTTCTGTCAGTTTTCACCTGCCCTGCATCTACTCTGCAGCAGTCCCCAGTGCTGAATATTCAGAGGCAGCTGTAAAGACTCCTAAAGCAGCAGGTTTTTGGTATTTTCTCAGGGGTGATCCTGAGTTGTGACCATTTTATGACTTTGGGCTTTGTGGATTCATGGCTTAAGTTACCTGGCTAGCAGCACTGCAGATGTGAGTCATGTGAAGATCTGATATTTATTTGAGAAGCACCTTTCTCCTTTAAAAATATCTCAAGAGTTCCATGGATATTTCATAAGAAGTCTGTTTCCACTTGTTTTAAAATGATTGCCTCTTGAGTTTGAATCTGGTTCTGTATAATGGTAAAATCAGTATCTGTGGGGCCTTTTCCAACCTTTTTATTTTATTTTCCTTCCATCTTCTCATTCATCCCCTTTCCAAAGGGGGTATTTATTAATAAAGCAGAATTATTCCTGTCAGGTCTAGTCTGAAAATTTGGAAACAAAAGCATGACCTAATCCATGGTTGTTTCTGTAGAGCTGGAGTAGCAGTTTGGTCACAAGGATGCGGGGCTGCCAAAAAGAGAACTTGAAGTTTTTTTTTTTAAATGCGCCTGTGTCTTAAAACCCTTTTGCTCAGAACTAAACTTCTGTTGTCCATAATGTGAGCTAACAAAACAAACCAGTTCTTTACTCTGGAAATTGGCATAAGAATTACTTTTAAACAGACCATGCAATTGTATTTATTTTTCTTAATGCACTAATTGTACATACCTGACACAACAAAGTAGTTTTTCATTATTCAAATTGCCGTTGACCAACGCATTATAATGACTTATTGGGACCTAGAACTTCATCAGAAGTTCTTACTCACCACTTCTCTGTAAATTGTGCATACATTAGAGGGTTCCTTGTATGCCCATGAACAATTTGTAGGTGATGTTTGCCCAGAATAACTCAAATGACTTGGTTATTCCATGCTTAGTTCTAGCACTAATTCACTAAGTATCAGAACGCCTCTTTGAAAGAATTAGCTAATGTTGCTGTTGAGTTTTATGGCCATTTCTGCAGCACCATCTAACAGACCAGTGGTATTCAATCACAATTTACCAAAAATTACCTTTTTTTCCTCCATTTGCAGGCAAGAACTTAGTTGGGGGGAAATGGATCATTTTGTTCAAGTTTCCAGGTTGGACTCGAACTACTAAGTATTGAACTAACTTTGTTTTGTTCCCAGTCCCTTTTGATGAGGATGACAAAGATGACTCTGTCTGGTTTCTGGACCATGATTATCTGGAAAATATGTATGGAATGTTTAAAAAGGTCAATGGTAAGTGCACACTGAATGGCTGACATTTGTCTAGAAACACTCTCCTTGAATCTCCTGGCACCTCTGTACTTCCAAGAACTGAGATTATAATTCTTGGGGAGGAAATAGCTGTTTCTCTTAATCTAGGGGATAAAATAAACAATTCAGATCTTGCTCCTGTGACCCGTTCCACCAGAATCTCCTTGCCTTTCAGCGCTCATATTACTCTGTACAAACTATTTTCCTGTCACTAGGAGTGGCAGCCTCAGGTTTGGACTTTTCTAATCGCTGTTCTTGTTTTTCCCAGCTAGGGAAAGAATTGTTGGGTGGTATCACACAGGCCCCAAACTACACAAGAATGACATTGCCATCAATGAACTCATGAAAAGATACTGTCCGAATTCTGTAAGTGATGCATTTGTAGCTGTTTATGGAGCTTGTGGCAACCTGCAGTCCCTTTCGGCTCCAGCTGAAGTTTACAGTGGTGATGTGACACATGGTACAGCAGATATAAAGTGAACACTGCATGCTGATCAGTTACTCTTGAAACAGTGGCAGACATTTTCTCCCTGCTTGCAGTTAGAAACTTTGATTGAATAACATGTGTTAGTGCTAGAGAATTAGCAGTTGGCCACAAAATGTTTCTTTTAATCCTTGGGGAGGTTTTGTCTAAAATGTGTTTCAGGAGGTTTTCATCTATGATCTGTGTCTCCACCAGGTTCTGGTGATTATTGATGTAAAGCCAAAGGACCTGGGGCTGCCAACAGAAGCGTATATTTCTGTTGAAGAAGTTCATGATGTGAGTCTAACACTTCAGTTTTTGTCATTTTCAGAGTGCTGTGGGATTTCCAGGGAAAGGGATGCTTTAAGAAACAGTTAAAGTAAAGCATGTTGCCTTGTCCTTTAGGATACCATTTCTACTACATCAATTTTCCATTTTCAGTTCAGTAGAGGGCATTGCATCAACTAAGGAAAGTTTATGCCTTTCAGGTTAAACTTGCTAAATTACTGTTTTAACACCCACTGTCAATTTCAGCTCATTGAACCAAAATTATCCATCCTTGGACATGCCTAAAAGAAGCAGCAATTTTTCCCTTCTTGACCCCAAGAGCGCTGCAGCTTTTCACACCTTCAGCTAGCTGTGTAGATTTAGAATGCTTCTCCTTTACTTTTTTGTTCACACCCATGCATTTATGATGCAACTTATAAATGTCAGCTTGTTGCAGCAATAGTCCAAATAATGACAGCTCATCTTTACCAGCTTAGTCTTAAATGCACAAGTATGACTTTACTGTCTTTGTTAATCATTTGTCTACCACTGTATATGCCACAATGAGTGGTGGCTTATCACCCAGCTTTGATTTTGGTGGCTTTAAAATCAGAATCCAGAAATAAAATACCACCTAGTCCTATCACTGTCACTTTCTGTTCGATGTTCATGATGGGGACAGACAGCTGTTCCTTGGGTCTCCAGTCTTAAATCAGTGGAGATTTTTCTGGTTTTGTGAACTCTTGTTCTTGCAACTGTTGGCCCCGCAGGGCCTGGAACATGGCACAAAACCCAAACTAACAGAAGTCTCAAAGATAACTAGACCCCATCTTCAATTAAAATACTCACAATGGCATTGAGTAACATATGCTCAGTTCAGTACCTAGCCTTTCAGATTTACTGTCCGGAAACTATTTAGGACTTACCCGGGATACTACAGCTTAAGTGGTGGGAGGAGCATTAATATCCAGAATATCACATCACCGTTATCTCTGATGCGTCTAGCATTTGTGCACCAGTGATGTCTGCCTCAGTTTAACTGGTGTGTAATAAAGTAGGCAACAAATTAAAAGCATCTTATTTTATGATTATAGTTATTTTGGCAGTGATCTCCTTCCAGTCTGACTGCTAGTGGCATGTCTAGCCAGTTTCCTAGGTTCATTTAAAGAAGCAGTGTCTTCCTGTTTGAAACACCATATATTTTAAACTCATTTTGATGAATCTGTTGCTTTCATTATATCTGTGGACTTCAGTGGTGCTCTCCTATTCTAGCTGGTTAGGTTTTCTCACTGGTTATTTCTGAGCCTGTCTGTATCAGGCATGTCCCACTTCCTGAGCACAGTGGGCCAGATGTAGCTCTGGATAAAGCATACAGGGCTGTAACAGAACCAGCTTTCAATACATCTGCTGTGCTTTGAAATGTCATTGGTGCAGTTTTGCTGTTCACATGCATGGTGCGCAGACCTGGCTCGCTTGCAGTCATGCTGGCATCTATCCTCTCCTTCTAAACTTGTCACCTTCCCACTCTTGTGCTCCAATAAAGGACGGAACGCCAACCTCCAAGACTTTTGAGCATGTGACCAGTGAAATTGGAGCTGAGGAAGCAGAAGAAGTTGGAGTTGAACACTTGTTACGGTAAAAGCTTTGTTTTAATTAGAAACCTTTTTGGTCAAGGGTTGGATGGCAGGTTACTTTATCCATCTAACAATTGGTAGCCCGTGCTCCCTGGCCAGGGATATGATCCAGCAAGCAAGGACCTTGCTATCTGCTATTTAAACACTAAATTTAAACAAAACAGTCAATTCAGCACTATTCTTGTTTCTTTTGGATTATATAGAATCTGATGAACTCATTTCTAATGAAATGTTTGACTTTGACTGTTTAGTGGGGAAAAAAAAAAAAATCAATAAAACTTCCATTTACCTTGCTCCTTGAACTCCAGCAATAGCTTGAGGCACTTCAGAATACTATTGAGTCACGCTTTATAGATCAGAAAGGCTTCCATTTTATACAGATATTCATACTGTTTCTGTGAGAGCAACAGCCTCCAATCAAAAAGAACAGAATTATCTGGGGTAGACTACGCCAACCTTTCATCTCTCAAGATTCAAAGAGCAGAAGGGTGTTTTCCCTGAGGGAGATTTTGCGTAGACTTTCCTTCACTCTATTTGTAAAGTAGTCAGACTATCCAGCAAAAAGTTGTTTCCCAAGGCCCCTGAGGCATTAACCAGTTACTGTACCCATTTTACGGCTGTGTAATCCGGAGAGACAACTTGCCCAATTCCCCAGGGCAGGTTAGTGACAAAGCCTCTCGTGGAACACAGGAGTTCTGTCTTGGTCTCCTCTAACCATCCGATAGGTATTCCTAATAAATTTTGGGTCCATAGAGATCATATCTCTGTAGAACAGATGATGAATCTGTTAGGTGTTTCTTATGCACCTAATGCCAGGTTTTTCTCAGTCTTTCCTGTGAAATGTTTTGTAAAATTTTACTTCATTTACTCTTCAAAGCAGCTTTTTATAGACCTTTCCAGTTCAAAAATAAATGTATGAAAGTAACATTAAGGCTTCTTCCTGTTTTGGTATTTCAGAGATATTAAAGACACAACAGTGGGCACTCTGTCCCAGCGCATCACAAATCAGGTCCATGGTTTGAAGGGACTGAACTCCAAGCTTCTGGATATCAGGAGCTACCTAGAGAAAGTGGCCATGGGCAAACTACCAATCAATCACCAGATCATTTACCAGCTTCAGGATGTCTTCAATCTACTGCCGGATGTCAACCTGCAGGAGTTTGTCAAGGCCTTTTACCTGAAGACCAATGACCAGATGGTGGTGGTCTACTTGGCTTCTCTCATCCGGTCTGTGGTTGCCCTGCACAACCTCATCAACAACAAGATTGCCAACAGAGATGCAGAGAAAAAGGAAGGTCAGGAAAAGGAGGAAAGCAAAAAGGAGAGAAAAGATGACAAGGAGAAAGACAAGGAGAAGAGTGATGGCAAGAAAGAGGAGAAAAAGGAGAAGAAATGAAAAGTGTAGTTTTTTATTTGTAAATTAAAATCTTGTAAACTAAATCACTCTGCTGCTAGAAGATTCTTTTTACTTCTTAAAGTGATCAGAGTTCTGTGTTCTTGCCTGTCATGGGAGGCTCTTTCAGATCAGCTGCCTTTGCTTTTGTAGCATACAGGCAAACAGCTGAATAGAAGGGCAGGAGGCGATTCAGTCCACACAAGCTGGCAGTTCCAGTAAGGAGCAGGCAGTCTGACCCCTGGGAAGGAGGGTCCCTGTCCATTCCTCAGCATTGAGAAGGGAGGAAAGAACAAGGTAAAATGTAGTGTTTGTCACCCCCAGCCAGTAAAAATCTTATATTCCAAGTTGTTTGTCTGTCCGCTTCCCTCGTGGTTTAGCTTTCCTGCTGGCTATTTGGGGTTACTACCACATAGTACATTAAAGTGCTAAACTAGATACATCATTTTCCATCTGCTGCTCCGTGCTGCCATCTTGCATTCTGCTGCCATGCCTGATCACTGCTTTGAGGGCCCTGCCCAGCTTGTTGCCCAGGAGATCTTGAGATTGAGCCTCCTATACTGTGTACTTCCAAGCAATGATTAAATGGTTTGGTTTGTAAATCTGACTTCTGGTCTTTTTAATCCCAAGAGCCAAATGGCAGCTGATTTTATTAGTGCTGGAATGAGGAGTTTAGGACAGGAAAGGGAGGAAAGAAGCTGAACAGGCTGAGCACACAGAATGTAACCTATGACAGTAAAATGGGTTTGTGCCCTTATGCTAAGAGGACTAGAGATGAGCAAAACAACTGTAGAGAAGTTGGTGCCCAATCCTGCTGGTACCATACAGCCAACTAGCAGAAAATAAAGTCGGCTCTTTCTGCTAGTCACTGTTTGTGTGGTGCCTAGGATAGGAGAGGCCCAGCCTAATCAAGAGCACTAGACTAACTCCTAATTCCATTGTAGCATGGTGTCCACAATTTGACCATCAATTTTAGGTGCTGACCCATTAGCTGCTTCCATCTAGCTAGGCCTTCAGGGAGGCTACTAACTTCATTGCTACTCTACTTTGCTCAGTGACAGGAGGTGGAGGGGCAGCCAACAGGCTGGTTGTGTGCAGCTCAAACCTTGAAAGTGCATCCAGGCCTATGAGATTCCATAGTTTACCCCATCTTCAAAGTGTCTGATGAAGTGGGATTTTCTCCCACAAAAGCTCATGCAATAAATAATTTGTTAGGGTTTAAGTGCCATGGGACTCCTTGTTCATATTAAAGATGAGGATGCTGTCTCTGCTCAGGCTGGTGTGGTCCATGCACAGATATGTAGACTTGAATGAAAGCTGCTGATTCTTCCATTCCTGTAAATCAGGGGTGCAGAGTTGGTGTCATGGAATAAAGGAGCCAGTATAAGCCCTACTTTGAGTTTGGGTGAAGAGAAGGGGAGGTTGGCCACCATTCATCTCCCTCTTCAAAGCATCTGACAAAGTGGGATATTCTCCCATGAAAGCTTGTGATAAATAAATCTGTTAGTCTTTAAGTGCCACAAGACTCCTTGCCTTTTTTGGTTTACTAGACTAAAATGGCTGCCCCTTTGGGACTTCACTGGGATGGTGATCTAGGAAGCCATTGCCTGGGTGGCTTCTTGGACAGTGTCGTTGTTTCCTCTGGCAGACTGTACAGGAGGCTGATAGCATTGTAACTTCCAAGTAGTGGCAGTGCAAGTGTTGGGTGCTGCATTTCGGGCTCCTCATTCACAGGGCAGGTTGCTGTAGGACATGGTCAAGTGCAGCAGCTGCAGTAATAAGACTGAAGCAAGAGGAATGGGATTTGACTCAGCAGCCTGAGTTCATTCAGGGCAATAGTTGTCAGTTTGGGATCTCACAGCCAGTCCTAGGGTCCAGAAGTCACTGGAGGGTCTGATTGCAAATGATGCAGAGATGGAACATGCCATCTTAAAAAGTCCTGCATGTGGAGACACTGCTGTAGATGCAAGTCTGAGCCCTGGTAGATAGTAAACCTGTTGATGCTCTGCTCTCACCAGGCTGGGTTCCCTTCTACTGTGTAGAAATGTGTGTTTCAGGGCCTGTTGTAGATATAGTGTCCATCACCATGGTAGCTCAGTACCAAATACCATAGTATGACTTACACCCTCTCCCCGGATTCAACTGCTGTTATGTAATAGGAATATTTTTCCTCGCCATGAGAAGTTAAACTGGTTTATTACCATGGTAGGTTTACACCATTTGTAAGTAGTAAATGCTCGTACGCTTCAGTTAAGGACTAGTCAGTTTACTTCCATGCAGCCTGTGTCTGGCTGGTGAACCTGCTCAAGATGAATCTTAAATAAATCTCTGGCCTCCATTACCATAGTATCCAGGCCTCCCACAATTACCAAACCCCTCAGCACCCCTGTGAGGCAGAACAGGGCCCTTACCCCCATTGTGCAGAGGGGAACAGATGCTTAGGAATGTGGCCATGTCACAGAGCGTGGACTCTTCCATGCTGTGCCCAGAGTGCCAGGCTGACCACAGTCCCAGCCATTCCTGGTGAAGGTTTTTTTTTTTACTCCACTGCTGAGGAGTAAGGAATTGGTCTACACTGACAAAAAAACCCAAGCTCCAAAGGGGCAGCTGTGTTAGTCTAGTTCAGTAAAATAAGCAAACAAGGAGTCTTGTGGCACTTAAAGACTAACAAATATGTTTATTGCATGAGTTTTCTTGGGAGAAAATCCCTCTTCATCAGATGCTGTCTGTGATGAAGTAAGAAAAACCTCTTGGGTTACTGTGGTTCTTTTCTGTTCCTGTTCTTTGGTGATGGTATTCTGGTGATGGGACACAGGGGTGTGATAACTATAGGTACCACTAGGGGGGAAGCGGCTTTAGTGCGACCTTACCTGGACCCCCTGGGGGTGACAGGTTGTGGCCGGTTTAGACCAGGGGCAGGGCAGCTGGATGGAGAGGAGAACAAAGGGAGAGAGGGGAAGAAGGAAGATGGAGGTCAGAGGGGCAGGACCTCCGGGGCTCGTCCTGGGGGTTTACTATCTGCCCTCCTAGGTGATCTGAGAGCCAACTGTCCTAGCTGCTGTGCAAAGTGGATTGCTAATAAACCCTCTGACTGCTACACTGGCTGAGTGTCACTGCTGATTGGGATGGCTGGGACCCTCGTAGGGGGAGGAAACCCCCCCCCCCCCCCCAAGGGAGACCAGACAGAGCAAGGATCGGACTCTCTGGGCCTGGATTTGGGAAGCTGGCTACAGGTAGCGTGGAGACCCTGGTGAATGGGAGAAAGCTCCACCGTAGCAGAATCCCTGGTGGGCTGTGAACAGAGGGGATCCAAGAGGCTTTTCTGGGTTCTCCGTGACACTGTCTTCAAAGCATTTGATGAAGTGGGATTTTCTCCCACAAAAGCTCATGCAATAAATATATTTGTTACTGTGCTCCTTGTTTGTTCTTAAAAAAACCTAAAACTCCATTAGCAATCACCTACTGCTTGCTTTGTCAGATGGGGAGGGAGGTGACTGGCTGGCTCAGGATTGTTGAGGTAGGGATGCTCACCACTCAAGTCTATCCCAAGCAAGCAGGGGCTGTAACCCATTCCAATCTGAAGGTCATGGCCACTTTGGAGTTGGTGGGTCTGGGTCTTGTTCATTGAACACACCTCAGTCAAAGACCACTGCTCTTTGTCGCATGCATCTCCTTCTCTACCAACTTGTGAAAAGGTGGAGGCAATTTCACGCAAACTACCAATATTAGGAGAGTTAGGCAACTTAGGGTTAAAAATCGCAAGAGGAGCTCATGAGGTTTCATCACCCTTCATGCCAGCTGTGGTTTGGATTTAAACGTGAGCCTTGAAGCCCAATGGTTACTTGCTCCAGCTCTGACCATGTTTGCTGCCCTTGTGTCCAGAATAAGTAACACTTTATATTTAAAATCATTCTGGTTTTGCCAAGGTGCAATTGCTGCTGATTCTCTACCACTAGATGACAGTGTTTGCATTGTTTCCTCAGTACCTTTGAGCAGAAGGAATGTTCCAGCAATGCAAGGATTCAGCCTAAAGCAGGTGCCCCTGGGCTTGTGCTCTGTTTTTGCCCTTACAAGTGTATACAATGTTGCTGAGATTCATAATACTTCATAAGTTTTCATTTCAAAACAAGTATTTCAGGTCTTTAAAAAAAAAAGTTAAATTCTGCAGTAAAATAGGCTTTTTTTTTTAAAGTCAGTGCACAGAGCCTGATGCACTGTATTGGGAAGCAAAGAAATAGCACAGGAACAAATGAACTAATTCCACTGATGCCCTCTTTACATTCTCAGGTGAGGGGCTTATGTGATCACAGTGCGAGATGGTAGCCCCAGCTCATCCCTGGTTCCAAACCATTTGTTAGCCCTTTTACCCATGGTGCCCTCTGCCATTCCCAGGACATGAGCACAGCTCTACTGAAGCGTTACTAAAATGCCTCAACTTCTCAGTGAAAAAACAAGGAGTTGTGTGGCACTTTAAGACTAACAGATTTATTTTTTGCATGAGCTTAGTCTTAAAGTGCCACACAACTTGTTGTTTTTTCACTGGACTAGACTAACACGGCTATCCCTTTTAAAACTCAACTTCTCAGCAGATTTTTTTTTAATATTTATTGGATTTTGTACGAGAGCTGAGGCCTAAAAATCTTTATCTCCTTTAGGGCCCTAGGGCAACTGATGCAGAAAGTGACTGTCCTTCCACTAACTATCAGGACTAGTGTTTAGCTTGCTAGCTCTATAATAGTCCAGAGAAAATATATGAAATAAGGTGTCCTGTTTCACCAGTGTTACTGTACCCCGAGGAAATATTGAGCTCCCTGAAACTTACATTTTAAAAAAAGGCCACCTTCGGAGAACTGCTCCCCATGCCTCGTTCTAGGGTAGTGGGCATAGTGTGAAGTATGTAGCTTGGCACCAGTCAGACAAATCCTATCAAAAGTTTCCTGAACTACTCCAACAACTATTGCCCTTCTGCAATGCAGGAATGGGCACAAACTCAATCCAGTTAATTTTTAAAAAGTTTGATTTTTCTCCCACTACCATGGCACTGGACCACAACTGTGCTACAGCAAGCAGACACCTACACAAGGACTTTGCAACCTAGCGGCTTGAAACTCATTGCCATTCAAAGGAACAGAAGATGGGCCCTCAAGCACAGCTTTCAAGTCGCCAGGGAAGGCTTCATGTGATACATGAGCTATTACGTTTAGTATCACTGGCTAATGTGTTCTTTATTAAAACAAGCCAATCTTGCTTTCCAAAGACTTAGCCAACTGCCTGTGATAACCCCACCACCAAAACAAAGACACTGGAGTGGTGTGAGGATGACTTAAAATTAAGACCCAATGCCACAAAGGTATTTAAGGTTCCTGACATTCATTAAAGTCAATAGACATTGAGAACCTAAATAGCTTTGCTTGACTTAAATGTGTTAGTCTTTAAAAGTGCCACAGGACTCCTTGTTTGTTTTGCTGAACTGGACTAACATGGCTGCCCCTTCGGACCTTTTTAGAAAGCCTTCCCTGAGTTGGCCAGAAATGGCTCTCTAATGCACCACACGCGGCACTGACTGCCCAAAGTTGGAGTTGGGCTCTTCCTTCCTACTTCGTAAAGCTCCAGAAGCCCACTGCTACTGTGTCCTTCAATTGCATGCCAGCTGTGACTAAACCCTGAGCCTCAGGCCCTGTAATTACAGAGGCAATACTTCAGAAAAATCTTTTCATGATTGGCCTCAATACATTCCAAGGAGGTTTGGCCTGTCTGGGACATTGTCAAATGCTAATGACATCCAGAAGAGGCTTTTTGCAGAATTAATTTCCAGCCCAAAGTCACTTAACCCACTACTGGTTTGAAAGTGATGTCATGCCTGGTGCAAGAACAGTGGTGAAAAGTGCCACGAGTTCCAGTGAATTTTCTTGCCAACTGCCACAACCTTCCAGTAAGTGGAGGGCGGGATAAGGGGAGGCAAAGTAGAACTGAATGAAGTCATCAAGCTGTTGCATGGCTTCTTGAACTGTTTGTAACATGTCTATAAACAAGTTCAGGGTAGACAGCCTTGGAGCTTTTGTTCCTCATTCTAATCCTCTGTAGTTGATACAAGGGAAGGGGGAAGAGGTAATTCTTTCAGATTAGTGGAGAAGAAAAATCCAGGCTGAATGGCTCAACAAATTAACCTCAGACCCTAGTGCCACAGGGAGTTTCCCAACATCCCCCCAGTTGTCAGCTAGTAACCGTGTTATATCAATTTAGTGAGCACTCCAGCACACCCCCCCCCCGAATTTCAAGTCCTGAGGAAGCTGCTTGTAGGGTTTAAGAGGCTTTTCTGTTTTCCGCGCTCCCTTGCATCTTCTGGTGCTCACTGAGTGATGTCATGATCCCTAGCAAAACTGCAGTTTCCTGCAAATGATGTGCCCAGCCAACTTTAGAAAGATGCCACTAGCACCTCTCACTTCTCAAGGGCCACGACACTGTAAAGAAACACGGCCCCTGTGAAAGCTTCTGCTTGATGACAGTGCTTGGGGAACAAGTTGTCTGTCCTCACCGTCAGGCAGACTATTGGGTTACCTACAGCAGCTCCCACTCCACACACCAAGTGTTGCCCCTTCCCTAGGGTACCAACCTAAGCTCACTTGGTTAGACTGTGAACACTTCAGGGCAGAGGGTGTCATTCATCTCTAGGCCCCAGCCTGGGGGGAGGCTCAGGGCATTAATTAGCACAGTAAAAACATTAAACAACGGGCACTGGCTGCCCCCCTTCACCAGGTTTACGCTATAGCACACGTAGCTCCTGTTTGGTTCCTTTCTCTCAGTGAGTCAGGACGCAGCCACACCCATGAGCCAAACTTTCTTCCTTACAGAGCCAGCCACGCTGGGCCCATGGGGGGGTTAAGTAGGACCCCAAGTGCCTCACCCACTGCCCCATGGGAGACGGCATCTTAACCACTGCCATGGGAACAGAAGCCTGAAGCCAGCCCTTTGCTGAGCTGCTGCGGGCTCAGATTTAACACTCTAGTCTCCACCCTCCCACCCAGTGTGTGTGTGGCATGTGACCTTCGGTCTCACCCCTGCTCTCCTACTGCACTCCCTAGCTCCCAGCCCTTCGCCTGGGTCATTGCTGTGTAGCTTTAACTCTCTTTCCCTGCCCCCAGCTGCCTCTGAACCCCAGTTCCCAGCCTGACTAGCACTGACCACTCAGCACAGACTCTGGCCACACCAGCACCACAAGAAAAAGGAAAAAAACACAAGCATTCAGGACACTCACCAGCCAGGAGGGAGGTACGACTGGTGTGATCCAAATCACTGCTTAAGGCACAGAGCTGATTGGCTGTGCCAAATTTAAAGAGTCAGCCCCCAGAAAGGCATTCTGGGAAAAAAATGTTGCTATAAGAGCACAGCCCCTTCCCAAAAGGAAGAGCTAGCAGGGCGTAGACAGACAATGAGATAGTGGAGCTGTTGCGGTCACTAGCTAGTTCCGTATCCATCATGTCAGTAATAATTCATCTTTGGGCCTAGCAGTTTGAAGGCAATGTTATTTTTCCCACTAGTGTGCTCTGGAGTATTTTACATAGCAGGTAATAACTCTATTTCCTCTCCTCACCTACACCCACCCACTCTTTACTCCAGCTCTGTGGCAACTTTGGGGCAGAGAGCTCAGTAAAAAGGCTTTCCTGCATGTGTGTACAATGAGGGGTTGGGGGTATAAACTAACAACAAACAGGCAGGGTAAAAAGTGGGAAGAGGTGAAGTATAGCATTAAGAAACCATAAGCCATTCTTGACGTTCCAATTGACCAAGGCTAGAAGCCTAGCTAAGGAACAAGGAATGGACATGCTCGTTGTATCAGTTTGTTTTTGTTGGTGTTACTGAAACATTGTGGGGTGAGTTACTAGCTATGCCTTTGCTGGGCCAATGAAAAATCAATGGAATTAACCTGTTTAGGAAGGCTAAAGTGGGACAAAGGGAGGGGGACTGAGATTCTTGTCCGAAATGACATAAGTTGTTTCTAAGTCACTGACAGAACAACTGCCCCACTTACACATCTGTCTAGGTGTATGAAAAAAACCCTGCATGGTCATGGGGGAAGGCGGTCTGAAAGATGTGCTGGAAGACTCATGCTGCTAGGACGAAAACATCCTTGGAATTCCAAACACTATAGCTGATGCTTTCCTACCACAAAGTTTCCACCAATTGCTCGGGGGGGGGTAGGGTTAATGAAACATCTAACAGACAAAAAAAATTCCTCTTTGATCACAGAACTAAAATGAATGGTAACTTGGGTACAAGTGCTTCAGACTTGCTCACATTTATAATGTGCAGGTAGACTAAAGTCCAGACCAGTAAAATATACAGTTGGTGCTTTACCAGGGACACATTCACAAAGCTGAACACAATTAAGAGCCAAACCAGCCAGGAGCAGTTAATCAGAAAAACACTAATGATAACTGGGAATTATTTAAGAACACTCTACTAATTGCTGGCAAAGCCACACTCAAGGAAGAAGATATTGGGGTTAAAAAAAATCAGTGGCTCCTTGTTCCTAGGAAGCAGCGGGACCTAGTGACCTGAGTGGGGAGGGAAACATGGGACACCAGCAGTCCAGAGCTGATTCAGACACTGCTGGATGCTGGGTGGATGATACTCCTGTTCCCAGGCACCAGCAGCCCACTTCATTTGCCCAATACTGCAGGCTTGGGCAGCATGTCACAGTGGGAAGCTGGCTAGATGTTCTCGGGCCACCTCCTTGCCAAGCAGGGAAGAGGCCCTGGGAATTGGAGCCTCCTCACCCTGGCCACATGGGAGATGCTAGAACCATCTCCTTGCTGAGCCAGACTGGCAGAACAGCCTCCATAACCCTCCAGTGGCAGCTTCACAACTTTGCTGGAGACATGTACTCCATCCAGGCTGATGAGGGGCCTGCAGCCCTCAATCACTCCCCCTCTGTTGTGACCACAGCAACTCCTCCAGAACAGAACAAAGCAGAGGCCAGGCCAGCTCTGAGTTCTGCTGCATCCCAGGCAAGCCAGCTCCCGAAACCCCCACTTGCCAGAAAGCCCCAGCTGGCTCAGGGTTAGTGTGTGTTTCAGCAGTCAGTCCCAGGTCTCCTTGCGTACACAGGAACCAGGCTGGGAAGAAGAGGCCCCAGCTCCCAGGCCTCTCCACAGAGGGGTCGTGTGTGCACAAGGGAAGTGCCACCCTCCCTCTACATGCGCCATACCCAGCATGGCACAGGGAATGTCCCAGCCAGGTCCTAGAGTAGCAAGGGCAAAGCTGGTGCCACAAAGAGGTGCTACTTTGTTCAAATGTTTCCTTCCTCCTGCATAACCAGGCACTCCCCTGAGCCCTGGCTGCTCAGACAGAACCTGTCTGCCACAGCTAGGTGTAGTTCTCGGCCAGCGACACAGTCACACACAGACCCCCCCAAGCAGCTGCTTATTGTTTATTGCACAAGAAGTTGGCATCGCTGCGGCTGGGTGGTGCAGTACAAAACTCTCACAGTCACTGGTCAAAAGCCATTGCAATTCGCTGTATCCAGAGACTTCATTTCTGTACAGGAATATACACGGGTGTCCATGCACACACCAACACCCAGGCCCTGCTCTTCTCCAGCCCTGGAAGGGGAAGCCCTGTGGCTGAACCTAGGCTGGCAGAGGATGCAGAATGAAGAAACAGCAGCAAGGCAAATGATAGAGGGCTTGATTCTGCTCTCACTTACAGCAGAGTCACTCCGTGGGCTTCTCATTTCCACCCCTTTGTGACAAGAGAATCAGACCAAGAGTTTCCACTTTAACCCACAAACCCAGCAAAGTCTGCATCAGTTCTGCACATGTGGACGCTCAGCTGCCTGCCTCAGAGCAAGTCTGGAGGGGTCATTGCTTTAAAAAGTGATCTTGGCTGGTTCCAGAGGCTAGAGAGCCATTTCGCTGCAGTCACCAGAACCAGAGCGAGAGAAAAACCAGCATGGTGGCTGCACAAGCCATTTGCAGAGCCTCTAAGCTCCTACTGATGGTCTCCACTGGCCAGCAGCACATTCCACTGAAATAGTTAAACAGCGAGCATAGGGGCCACGTGCACTCGCATATTGAAGAACAGGCCAACACCTCAGAGAAACTCCCCCAGCTGCTCTCTGCCTCGGGACAGTCCCCTGCATTGGTGGGGCAAAGCTGCCACAGCCGTTCACTATGCGCACAGACCCGAAGGCCCCATGGAGTACTGCCCAACTGAAAGGAAAGGGTGCACCGCGCTCAGTGGGTGGAAATGGGCTGACAGAGTCAGTGGGACTACTGCCATTGCTCTGATGGGGCCCAGAGGCATACCTCTCCATGGCCAGGAGCTGACTAGGAGCTTTAGCTACTTCACCCTCCCTTTGATCGATATGCCATGAAAAAGCACAAAAAACACAAGGGAAAAAAATTATCCTGAAAAAGCAGCTCCCTGGCCATTTTACTGCGGCTAACATTTAAAAAGAGGCTATCCCCAGCAGGAGATACTGGCCAAACGTCCACTCAGACAGAAGTGCCCACTCAGCCCTAGTGTCTCCAGCCAATCACAAGGGATAGAAGGACACAGCTACAGGCACTGTGACAGGAGCAAAGGAAACACCCTGCAGGAAATCCTTGGGACAGCTCAGGGTTCTCTGCTTCTCAGACACTCATTAGGACTTGTTCAGCGCCCAGTTCCCAGGGGGCAGATCTCATACACTTCTTCACTACTGCCTAGCCTCAGCGGGACATGGGGTGTTGTAAGGGGTCCCTGCTGCCCCCGGGCCCAAAGACCCCCGGGCCTGGAGCTCAGACACTGAGCAGCAATTGGATAATGACAAAATGATTCTGCTGGAACTTTTCACGTCCCCTCCCCCAGGAGGGCAGCTTTTGGCAAGAGGCTGGTGATCCAGCCCCCTCGCAGCAACCCGCTTCGTTCCACATCATTAGCTTCGTGTGGGCATCTCTCCTTCGCACCTTGGCTTTGGTTTGGAAAGAACCCTGTGGGCTGCAGTGGCTCAAGCCTGACAAAGGAAGCAGAGTGACAGACTGCAGCTGGCTACACAAACCCCCGGGGAGGGGAGTCAAACCGCTCAGGGAGGGGCTCTCTGCCCACACCAAGAGCAAAGGACCCAGCCTGTGGCCTGCCCCAGACCCTGCTCTGCCCGAGGGGTGCTGGGAAGGGGCCATGCTCCATCACTCCTGGCCAAAGCCTTCAGTCTCCTCAATTGCAAACAGCAGCTTCTCCTTCAGCTGTTCGTAGCTCTTGTAGGGAGGAAGGTCCAGGCGGTTAAAGCTGGTGAGACAACAAAGGGCGTCAGTGTGATGCCAGTCCACACCTCCTCTCAGCAGGGACAGCTCCCTGTTCTCTCATGACATGAACTGGCCCCAGCACACACAAGCTGTGGCCACATCCCCTGAAAGCCCACTGTGGATCTGGTCGGAGAGGAAACGTGGGACGGACTGGAGCTCTGTGTCCCAGGCAGCCCCACGCAGACTGTTTGGATTCCCCCCACTCCAAGAGGAGCTGAGACTCACCACGTGTGACTTCGGGGCAGCCACGTCTCTTTGCCAACCTTATCAATGCAGAACTTCTGAGGCCCGTTACTGCCTGTCAGTCACAAGTAGAACAACTCTCATTACTTACAGGAAAGGAAGCAATGAACACTGGAAAAGAACACTTCGTACACCATAGAGCTGACCTGCACAACTCACTAAAACCCCCAAAACTCCTGATTTCACAAAACCTGAAGCAAGGCTTCTTCAGTTAAAATTGCCCTGTTTAATAAGGAAGGTAAAACCAGCTCTGGAAAACACAATAAAATGAATGAAAAGGGGAGGAATTTGATAGCCACAACTATAAATTAGCAGTGGTGAAATGCCATGGCCAGTCAGTTAATGCCAAAGAGCCTGGTTTTATGGAAATTAGGTTTGTCAGACAAACTGGTACCACTCTTTGATGAGATTACAAGTTGGGCTGACCAAGATAACTGCGATGACATAGTTCCAAAGGGGCAGCTGTGTTAGTCTAGTTCAGTAAAACAAACAAGGAGTCCTGTGGCACATTTAAAGACTAACATGTATTGCAATAAATAAATTTGCTAGTCTAAGTGCCACAGGACTCCTTATTTGCTGTGGTTCTTTTTTTTTCGTGATGACATAGTAGCCTTCAACTTCTGTAAGGGGTTTGTCTAAGTACTGTGTAACGTTTGGATAAAGAGGTGAGAGCACTAGGGTGAGTTCTGTTCCCTCTCTGGGCCTTAGCTTGCCTCTGCTTTTGTAAAGCGCTGTGAGGCATACTGTAGAAAGGCGAGTAGATTGGCCAGAACACCATCCCACTCCTCTCCCCACCTTCCTGCACCAGTGGAATTGGAGGCTTATTGCAATTCTCTCTCCTTTACCCCGCCCCTCTTCCTAGGCACCCAGGGGCAGCTGCAAGAGGAGTACCAATGAGCTCTGCGAATCCTCCAACTGGTAGACGGCAGGTCCCCGTAACAAACTGTAAAAGCCGGATCCTCTTCTCATTGTCCATCTCCTTCACTACCTGCAGCCAAGAGAGCCGATGCAATGACACAGAGATTCTGCCATCACCCCTGTACGCCTGGCTTCAGCAGTGGAGCTTGGGGCTGCTGTGGGGGGAGCAGCATCCCTCACTCTTGCTTCTGTGGGTTGGTGGCACCTTCCTGCAGTCCAGCTCCAATAGGAAGCCAAATGGCAAAACAGAGCATCCCCCGGATGCTGAGACCACAGGACCTGATCTACAAGCCAGAGAGGTGCAGGTGGGACCCAGGAATTAGGCCAGAAGCATATTCTGGGGCTAGAGCCTCAGGAAGGGAGATGGGCCCTGAGAACACAACAGGAGCAGCTTCTCATGCTGTGAGGTTGGGACTTGGGCTCTGCCCTGCACTGCCTCGGCTGAGGACCGCATAGCTCCTTTCTGCCTTGCCCGTCTATGGAAGAGGAAAGGCCCAGAACTGCCTTATGACCGGCCTAACTTGTCACTGCCTCCGCCTTGCCTCCCCGAGAGCACTGAGTGCTGCCTGCAGCCCTTACTTGGCCACCCCAGAGCAGCTCCTGGCTCGGTTTCACTTTATTCTGCCTGAAGGCTGGTGAGCCTGCCGGCCTCCCGATCCCTCGTCTCAGGTGCTCCCACCATTGACCAGGACTCAGGCTCACCTGCCAGAACCACTGGATCTGTTTGCTGTTCTTGGTGTAGTGGCGGTAGATGGTGTTCCTCTGCCAGTCGCTCATGTCCATCTCCTGCATCCCGCACAGCATCAGCTAGGGAACCACAGATGTCAGCAGGAGCCCCGGGCTCTCCCCATACCCACCCTCTAACTTGGGGATGCAGCAGTTCCCCCAAGTCAGCCTTGGCACGGGGTGCAGGCAGTGGGGCTC
The DNA here is from genome assembly GCA_007922195.1 of Podocnemis expansa. Classification (NCBI taxonomy): domain Eukaryota; kingdom Metazoa; phylum Chordata; order Testudines; family Podocnemididae; genus Podocnemis; species Podocnemis expansa. The sequence goes on from ML682138.1 coordinate 1,827,586, forward strand.
TGTTTCCAAGCCCCACCCCAGGCACTGGAGATTGAAGAGACCCGCAGGGATTCTCCCACTCTGTAGGAGATCAGCCTGGCAGCAGGTGCCCTGCCCCAGCAGAAGGCATGGGCACTGGTGTCCAGATAATGCCCCCTGGCAACTGAGGCCATTCCAGGGGCCGGGCTAACTACGCAGTGTTTGTACTGACCCCTGGGCGAGGTTGGGGGCTCCAGCCACTAGCTGGCAGCCCCTCCCCTCATGCCTGGAAACACAGACAGCCTGGCACTGCCCCAGCTCTCCACTGACCCACCTCCAGCTCCTTCTCGTCGAAGTACCGCAGCCATTCCAGCGGCGCCACCTCATTGAAGCCATCCAGGAAGGCCTTGGTCTGCTCCTCTACACCTCGTGTGAACCTCCAGTCTGTCAGCAGCCTGCAAGGGCAGACACAACACGTGGAGAGCCTGGCCAAGATCTCAGACACGTAACTGCAACCAGCCCTGAAGCCTGCAGACTCCACCAGCTATGCCTTCTGAGCCTCTGGAGCAGTGATCCCCAAACTTTTCACATCACATTCCCTCTGCCCCCACCTGCAGGGTTCACAGTCAGGGCTGGGGTGGAAGCAGAGCTGCAGTCAGGCCATAACTGGGTGTGGAGCTGTAGCCAGATCAGAGTCCAGGGCCTGAGGCCTAAGCCACAGCTGTGGGCAGGGCCAGAGCAGACTTGGGGGCAGACCGGGACTGGGTGGTGGGCTGCCCTGGGCTCCGCTTTGCCTCCAAATGGATCCACCACACCCCACCCCACAGTCCAGGAAGCATGCCCCACAATTTGGGGACTTTTGTTCTTGGGTCAGGAAAGGATCGGCCATTCCCAGTGAGCAGCAGGGTGAGCACAGAGGAGGTGGGATGATGAAGAGAGGGACCTACGAGTTCTAAAGTTTCCTCCCAACCCTTTCCTGTATGACGCTCCTGCCTCCCAAAGCCAAAAGTAGCGCACATGCCAGGATCAGCCGACAGAGGGCACCACAGGACAGAGCACCTGCTGTCCTGGGTGTGTGGGCGGCGCCTGGCCACATGGCTTAGCCGAGCACGACGACAGGGAAGTGCCTACTCCAACAGATCTTGGGGTTCTCTGCTGCCCGGGCCCCTCTGCACTGAATCGGTGGCACCCAGAGCTGCAGTGGGCAGACAAGTAGCTGCACCTGCAGGGTCTGGGGCAAAAGGAAATAGAAGCCCTCAGCCTATAACTTCCCTCTCTGGAAGCGCTCACAGCACCACAGCTACCACCAGAGTCGGATCCCAGACTGAGCGCAGAAGATGGGGCAGTGCTGCCTGAACCAGCCAGCCCACAGCCCCTCTCTTCCTGCCTGCTGCCACCTCGCAACCAAGACTCCAGGAACAATGGCCCAGCTCCTGAGCCGCACACTCCATGCCGGGCCCTCACAGCCAATTGCGAGCCCAGGACTGTATTTACATGATATACTCCTCCTTGTTCTCCTCCGTCACCCGGATACTCTCGCCTCCTTCCTTTAGCTCGTGAGTGGTCACCTTGCCCAGAATCTCCATGTCTTGGATGAAGTAGAGCTCCAGGCCGCACTCCTCCAGGTTGTTCTCCCTGAGTGAAAAACAACACAAGACACGTTACCTTCTCTGCAGCCAGCAGGCCTCGCCGTCCATCCACTGTGCTCCCTGTGGACATCCTGGCAACTGTCTGTGGCCAAGCTGAATGGCAAGGGCGGCATGTTTCTGCACAGGCTGCCTGGACATTTCACAGGCTCTCATGCAGGAGTTGCTGGGTCTCATACAGCCAAGGCCTGAGGCAGGATCTTGTGCACACAGGCACCAGGATTTGTGGAGCTTGGGCAAAGACTGCCCTGAAGCCTAGGGTCTAGGCCCTTTCCCCAGTGGAGAAGCAGGGACCCTGGGCCATGGCTGGGAGCTGGCTGGGGAGAGGTACTGACTTGATCCAGACGATGGAGTTGTAGAACTCAGGGTCGATGGATTCCAGGTCCTTGAGGGTGGGTCTCTTGTTAAGCATGCGTTTGTAGAATGGGAGTGTGAAGCCAGTGTCAATGAATTTTCCATGATACAGTGCCTGTGAGGAGAGACCCCCCGTGTCACTGGCCTCTGGCTCCCAGGTTGGCCACTGATGCTCCCTGGTCCCAACGCTCCCCAAGGCGGCAGTGACTAATGCTCCCAGCATGAAGGCGGCTGGGTTCCTGAGATTCGGGACTGATTTCTTTTGCGACTAGGTGACAGGGTGGAAGAGGGTTGCCTGGCAGCCCCTTCTGATGGATCAGCCCAGCCATGCATCCGGGGGTCCTGCTCTCTTGGGGGTGCAGGAGCTCTACCTGCAGTGCTGGGGTGCAGAACACCCTGAACTGCATATCTCCGTCCCATGTTGCAGCTCTGTTCACAGCCCTGTGGGCCACCCTCAATTCCTGGCTTCAGGAGGCTCAAGGCAAAGGCAGCCAAAAACAATGCAGACACTTGTCTAGAGCCGCCCAATGGTGATTAATAGTCTGGGGTTTTTACTGGGATCCTGGACTGCTCTGAGCAGGGCAGGGCAGCTGAGGAAGAATATACCAAATTCCTGAGAATGGCACCACAGAGGGGCTGGGGTCAGGAGAGCCCAGAGCAGGGCACTCTGTGCACCAGTCCCCAGCCCCCAAGAGCATGAACCCCAGAGCATGGGGAGATCTGCACTGGGCTGGGCTCAGGCAGCCAGACAGGAGGAGTCACACTGGGGTTTGAGCGGCTGGAAAATCTCACATGGTGGGGCTAAAAATAGTCCCCAAAGCTATGGATACACTGGAACGCTGGGTGGCAGCCAAGGAGCCGGGCCCATCCCCGCAGAGCAAGCTGGCGAGGCCAGGGCTGGGACACAGGCCCCCCCATAGGCCCCCTGAACCTCCCCTGGCTCACAGGCCCCATTCCAGCTGCTCCAGTATACAGGCTCCCTCCAGCCCCACACAGAGACATCCTCCCCCAACAGATACACAGACACCTGGGACCAACCTCCTCAAGCCACTCACGGCTTGCTCGGGCCAGCAGCACAACCTGAAGCTGTGGATCTGGCAGGCCCCACAGTCCAGCCATACCCTGGGCTGAGCACATGGCCCCAAATGTCAGGAAGGATGGCTTCCAATGCCTCCCCCTACCACTCTAGGCCTCAGAGCCCTAAGGCGCCACCTTTGCCATCCACCCCCAAGGCTGAGGATGGGGTCAGCTGTTTCCACAATGCGGAGATGTGCACCTGCGCCAAGCCTGCACCACAGGGACCCAGGGCGCCTGCCAACCCTTCCACAGCTAAGTCAGGGAAGGGCTGGCCCTTGAAGGAGCAGGAGACCTGGGGGAAAGTTCTCCTGGGGCCAAGTAGCTGAGCCTCATCCAAATGCAGTCCCTACTCCCCATGGCCCCATCTGCTCACCGCCTCCAGCCTGCTCTCCATGGTCTCTTTCCTTACTAACTGACTCTTTCTCCTCCCTCCTTCCACCCTGCCCACACAGCAGCTGGCAGCATAGGTGCTCACCATGGCTATGAAACGGCCAATGAAGCGGAAGTAGGTGAGATGGTCAGGGTTGATGGAGGAGGCGGGGTTGATCTGCAGGCAGTAGTTGTTCTTCCCAGCATATTCAAACAGGCAGTACATGGGGTTGAGCACCTCGTGGGACAAGAGGAAGAACCATTCCCTGGGGGGCGAGAGAACACTGCAATGACAGAGCCGCTCCATCACTCCCGGGCACTGTGCCCCAGGGCAGAGCCTGCAGCCATGCCACTCCTGCCCTCAGGCTTACAGGCCACTGTACACAAGAGCATCACTGGGGCTGTGCTGCGAGCACGGCCAGGGGCGCTCTCTTCTGCAGAACATCCCGTGCAATCCGGCTTATTTTTCTGGATGCAGCTTGGACAGCCCAGGGCCTTCTTGCGCCAGTGAGGGCGTTATCTACTCTCCCGTGACATCCTCCACCCCAGAATCAGCTGTGTTTCATTACCGCCATCTGCGGTGTGGGAAGTGTTCTAAGAGACATCAGCATGACAAAGGCAAACCAGGGCCCCGGCACCCAGCACTCGCTGGTCTCAATCCTAGGCATGGCAAAGGGGCCAGGGACCCCAGAGACTGCTGAGCAGCTGCTGGCTCCTGCCATGTGCCTGGGTACACACACTCCCACCAGCCATGCACACTTGCCTGCTTGCTTGGCTCCGTCATGCTCACTGGTGCCTGCTCACACAAACTCTGCACACCTGCCTGTGTTGAGTGCATCACACCCACGCCATGCACCCAGTGCACATGCACACACACCAGCCCACACCCAGAGCACATAAACACCCCCCTCCTAACACACACCCCTATCTATGCCCAGAGTGCACACATCACATACCCACATAGCACTCTACATCTGGGGCACATACACACCTGCTGGCACCCAGAGTATGCAAACACACACCTGGCCGTGCTCAGAGCACCTCCACTGCTCCCACACCTGCTTATGTTCTTAGCCTGCACACACCTGCCCCTCCCCATGCATACCTGCCTATGCCCGGCACACACACTGTGCACACATATAGACCCTTCCTGAAATGGGTCTGGCTGTCTCCGCAACCCCCATAAGCCATGTCTCACACAGCTCCCATGCGGAAAAGCACTGCCCTCCCTGCTCGTTAGCTCAGGGGAGGCACACAGTCTTTGCTTTGGTCCTCCCTAGCAGCTCAGGGCAAGGAGTCGTCGTCCAATGCAGAGTGCACCCCAGTATCCTGTCCGTGGTTCTACCCTGTGGTAGAACAGCTTGACGTAACCTACCATAGGGTAAAACCACTGGCAGGACACAGAGAGACAAAGAGAGCATGTGCCCACGAACCAGAGCTGGATCACCGTTGAGAAGGAGCAGTCAGAACGTGATAGACACAGCTACACTAGGGAGGTGGGGTGAGGGAAGAAGAAAAGTTAACCCATCACCCAGCCAGACACCCAGGCGGAGGCAGCCAGGGCCAGCAGAGACCAGGCCTAAGGCTGTGCAAGGAGATTTTCCTGAGAGCGCAGAGCCAGGGCTGCCTGCCTGCCTGTCATCAGCCTGGCCTTCTCCTGGAGCCACAGGGCCCTTCGCAGGGGACATCAGTGTTCTCCCTGAAGAGAAGGTGACTCAATACTCCCTCTAGGCCCATGGGTCTCCCATAAACCCCCTACTTTCCCTGCCACCTCCGGGGAACATGTGGGACAGCCACTATCTCCTGTAAGAGACTCCCAGGGAAGCAGGCAGAGCCCAGTAGCAGGGTCTTTGGCTTTGTTCTGTTACTATGGCACGCCACGCACACAGGATTCAGGCCATTTGTCAGCCAAAACCCCCAGGATGCATTCTCTGTCCCAGCAAGTGTCAGGCCAGGCCCTGGGAGAGGAAGATAAGCGGGTGTTTGGCTTCGTCAAGGCCCCAACCGCTCCTTGTACCCATGCTGGATGTTCGGCTCACGCTGCCCCACAGTGGCACAGTTCCCATGTGCTCAGCAGTGAGTAGGACTCACCTGGCAATGCCACCATAGTCCAGCCCCTCCTCCCCGCGCATGATGATGTACAGCCTGCGCCGCAGGTCATAGGGCTTCATGTTCATAATCTAAAAGGGGGAAGAGATGGCACTTGTCACACCAGGGCGCCCCTGGTCCAGGGGCTGCTTCTGCAGCCATGGCCAGCGGCACCAATGCTCCCACGAGCCCACAGTCCCCACCTAATGTTCTGGTTCAGGGTGCTTTGCGCTCCCTGCTGCTGCTCAGCTGTTCATGGTCTCACCTGCTGGAAAGAGTCCTCAAAGAGCGTCTGCCGGGAAACGCTGATCTTCACGTGGCTAGGCAGCGCGTTTGACTGGAACCAAAACACAGGCACTGGGCTCCATCAGTCAGTACAGCTCTCCCCACCCTTGCCTCCTTCCACTACCCCCAACCTGGCTTGGCCAAGAGGCCTCCTCCAACACGGGGTGCCCCACGCCCCATCCCACGGTACTCACGTGACACAGGAAGCGGAACTGGTGATACTTCCAGCGAAAGCTTCGGTCGTAAGCCCCAGGGGAACCACCCTGCTTATTCCTACAAGGTTAAACACATGGGTCTTGGATCAGGCCAGGCCAGGCCAGGCCCGTGCACCAGCAGCTCACGTCTGCTGGGAGCCAGGCTCCATGTGCCAGCCCTGGCCAGGAGATCTCCCCTGCTCACTCTGTGCCTGGAGAATGGCCAGTTTAGAAAGCCTCCACACTGCAGGGCACGAGAGGAACAAGACTGGGGTAAGCACGCACAGCAGCTGAGAATACTGTGGCCATGGCCAGAGGTCGTCCTGACAGTGTGGAGGCAAAACATTGAGCCATTGGCTATTAGGATAATGGCTGCGTCCACCCCGGAGTGCAGTGTACACAGCTCAAGGGCTCTCGCTAATGGCAGCGCTTGGCACATTCACAGCACTAGGTGAAGGCTCTGAATGGAACCTCCCGCCCCACAATGCAGGAGCCGTGGGACGGCCCAAGGCTGCAGCAGAGCTGAGCACAGAGGAGCAGGGTCCCAGCCCCCAGCCAGCGTAGCAACGGAAGAACAAGGGAGCTTACCCTGATTCAAAGCCAGGGCGTGGGTCTTTGAAGGTGGTGGTACGGGTGTTGTGATCCACAAAGTAACGCACCCCCTCGCTGGTGTACTTCATCTCCCAGCCAGGAGGCAGGGCCGGCTCCTGGATCATCCTGCCCAGCACAAGGAAAAGGTGACTGGAGACATGGCATGCTGGGGCAAGCAGGTCCTGTTTCCCTCCCCACCTAGCATGCTCCTTCCCATGCAGCCCCCAACTGGGAAGAAATGCAGTACCTGGCCCCCAGCCCTCCCTGCTTGTGCTGCTCCCCTTAAGTCACAGCCTTCTGCTCTGTCAACTCCTGGCTCATAGGAAGCCCTTCCACACTGCAGGACTGGTGGACCTCGCAGGCACCCAACTCAGCCCCACACAGTGCAACCTCAGCCCAGAAAGTGGGAGTCCAGCTCCCAGCAGCAGTGCAGAATGGAGCATTGGGCCCTGGCATAGTCTAAGAAGAGCCCTGGGGCAGGAGAAGTCAGGGACTGGAGGGTAACATGGAACATGCACACACAAGTGCAAAGTGCTTCCTCCTGCCCAAACAAGCCCAGAGCTCCCTTTGTGCTGGGGCCTGGGTGATGGCTGCCTCCCAAGTCCAGGGGCCTGGCAAATGTTCTCAGACAAGATTCCCAGGGGAAACCACCTTGCACACTCGCTGTCCTTGGGTCACTGCCTTGCTGCAGTTCCTCGCCTTGAGGTTTGTGCTCCGGGGCCCTCTGGCGGCAGCTATCTGTGGCAATGGTGTTTGCAGGCCCGATCTGGGCAGTGTCCTGTGGCAGGCTCCTGAGCTCTCAGACGCTGGGGTTTTCTGTTATGGTTATGGGCCCACCCTCCCTATGTGTGACCAAGCAGTGCTCCCTACCCCTGCGTGCGAGGATCCTCCCACTGAGTGGTCCGCGTGTTGTGGTTCACGTAATACACTCGCCCGTTGTCCTGTCTCTTTTCTAAGAGAAGAGAGAGGGAGAGGAGGAGTCACCCTGCTCCCACCAGCCCTTTTGCACTGACAGCGCTGACTTCAGTCCACTTGCCTGGCTCTACATTGATGCCTCATGAGCTACCATCCCTCTTGTGGGGAATGACAGTGCTGCAGAACTGGGCTGTGACTGCAGCTTGTGTGGACAGACCTGGGGCCGGCAGCAGCAAAGATGGGCTGCAGCACGGGCTAGCCATGTGCAAAATGACCCGGGGCTCGGTTGGGGCTAGTACAGCTCATGCTGTCCCAGGTCCCTGCTCCAGTCCCCCATTTAACTCGGTACATCTCCAGGGGCTGCAGGCACTCACAGCCATCTCTTGGAGCCTACTGTACCTCTCAGCTCCCCATGACCAGGGATCTCCCATGGTTCAGGGCCCCTCCCTCTCCTTGCAAATGGAGGGCCCTGGCCTCAGGCTTGGGTTAAAGAAGCAAAAAAGAGAACAGCAGTGATTACTCTCACCTCCCTCCACCCCACGCAAAGCAGAGTCTACCCTCCACATGCTGTAGGCTCTGGGGCCTACAGAAAGCTCATTGCTGAGCACTCAGGGCCAGGCCACAGCACAAAGAAACAGAGATACAGGATGGGCATCTCCTGGGAAGAGTGCTGCTACTAGCCTTGTCCCGAGTCCCTCCCCCTACCACACTTACCCGACCACATGCACCTCTAGCTTCACATCCAATGCCAGCCATGCCGCCTCCTATCACACACACGTTCCACACTACTACACGGCACACTCAATCCCTCACACACCCGCTTTACACACAACACACCCCTCATTCCCTTCAACTCCCCCACACTCACTTTACATATGCACTCCTACTGCCCAACATGCAGACCCGCCCCGAGGTCACGAGCCAACAGCCTGTCTGTACACACACCAGGCACACTCACAGCACACCCGACACAGAGAGTTCTCCATGCCCTCCCTACACCTCTAGCGTACATGCTGCCCAGCACGCTCCAGGTGCACCCCTTCCTTTGTAGGTAACCATCAGATATGCACCCCCTCCCCACATAGCCCTAGACACACACACTCACTGCCCCTTCTGCAGCACCCACTCACAGACCGACACAACCTGCCGTGTGCACTGTAGTCCCTGTACACACACACCACTGTCATACAGACACACAGACACATACACATCTCCTATGCCTGCTCTCCAGGCACCACAGCACACATGCAGCTAGATGCCTGACACTGACCTTATCTGTGCTGCATGGCAGCTCCCCTCACACACACATACCCAAACCACTCAACTCTGACCCTCCCCGTCCCCCTCGCCTCATCCATGCACTCTGGGCCACCAGCCCCTTGTCTGCTCCTGCACACACACAACAGGGAGGAGCTGAGTTAGTTTCCCAGCTGTGTCACTGTTCAGTCAAGAGGCCAGCTCACTGAGCCACAGCGTGCCATGCGTGTGGCCTGGCTCAGCTCCCATCCAGACAGCACCTCTGGCCCCTGGGAGTTTCTAGACTCCCACTCCTCTTTGCCACTCGCTTGCTCACTGGCTCCACAGGTAAGCGGGGGAAGCAGGAAGCTCCCTAGAGTCCCAGGCAGCTCCTGTGGGACGCTGGAGCTGCAGCACTAATTGGAAACAGGCTCCTTTCCTCCTCCCCGCCTGGATGCTAAGGCGGGTCCTGTGTTCACTCCCACCCCACGCTGCAGCTCTGACTGGGTTCAGGATGTGCCAGGCTCCTCACTGAGACCACAAGGTTACTGAGAATAAATCAGGGCCAGAAACAGAGGGCAACGAGCCAGTTAGGCTGGGGCCAGGGATCCCAAGCCCCTGTGGGCTCCTGCCCACAGCCACTGGCCCACTCACAGGAGCATGACTTGGGCCATTTCTTCATATGCTTTAAGAGAGAAAAGTGGGAAGCTGAGCGTTGCTGAAACCCCTCAAGTAACCCTGGCCAATGCACCTCCTGCACAGGGCTCAAGGAGCAGCCACCAGACATCAACGCCACCCTGAGCTGCCTGCTTGCTGGGCTCTCCCCTTGCACTGCCAGCTCCTCCAAGGCTCTGCATCGCTCAGCCCATGGTCCAGTCAGACCACCGCCCCCAGAGCTCCATGTCACCTGGCCCATGGTCCAGCTGGGCCACCGCCCCCGGAGCTCCACGTCACCCAGCCCATGGTCCAGCTGGGCCACCGCCTTGCCTCCTCCTCCCCCCATCACCCATGGTCCAGCCAGGCCACCACCCCCTGGGCTCCACATCACCCAGCCCATAGTCTAGCCATGTCACTGCCCCCAGGATTGTGTCATCCACCCATGGCCCAAGCCTGTCCACTTGTACAGTGCAGAATTACAGGGGCTCCCTCAGAGAAGACGTAAGCCAGCAGGGTAAAAACGTCCAATGCTAGGACTGTGGACGCTGTGAGGCCCGTCTCAACACTAAGTCAGTGCAGAGCTCACATCATGTGCTTGTCCTGTCCAGCACACTTTTAATCAGTCAAGCAGGTGGGTTCCCCTGCCCCAACAGTCTGCTGCATTTGGCTGTTCAGACACTGATCCCTTCTAGTCACCCTGCATTTCTCCTTCCTTCACTGCACCCTGTTGCCTCACTTCCTTCTCCTTGGAGCACATTACACATCCCCTCCCCTGCCTGCAGGCTTGTGCCCACATGGAGTTGTTGACAGTGTCCCTGGTATCTAGATAGGAAAATAGCGTCTGCCACCAGCATTCCCTTCACCAGACTGTGAGTCTTCTCCAGCTCCGCAGCCCACCTCCCTATGACAGCCATCTGCTTTGGCACCAAGGCGCTCAGAACCCAACACTGCCCAGCCTCACCTGCATGTGCAGCCCCAAGTTTCCATGTCACCAGATCAGCTACCCAGGCTTCCTCCCACCCATCGTTCACCAAGGTCTCTCCTTTTGCTAGGCAACTTTGTACTGCTCCTCTGTGCTCCGAGGTTTGAAAAACCTCTGCTTTAGTATCATGTGTCAGTTGTATGCAGCTAACGTGCCTGCCAAATCCCCAGGCAATGGCCTCCGTTCTCCTGCATCCCCATGCTTCAGACTTGACAACTGTCCTCCCAAATGTGATTATTCAGGAGTAGAGGGGGGCATGATTGCCCCACCCCCTTGGTTTCAGCCCAGCAGGAACAATCTCTGACCTGGTTGTTACCTGAGAAGGAGGAGGGTGGGACAGAAGTGAAATGTTCTAGAAGAGGCTGCCCTGTCCTGGCAGCACCCACAGGGTGCCCTAGCATTCACAGGCACTCTCTGCTCCACATCCCTGCTTTAGAAACACTCTTTCAAATCAGGCCAGTTCTCTTGGCATCTTCCCCTTGCACACCAGCCCGTCGCTTCCCAGTGTCTCCACAACAGCCAGTGAAACTCTCCAGGACCAATGGCTCTTCCTCTCATCACCCTCTGCTGCCACTCCCTCAAGCTCCACCACATTGCTGTCCCATCCCCTCTTACCCCACAGCCACTCACTCTGGTCTAGCGTCATCATTACACCTGGGATGTGATGAAGGAAGCTTCCTGGTGGAGCTCAGTGAAAAGCAATGGGAGAGAGAACAGGCCGCAGCCTATTCCCAGTGCAGGCTTCCTGCTAAGCACCATCACCAAGTGCTCAGAAGGGCTCCAGCCCATTCCCCCATTTCCAAAGGGAACATGTACCCCAGAAAAGAGAGCCAGGCAGAAGAGCCAGCCTCTCCTTCTCCTCCTCCTCTCCTGGAGACGTCTGATCCTCCTCATGTCCAGGCAACAAACCATAGATGCTGCTGGGATCAGTCAACAGAGAGCAAGCCCACCGAGCTGGGAACCTCCTGACTAGAAATGCTAGCTGTAAAGTCAAAGCTGGCATTGATCCCTGGCAGATCCAGTCCTACAGACAGCATGGACTGTCAAAAACATCATCTTCCCTAATATTCACACACTGCCTACAATGCTTCAGGGAGCTGAGCAGAGGGAATGAACCCCTGAGAGCACAGGTCCTTCCCCTCAGAGCAGCCAGCCAGCAGAAAGGTGCTGCAGGAAGAGACGGATGGAGCACAGGAGGGTCAGAGCCCTGCAGATGGAGCAGTGTGGGTCCCAGGTGAGCAGCAGAAGTCAGAGAGAAGGTGTGCTACTTACCCCAGCCAGAAGGAAGGGGACCAAGAGGATCATTGTCAGACGGGGTGCCGGACGACTGGAGACAGCAGAGAGGGCAAAATACAAAAGAAAAACAATGCGAGGATTATCGGGAGCCAGGAATGAGATGAGCAGGGAAGTGGGGGTGAGCTCCCTGCTCCTCTCCTATTTTTCCTGACTCTCAGCACCCAAGGGAGGGGGGTAGGGGAAGCCTGCACGCTCAGGGGTACAAAATGCCCAAACTAGAGGCTGGGCCAGCCAGAGCAGGAGCTGCAGGAGAGAGGAGATGGACTTGCTGGAAAGTCCAGCTGCCTGCAGCTGCTCCGCTCCCACTGGCCAAGGCAACTGATATCACCACCACAGTTACACCTCCAACCTTCTCCAAGAACCACACACCAGAGGGGAAAAAATATCGCAGGCCTTTCCAATGAAATCATTCCCACAAGCCCTGTCCACGCCCAGTCCTTCCTGGCTCAGCCTGCAGCCTCCCCCGCCTCCCCCCTTCACAGCAGGCTGTGAAAGTGAGCGGCAGTGTGCGAGATGCACTCCGACTGAGGAAACATTCATGCCTGCACAGACAGGCGTCTCCCCAAGCCCCCTGGGCCTCCCCCCAACGGGTCCATTGCACAAAGCACCTTTATTCTTAGTCAGGGTGGGCACAGCAGCAGTACTCACCCAGCCTGAACTGGGGCGGGGGCTGGCTCCGGGGCTGGCGGGGCACTGTTTAGATTACCCCCCCTCCCTGGCTTTGCTGAGCGGTCTCTTGGGGATGGTCAGCCAGACCAAACAGGCAAGGATTCAGGGGAGTGGGGGGCTCTGCAAATGCTTTTCACCATTAAATAAGAAACACATTGTTACTAAAAGGGCCTTTTCATTTCACTGTGAACATGACACTGTGGGTTTGGGGGCTCACGTTCCAAGGTGGGCCCCGGATCCTTCGCTGTCGGTTGGGGAACGGATGCAGAGAAACATGAACAGGGCTTGGTCGGCTAAGGAGAAGACCTGGCCCGTGAGATGTGGCTGAGGGAAGCCACTGTACAGGGTCTGAGAGCTGGGCCATACACGCCTTCCATTCTGCGCCATGGAGCTGCCTAAAGTCCATGGCCACTTTGGCACATGCCACCTGCAGCCGCCTGCAGACAGAACCACACTGCTGTCACTGAGAGCTGGGGAACCTGACTAGCCATTTGAAATCCCAGCCAGGTGAGAGAAGACTGGGACTGGGACTGGGAACACCATGGACAAACAGAATCCAGAGCAGCCAAAGCCCTTCCCACCTTCAAGTGGCTTCTCCCTGCACTCTGCCTGACAAGCAGGGACTGGGTGAGTAGGCCATTGCCTCTGCTGAAGCCATGCTGAGAAACGATGGTTCATGTGGGGAGCTGTCTCCACTCCCCTTCCCTGTTCAGACAGACACACAGAGCAAGCTGCCAGAACCCAGCCAAGTCACATCCAGAGGTATCACCTCACAGCCACCTAAAAATAACCGATTTAAGCAAACATGGCAGCATGAGACGAGCAAAGCTGAAAGCCCCCCTCCACCCCTCGATCAAGGCCCACAGGTCTGCAGCCTGCCAGCGACCCAGTGCCTGGGGACAACACGGTAGCACAAGGCAGAACTACCATGGCGCCCAATTAAATCAACACTGCAAAAGCTCAAAGACTGCCAAAGCCAGGAGCCCCCAGAAAATCCCCATGGCAGGGCTACGCAGCCCAGCACGAGAGCAGCTTCTGCACGCAACTCTGTCCCCATCCCATGCTGCTGCAACCAGCCCAGAAATGCTGCCTTGGGCACCTTCCAAGACTGAGAGCAGCGACACTGAGAAACTCATGCCCCCACAAGACCACATGATCCAGCCTAGCCACCTGCCTTTCTGGCCACAAAGGGAGGCCAGCCCAGTGGATAAGAGGAGGGCTCAAGCCAAAGGGCCCTCCTGGATGGGAGCCAACACTAGAGGCAGCAAAGCTTAAACATTTCATAATTCAAGTCCCTCCCTCCCGGTTCTGCCCTGACACAGCCCATCACCCAGAGGCCTGGGGGAGAGCCATGGGGCTGGGGTGGGCAGTGAACTCACTGAGGGAAATGGAGTGCCAGGCTCCAATGAGACCACCTCGACCCCAGTGGAGCCACAAGCAGTCACAGCCAGGGACATTTCTGTCATCCCAGATAGCTCAGCCTCTTGGTTCTGCTCGTGGGGAAGAGAAGTTCTTCAGCTCCAAGCACTCACTTTTGGGGGGCTAGTTTTCCACATTCAAACCGCTAGAGCTCCCTGCTCCTGACAAGGACAGTAAGTGTGGGCACAGGGCTCTGTGGGAGACAGGGCATCAGAGAAGACCTGAGTGCTGGGAACAGCAGGTGCAGGAAGAGGGAGATGCTCCCACCCTGGCTGAGTCCAAGCAGCTTGTGGGGCTCCTGAAAGATCCAAGACTCAGCAGCAACTGTGCAACAGGGGCATGGTTAGAGGCCCTTGCAGAGGATGGAGGCACCACAGGTAAGGGATAATGCATGTGTCTAGTTACCCCCTGGCTATGGCTGCAGGCTGCCCGCTGCTGACCTACGGCTGATCTGTAGAACTGTTGAGGCAGCTGACTCATGCATGCTCAGCTCCTATGAAAATGAGGCCCACCCTGTGGGAGGCCGCAGCTAGATCTGGGGGGCTGCAGGCCCTGCAAATGGCCTCTCTCTGCAGATTTCTCTAGCCATTCAGCCTTCCATTCTGCAGTTCTGACGCTGGCAGTTGGAAGGAGGAACCAAGATGAGTCCTGCGGGGAGAGGGTCCTGGTCAAGGGGCCAGGAGCTGCTGGAGCCCACTAAATGCTCAGCAGCTGCATCTCCACAGGGGTTAGATGAGAGGTCAACGACCGCAGCCAGGAGACCAAAGAAAGAGAAGCAGAGGAAGCAGAACATTCGCCAAACAGAGCAGCACTTTTCCCTGGGGAGGCCAGCAGCCACTGCCTGAGGAGTCTGGAAGGGAGCTGCCCATCCGTTCTATGGACCTCACCTTATAACTGACTGCTGAGAGTGTGAGGATTATCTCTTGGGGCACAGCGTGCTCTCACAGTTCCCAGCCTGTCCACAAGGCCACTAGCCAAACCTGCGGGAAAAGCCAGGCACGCTGAGCTCTGACCATCTCTAACCCTGTCATGGATCCAGTTCACGTGTCTTCCTCCATGTGACCAGCAGCCATCCCACCAGGGACAGCTCCATGATACTCCTTGCCCTGGCCAGCTGCAAGCGCAGTGGGAAGGCCTGCTGGTGACCCCAGGGGCTGAGACAAGAGCCCAGGGAGAAAGGGCCGTGCTAGTATCACACCCAGCACCCCAGGAGGAAAACTGCTGATGTCACTTCCTGCTGCTGCTGTTCAGGACAACAGAAATCATTTAGGGTCGGTATTAGCAGAAGCCTTCCAACCATCAGGGAGCTAAGCTCTGAACAGGCTTCCCAGAGAAGCCACTGAATCCCCATCACAGGAGATTTTTAAGAATAGGTTGGACAAACACCTGATGGGACGGTAGCTTTCCCTGGTCCTGCTACAGCGCAGGCGCCTTGGCTAGGTGACTTCCTGGCTCCCTTCCAGCCCCACATTCCTACGATTTTTTAAAAAGATAATCCAGTTCCCTCAGGGTTTATTGGCTGCCTGCCTTAGATGCAGCAGAGGTGTTTGTGGATCTTGATGTTCGTGCAGTTCCAGGCCTTGCAAACAAGAGTGGATCAGGGATGCAGCACCTGAGGGCTGCTGCTGTGAGTCAGCCAGTGAGACGCCCTGAGGAGTGCTGGGCCCTGGAGCTAAGGGAAGGGTTTGGTGAACTTCGCAGTAAAATGGGCAAAGACTCTGCAGCCCAGGCAGTAGCTGGAGAAGGCTGTGTATTCACTGGTGACCCCTGAGGTTGTTTGGATCCCCACATCACCTCCCCTTGTTTCAGAGCTGACAGACCATCCTCGCACTCCACAACTCCAGCTAACATCCCCATACAGAGATGGGATCCTGCAAACACTGCTCATGGAGGAGATGGGGCCAATGAAAAAGCTGTAATCCACAGCCCCAACAACCTGCTGCCTTAACAGGAGAGGCCCATTTCCCTTTACCTGATACAGGAATCTTTGACTGAATTGCTGCATGGCCCCTTGGAGCTGGTTTCGCTGCGTCTGCCATTGCTCGTAGTTCCTCACATACTCAGCTGTGGGGCGCTGCCAAGTGGTGGTCCTGGTGTTGTGATCCACATAGTAATATCTGCCCCGGGGATCCACTCGCTTCTCCCAACTGCAAACACCGCAGAAAGGACCGCATTACAACCTGTCTGTGAGCACTCACCTGCGCCCTTCAGCTCCCTGACACCCATTCTCTTGCTTCTCACACCTTGCCGCCTTAGCTGACTGCCAAGTAGCAAGGCTTGGCTAACATGTTTGTAAGTGCTAGTCTGGGAGTCCCCCAATCTCTGTCGTGCTCCCTAGTGCTCAGCCTAGCAACTGCTAGCTTCCGGAGCATTCCAGTGCATGGCTGCAAAGGAAGGGCGCCCGATCTCCTCTCTCTCATGTGAGGTGAGTCCACATAGTCTGCAATCTCACAGTGCAGCACACAACAGAAGATCTGACCTATGCTACGGTCATCACACAGGTCCCGACAGCTCAACCTTAGGCTGCTGAAGAGCCTTGAGAAGTGCAGCTGGTGAAGAAGGGCCCCCAAAGAACACTGGAGAGTCAGCTGGAAGGCAACACAGGAATGTAACAAACAAGATGGGTCAGGGGGATGGAGGAGGAGAACGGCCAAAGAAGAACATAAAGCTCCCTGCGATGCTTCCTAAGAAAGAAGGAGCTTCTCTGGCATCAGGTGCCAGAACCTGTGGGGTGGCCATGACAGCAGGAGGAAAACCAACACAGGATTTAGGAAAGGTTCTGATTAAGAAGGATGTGCTGTGTGGGACACAGTCTCAGTGCAGGACCCAGGTACTGTAGTCACTCCCCAGTAATTGGCATTTCTCCACTTGCACACTCACACCACTGCGCTGAGCTGTTAGACAGCATCCCTTGGCAGGTCCAAACCTTCAGACCTGAGCCACTGCCCTGGGGGCTGCGTCAGGGGAAGCACAAGATGGCTGGACCCTGTTCTGCTGTCCAACTCTGGACTCTTCACTACTGTCTGTGTCCCCCCTTTGAGGTGCTCAGCCACAGGCAGCACCAAGTCACATGCTAGAACCACCACGATTTACTCACAGACCAAGAATGGTGGAGGAGCAGACCTTCCCACCTAGCAATTCAGCCTCCGCATATGTCAGCCAGCCTTAGTGCCCATCATCAGCCCCTGGCAGTCAGACTGTCACCCAAACCTGGCCAGGAAAAGGAACCAAGACCCCAAGGACATATCTCTTGCTAGATCTGAGGGAAAGCAATGACATTGGCTCACCAGGCCGCACCACCCCAAGGCACAGGGCACCCCAGAAGTCTTCAGGGACTGGTGATGAGAGGGGTGCTAGTGGAGCCTTTGTAATCAGATTCAGTGAGCACCAAACCACCACGCAGAGGGTGGCATTTCTGGGCCTGCTCGTGAGGCACAGCTGAGTCTCACACTGCAGGTGTCTGTCTGACATTGTACGTGCTTTGCAGCAGCTGAGAGCAGACTGAATGCCTCCTGTGAGTTATCCCCAACACCTGCAGGACAGAATACATCTAAGGCAGTGTTTCTCAACCACTGTGTCAGGATACAGCAGTAAGCGTGTTGTGGAGAGTCAGGGAGATGGCTGGATTTCGCTGGTGTGTCCTGCAGGTTTGTGACACGCTGCCAAGAGTGTTGTGATCCACAAAAGATTGGAAACCACTGACCTAAGGCACTGGACTGAAGTAGAGGGCATGGTGGGTTAACAGAAGATATGCAATGGGCTGTGCTTTGGCTTTCAGCAGCTTTTCCGGGGCTAGCCACCAGGAGCACCTCTGGCCTGGAAAAAGACCCAGGGCTTGGGCGTCGGGACTCATGCACTTTAAGCGCACTGCCACCGTGATGGACCTGGGGCTCTTGTGCCTGGAAATGGGGCTCTAGCCCCATAAGCCCACTGCCAGCAATGCCCCTGCTATCCAGGGGTCTTTAAAGTCACAAGCAAGAAAGGCAGTTCCAGGACTCTAGAGAGAGGCAAGGTTACAAAAGCTTTCATGGCCTTGGCACTTCCTGGCATGACTGTGACATGGTGCTGAGTCCTAGCACCAAACACTGCTTCTCCAGCCCCCACAGGAGCCAGCACTGCTGGCTCTATGCAGCAGCTCTAGTCTCATTCACGTCACAGGGAAAGCAATCCTTGTGCACAGAACAACCTCTCCCCACACAGCATGAGATCGGCGAGATCTATATGACCTCTTTGCACATGCCATGGTAAGCCAGGTAGTATTGCTGGGGAGCTGGATGCCAGGAGCTGTCCTAAGAGATCCCAGATGCTAATGGAAGTGACTGCTGATTCAGCAGATATGCGTCCCTCCCCCCAAACCCTCCCGGATCTGCACTCCTCAGAAACACAGCACCACCCAGCGTCATCTATACCAAGAGGGAAGAGCAACCCCGACTGAATCATAGCCTACGTTAGGCCTTTTCCAGAAGGTCTCTCATCCACATAAGAGCCTGTCTAAACTTGTGTAACCTATGAAATCTGTTATGACAATAAGGCAGCCAGGAGGCTGCAGAGGTCAGATTTTAGCAGGAAGAAATGTATTTTCACATGTAAATAGAAGCACTGGCAGTTATGGAAGCAATGTGGGGAAGGGTTTATTTCACACTCACACGGCATTTAGCTTTTAACGTTCACTGATTAGAGTCATACCAGTCTAAAACCGACATGCAATCAAGGGAAGAAGAATGATTTTGCTTCATCAGTTTCAGTTTTCACAAGACATAGAAAGGAGAGAACCCAAGAGACCTTTGGAAACACTTTACCCACAGATTATTTCTGCAGTGGAAAACATGACCCCTGCATTCACAATCTTTTCAGAGGGTACTTCCTCTAGCAGATCTCACCAGGCTGAACAGAGTTGTTTTCTTCAGAGCAAAGAGGCCCCAGGGCAGGGAAGAATGTGGCATTCAGAGAAGACAGCTTCCATCATCCCCAGAAGGTTTGCCATGGGCACTCTGGGGTGCAGGGAGAAGTATCCACTCCTGACCATCAGGGATCAGCACTGCCTAAATAATGTTTCCCTCAGAAGCACCTGTTTCTTCAGTCTGCTCCCTCCCCCTCCTGGCTTTAGGAACAGGATTGGGTCTCTGTGCAAGGTTCTCGTGGCATTTTTGTTCTGCACAGATGTGACACTCTATTGGGGAGGTTGCCTATACTCTCCTTTTCAAACTCCAGTTTAAGAAACAAGGCTCACCTTTTCAAAGAAAACCAAAAGAGCACAACAGATAGAAAGGGGCTGAGGCAAGTAAGAACAGACTTGCATGAGAGATGCATCAGATCTCCCAGGAGGCAGCAACTTGCATGGCAATGGATGTGTCTCTACCACCACTCTGCCTCCTCCACCCTTCTTCTTTACACGCAGGCTGCTGTGTGCCCATTCCAACCAGGCAGCTATTGTCTGGGCTTGTCACCTGCCCATTGAGTCTCCATGTATTTCAAAAGTGCCTTACCCAGGAGGGAGAGGTCTCTCCCAGGTGGTGGTCTTGGTGTTGTGGTCCACGTAATAGACCCTCCCATTAGGGAGCTCACGCTGTTCCCATCTGAAACAGAAATGTGCAGAGGTGACTAGATGACTCATGATGGCTCAAGACATCTTTACCTGGCAGCTGATGGGCGACTTTCGGAGCCAGCCAAATCCTGAATGCCCCATGCTGCCTGCAGAACAGACACGCCTCACACCATATTTGGAACCACACGAATTAAGCAAAGCAGCTTCCTAAGAGTGTGCAGACACCCAGTGACCACCCACATCCCCTCTCCTGAAGGATTTCTGAGTTAACCTCATGCACATTTATGGTCCTGAAGGCTGATGCCATCTTTTCACTCACAACACAGCACCAGCCTCTTCCCCCTCTACACACATCCTGTGTCTGCCCTCACACCTCGACCCCACTCCAAGATGCCACTATGAGATCCGCCGTCTCCAGCGAACATCTAAACTCCCACAGCTGCAGCTGCCACTTCCCACTAATTGTTGCTAATGGGCTATGGAAAGTGGATACACAGGCATGTAGCCATAGAGTGAGGCCCCTGCCTGGTTTCATTTCCCATAGATCAGAAGCTATGGAACTGCAGTGACTTTCAGCCACAGCCCCTGGGTCAGATCTGAATCTGGACAGAAGACCTGTCACTGCCACAGCCTTCAGCCAGCCAAACACCTAACTTTCACCTTATCTAGTGACCCTCAATAGAATAGCTCAGAAAGTCTCACGTCATGTCAGAGACACCCCTCCTGGGCAATGAAGGGCTTGAAAGGAGAGTGGAAGACAGACTACAACAGGAGAAACCACAGAACACCCCTCCAGTCTGCTTGTCCTTGCAAAGAATTAACCTCTCAAAGAGTCTTCTATCTCAGACAGGCCTTACTGAAACCAACTCCAACCACCAGAGATCCCTTCCCGGCCAGGGGAGTGTACAGTGCAGAGCATCCAGAAGTTTGCATTTGGGGCATTCACAACCCCCCACCTCAGCATCACAAAACGGTGACTAGCTAGTTTATTCCACATGTGAAAGACAGGCTCCAGCAGGTCTATATGGAGCCCTCTGTCCTGGTCCACTGCTGCTGGGTGCCCAGCATTATGGAGATGCCAGAGACAGTTCCATCATTCAGGTTGCATTCTAAAAGGGGATTGAAATGGAGCACAAATCCCTGAGTTTCTCTAAACATAGGCAGTCAGTCACAGTGTCAGATTCACAGACAGTTTCATATGCTTTGAGTTTTCCATGTTCAGTTTCCCTTCATACACTTTTAACAGGAAGCCTTTGAACTTGGGCTTTGGCTGAAATTTATCCTCATTGGTCCTACTGGTCTTCATGTCTATCAGCACGGTAGAGTGACCCTCCAGGAGACCAGGTGCACTGGGGAAGGGCCTATTTTAAAATGTTGGATTCAGGATCATTCCCAGCCAACACTGATTCTCTAGCTGGAAGTTTATGAACGGTGCATACAAACCTGATGTACGGGGGGGAAGGGGGACAAACTCACCTGATTTGAGGGAGGCACAGTGCACGGAAGTTTGATTGACTGAAAGGGGTGGGGTGGGGGGATAAGGACATGTGGCATGCAAGCCTAATTGATTGGGGAGGTGATGGGTACAAGTCTGATAGATGAACATAGTGCACATATAAAACCTTCATTAGGTGCTATGCTTTCTGGTCAGATTTCCTCCAACAGCTGCCAAGTAACACAATATATCTTCCTGCTGCACTTCTGCCCCACAGCTCCCCCCAACTCTCCCAAATCCCAATCCAGTGCTGAATCCCAGTAAATCATTTAACAACCCTCAGAAATGAATGCACACAGCACTCTGTTGCGATGCAGCAAGGGCTGCTGCACGTACGACTGACACAAACTTTGATTGATTGGGCACAGTGCGTGTGGAGGTTGATAGAGAAGGTTTTGTGTGTGCCCTGTCCTCGATAACCAGGTTTCCATGTGCCCCTCAAAAGCAAGGAACTGAATGGTTAAATCACCTAACTGTACCTTCAAGCAGTCTTCCATGGGAAATGATTCAATGTTGGTGATCAATGGCACCAACATGGCAATTGAATGCCGAAAGCATTCACACAGCATGCCCCTCTATTCCTCCAACCACAGCCACACTCACCTGTCAATGGTTACTATACAACACAGGCCATGCATCACAGCCACAATGCTACCCCAGCAATGCCAGCTTCCATCGCCACTTTCTGGAGACAACCTGTGCCAAAGTATCCTCACCAAATGCTACACCAAACTTCTGCTCCTACTAGTGTAGTGAGGAACATCTGGAAAAGGTGGTGTGCAGAAAGAAGAAACAGTCCGTTTTTGTGCTTTAATTCAGCTAGCCACTTGACACCTGCAATGGACAAGTTTAGCTCCTGTTCCCCTGGGGTTTAAAACCTGCTTCTCCCTGAATCCAGAACCCTGAACGTTTCAAGGCAGTGTTGAAAGAGATCTGGCAGTCCCCTAGAATCAGTGTTGCCAATTTGTGTGGTTTTCTTGCAAGTCTCATGATATTTGGCATTTTTCTTAAAGCCCCAGCTGTTGGAGTCAAGTAACTACTTGGGATTCTCAGTGCCCATTTAGTCAAAGAGAGTTTTCAATCCTCATGGTTGCAGGTAAGGCAAGTGCATCCTAAAGGCTGAGGAGCCAGTAGCCCCCAAATCTATTATTCAAAAAATATCTTGTGGGCTTGAAGCCAACCTCCCGGGGCCTGACTCCTGATTTCTGACTGTGCAGCAATGGGTGTTTGTGCTTACAGACTTCACCCAGCCTTCATCTGTCAGGGTCCCCCGCATGGGACTGCTGCTGGAGCTACACACTGGGCAAGTTTAGAATTGTGATGGCCTGGAACTTCACTCTGACACTATCACTATATCCTGGCTGCACCTTCTACAACGGGATCAGCCGAAATCCGTGTGCATTGCTGTTAGTTTCAGGCAACCTAAATACTGGTCCCCACTGCTGCATAAGGCTTAATCTTCCAGCTCTCTAACAGCCTTTCCACTGCATAGTCAGCTGAAAAGTGGAGGTCACTGACCAACAAATGGAGGGCTTTGAGGTAAAATTCTGCATGCTCAGATGTCTGGGATTGAGGTGGTTGTGATGTGACCTTTGCAATTTTCTGTAAAGCAGCATCTGTTGGGGGCATATCAGCAACCCACCTCCGCTCACAGAACATAAGAGTGAGTAGCCCCAAGCATGCTGCAATTCCTGGCACTAATGGGGAGTTTCTGCCCTAAGACTCTGAAGAAGTCCAGGCAGAGAGCAAGGTACCTTAATGAGGAGAGGCTCCTCTCATCAAAGACCTCCAATTACTGGTAGAAACTAACCTTCATTTCTTCACCAGGTGGGTCTTTCACAAAGAAAATCAGGACCAGGAGTTGGGTGAAGGATTCTCGGTGAACACAGGCAGCAAGCCTGCCAAAATGAGCATCAGCTCTGGACACAGTGTCATGTGTGTTAGAAGTGACCACATTTCCCACTATCCAAACCAAGCTGCAGTGAGGGAAGTCTTTGCTGAAAGCTGGTACGGAGCGGTAGGTAGCACCCATGTAGCATTTGGTGGTGACAAGAGTGTGAAGATGGCTGCTAGAGCTGCCTCTGCCCTGTTGGGCTAGACTGCCATCTCCAAGTGGTTAAATGCCCATACGGCACAACCCCCAGGAAACATTATAATTCAGCTGGATGGCCTTGCAGCCATGATGGACTGACTCTACATGGGCTCAACATACATGACCCAAATGTCTGGTTCCATACAGATAAACTTTGGGTCCTGTGAACATCGATGGTAGGGTCTTGCTCTCCTTGTGAGTACATGAATTGGGCTTGGGTAAGACCAGACAGACTAGTGAGCAGAATGGAAATGGAAGTTGGAGGCCTCTTTAGACAGGAATTAGGGTGAGGATGAGGACTGCACCATTTCAGATAAGCGCTCTGGAGACGTGGGACTGGGCCTGTATCTCACTCACTCTCTGGATTGCAGTTACAGATGTTAGAAATGGCATCTTCACAGAGATGGAACAGAGGGCCCATGAGCACTGTGGGACAAGATTAATTCACACAATCAAATGGAACAGTCCTCCACCTCAGCTGGCTCAAGTGAATCTATCCCAACACAGCCAGCTCAGCACAGCCCACGTCTTGCAATACATCATCTGCTCTCATTTTCCGTGGTGACCTGAGAAAATCAGCTACCCCAATTGGTGTTAACAAGCTAGAACAGAGACATGGAGCCAGAAATTTGTTACTGCACGGTGAGGGAAGGCTGCTGACCCATGGAAAAGTGAAGAAAGCTCTGATGGCAGCCAAATGCACACCAACAGAACACAAGGAGAGTCCAGGCTTAACACAAAAGGACCTTCTCACATCTAGTCCCTTCAATCAGCTGGGGAATCTCTTCCTGTTCAGTGGAGTCAGTTCATCTGGCCAAAGACTTCTCCTTCCCAATAAGGTCTTAAACAACAACCTTCATCCAGCATCCCACCTATTTAGAAGGAAAGCTGGGGCACTGAGTAACTTTTAGGAGGTTCTTTTCAACACTGAGACAGGAAGTTTCGTAATTTAGGAGGAGGGTTTGTGAAGAGCAACATCAGACCTAAGATGCCAAACAACAAAATTGCCAAGCCTCGCACAGAGCCACGAAGAACACACTGGCTCATCCCTACTGGTTTCTGAAAAGACCTGCCCATTCAAAGGCTTCAGAGAGAACATGTAAAAGTACTTTTGAACCCAGGCCAGGAAAACAGGGTGTGTAAGTAAAAATGGGTCCTGCTCATCTCTGGAAAATAACTGAAGACAAAAGGTAATCTCTCTGGTAGAAGGAGACATAGCTGGGACTTAGAGCACTTTGGTAATTCCGTATAACACTCTGCTAAAACATTTCTCTTTTCCTGGCAAATGAGACTTTGGAGAAATCAAATGCATTCAGGACAAGAAAACTTAGCTGGTTAGATCAAATCCTTCCTTCCCAGTTGGTGTAATGGAATGCCTTGGTGTTATCCCTCAGAACTTGGACAGTTTTGGATCTGATCAGGGAGACGTATTCCTTTCAAATGGAATTGTACCACTTCATGCTGGTGGAAATCTCATCCAGAAAAGGTAAGTGATTCCCAGCCTGTGGTCCACAGAACCCTGGGGAGCCACAGACATGTTGCAGGGGATCCGCAGACATGTGCCCCAGCTGGAGCCAGAAGCTGGCAGGGATGACACTGCTCCGTGGCAGTCAGCAGGGGTCAGATCCCAGTGGCAGGGGCACCTCTCCCCACTCGGAGTGGGGTGCATAATATTTTTTTTGTTTTAAAAAGGGGTCCATCCACTTGAAAATGTTGAGAACCCCTGGTATATAATATAGAAATCAATGTAGGGACCCACTGATGAAAAGAACACTTTCCATTCAGCAATTACAGTGATAGTTCAAGAACAGTTTGCAGACACTCCATCATCACAGGAAGCATCACTGAAGCATGAGAAAGAAAAATCACGTATTCTCCTTGGGCAAACAATTGCATTCACAGCATTTGAAAAACCCAGAACAAGTTAAAAACCAATTCCCCATGAAAAAGTACTTGAGAAAAATCAACCCTTGCCACCTACTAACAAATTCTGTCCAAGATATAGAATCCTAGAAGACAATGGGTGGAAGGGACCTCAGGAGATATCTAGTCCAACCCACTGCTCAAAGCAGGGCCAACCCCAACTAAATCATCTCAGCCATGGCCTTGTCAAGCTGCGACTTAAAAACCTGTACAGATGGAGACTCCACCATGTCTCCCTAGGGAACCCATTCTATTCTTCACTATCCTTTTACTGAAAAAGTTTTCCCTAACATCCAACCTAGACCTCCTCCACTTCAACTTGAGAGCATTGTTCCTTGTTCTGTCATCTGCCACCATTGAGAACAGCCTAGCTCCACCCTCCTTGACGCCTCCATTCAGGTAACTGAAGGCTGCTGTCAAATACATCTTCATTCTTCTCTGCTGCAGACAACAAACCTAGCTCCCTGACCTTCTCCTCATAAGCCACGTGCCACAGCCCCATAATCATTTTTGTTGCCTTCTGCTGGACTCTCCAATTTGTCCACAACCTTTTTGTAGCAGAGGGCCTAAAACTGGACACAATACTTCAGATTTGGCCTCACCAGCACCAAATAGAGGGGAACAATCACTTCCCTTGATCTGCTGGAAATGTTTCTACTAATGAAGCCCAACATGTTGTTAGCCTTCCTGGGAACAAAGGCAATCCTCTTCTGCAGAATTGCCACTGAGCCGATCAGTCCCCAGTCTGAAGAAGCACACAGGATTCTTCCATCCCCCATGCAGAACTCTGCACTTGTCCTTGTCGAACTTCATCAGATTTTTTGGCCCAATTCTCCAAGTTGTCTAGGAGGTCACTCTGTATATTATCCCTACTCTCCAGTGTATCTACCCCTCTCCCTAGCTTGGTGTCTTCTGCAAACTTGCTGAGAGTTCAGTACATTCCACCCACCAGATCATTAATGAAGATGCTTGGGGGAAAAAAAAACCACACTAGTTCCAGGATTGACCACAGAACACCTCCATTGATACCACCTGCCAACTAGACACTGAACTTTTAATCACAACCCATTGAGCCTGATGATCGAGGAAGCTTTCTATTCACCTTACAGTCCATTCATCCAACCCATACTTTAATTTGCTGGCAAGAGTGCAGTGGAAGATCATATCAAAAGCTGTGCCAAAGTCAAGGTGTATCATGTCCACCACTTCCCCCACACCCACAGAGCCAGTCATCTCAGCATAGCAGGCAATCAGGATGGTCAGGCATGACTTGCCCTTGGTGAATCCACACTGACTGTTCCTGATCACCTTCTTCTCCTCCAAGTGCTTCAAAATGGACTCCTTGAGGATCCGCTCCCTGATTTTTCCGAGGACTGAGGCGAGCCTGACTCATCCGTAGTTCCTTTGATCCTCCATCTTCCCTTTTTAAAAGATGAGCACTAGGTTTGCCTTTTTCCATTCGTCCAAGACCCCCCACCCATTCACCACAGGATTTCAAAGATAACGCCCAATGGCTCAGCAATCACATCAGCCAACACTCTCAGTACCACTGGATGCATTGCATCCAGCCCCATGGACTTGGCACGTTCCACTTTTCTAAATAGTCCTGAGCCTGTTCTTTCCCCACTGAGGGTTGCTCACCTCCTTCCCATACAGCGTTGCCCAGTGCTGCATAGGGAGCTTACCTTATCTGTGAAGATGAAGGCAAAAAAGCACTGAGTACGATGTTTTTTCCACTTCATCTGTCACTAGGCTGTCTCCCCCATTCAGTAAGAAGTCCACATCTTCCCTGACTTTCTTCTTGTTGCTAACATACCTGTAGAAGCCGTTCTTGTTGCCCTTCACATCCCTTGCTATTTGTAATTCCAGCTGTGCTTTGGCCATTCCTGATTTCACTCCTGCATGCTCAGGTAGTATTTTTACATTCTACCCTAGTCAGCTATCCAAAGTTCCACTTCTTGAAAGCTTCTTTTTTGTGTTTAAGCTCACTGAAGAATTCTGTGTTAAGCCAAGCTGGTTCCCTGCCATATTTGCTATTCTCTCTGAACAGCAGGATGGTTTGTCCTTGTGCCAATATAGTTAGTTGTCCTGGACTTCTTTCCCCAGCATATTAGACTCTCAGGTGATCCTGCCCCAACAGCTTCCTGAGGGAGTCAAAGTCTGAAGTCCAGGGTCTCTATTCTGCTGTTCTCCTTTCTTCCTTTTGTCAGGATCCTGAACTGAACCATATCATGGATCACTGCCACCCAGGTCACCACCCTCTTCTACTTCCCCTACCAATTCTTTCTGTCTGTGAGCAGTGGATCAAGAGGAGCACAGCCCCAGCTGGGCTCTCCAGCACTTGCTGCAGGAAGTTGTCCCCAACAGTCTCCAAAAACATCCTGGATAGTCTGTGCTCTGCTGTATCGCTCTCCCAGCAAATGTCAAGCTGATGGAACTCTGCCCTGAGAACAAGGGTCTACAATCTGGAAACTTTTGTTAGTTGTCTGAAGAAAGCATCATCTACCTAATTCTTCCTGGTCTCTCTATCAACAGCTCTCAGGTCCTCAGAATTTACTAACCCAGACCAGATGGAGCCCAGTAATACGGTGTCATTTTATGCTAAGCAAGAGTCCATGGTGTCAGACTGTGGCTATACTTAACAAACCCAAAAGATCCAAGGACCTCAATGCTGCTCATAGAACTGATTTGCAATATGGCTCTCTAGCCTCCACAGTGCAGGGTCACAGCCCCAGACTCCATTGATCCAGATAGCTGCAGGGACTTTGGTGCCACTGAGCAACCACAATGGCTAGATTTCTAGAACTAATGCTGGACTTTCAGAGTTTTGGTCACCACTGGGCACCAATGTGATAAAGGTCCCTGAGCTGCAGGTGGTTAACCAAGAACACTGGTTTTCAAACTATGGGTCGGGACGCAGTACTAGGTCTCAGAACCCCCTACTGTCACCACTGAAAGACTGGAATGTGTTGCTCAAAGATGTAGCTGTTGCGGTCATGGGCAATTTTTTCAACTGAGTCCCAAGAAAAAGTGTTTGAAAACCACTGACCTAGAGACAGGTTTAGTCATATGCTCTTCACCTAGGCAGCCTGTGGTAACCTGAGTAGTTTGTTGCAGGCTGCTCCACTACACCATCTGCTCTTCAGTTTGCTATAAGCAACAAAGCCCAGTGAACCGTCACCCTTGCTGACCCACCTCAGCTGTCAGACACCCCTGAGGCCACTCAATCTGGTTACGCTTGTTCTGTGGCCCTTTTAAAGACTAAAAATTGTATAGCTTGTCATCTCTGGCTACAGCCTCACCCAGCTTCCCTGCATATCCCTGGCTCCCTGAGGGGCACATTCCTTCCATTCCACACTCCCCCCCCCCAACATACCTATGATGGGGGGGTCTAACTCAACCCCTCTAAGGCAAACACTGCCTCAGGACCAGACAGGCCAGCAGTGGAGCCACACAGCATGAACCTGATAAATGCTAGGCAAGTGGTTTTCAAATGTAGGGTCAGGACCCAGTACTGGGTCGCAGACCGTCAGGCACTGGAAGACAGCATCCCCTGCTCCTGCCACCAAAAGACTGGAAAGCTTTGGTCAAAGATGTAATTGCTGGGTCACAGGCATAAATGATTTTTTTTCAACTTGGTCTGGAGGAGAAAAGTTTGAAACCCACTGTGCTAGAAAGTTACAAGATAAGGGACTTTTAATGGTATCAAATTTTAATAGGTCAATTTGCAGGAAGAGGTGAGACAAACATCAGTGCAGCCAATCAGAAACCAACTGGTTCAAAGACTTTTTAATGCACTTTAATTTAAAAAGAAAAAAAGATTTTCAACCAGAATACACTTTTTTACCCAAGAACGGCCTAGATCAGGACAAGGGACTTGTGATTGGCCACTCCCAGCTCCTAATAGGAGCTATTTTGGAGAAACTAGGTAACAGAGCAAGGAGTCCGGTGGCACTTAAAGACTAACAGATTTATTTATCACATGAACTATCGTGGGAGAAAATCCCACTTTGTCAGATGCTTTGAAGATGGGGGAACTTATAGAATGGGTTCCATCTTCAAAGTGTCTGACGAAGTGGGATTTTCTCCCACGAAAGCTCATGAGATAGATAAATCTGTTAGTGCCACAGGACTCCTTGTTTTTTGGTTTTTTTACTGGACTAGACTAACACAGCTGCCCCTTTGGAAGTAGGTAACAGAGGAAATATCACCCTAACAGAGCATTGTGACAAAATTACCATCTCAGCTGCAAAGAAGTTAGTGTCTGGGTTTTATTTAGGCATGTGCTTTGCATCTTGTGTTTATTCTCCCCTCCCAGGTGCAGGGATGAGGCCTTCAGTTAAACTCCCATGAGGAATGTGGGCAATTTATCCACAAGCACATCTCTCTAATCACTCCTGAGTGTGTCTGATGTGAAATAACCAGCAGCATCCTTTCCCTTGGTCTCTGCTCCAAAGAGCAAGGTGAGCTCAAACAAAGAATTGTGGTTTTACCTGTCACTGAAAGGCTCCAGCCTGTGGCACACCAGCCTCTGCTGCACCCAGTTTAACTCTCTTCTCACTGCAAGGAGTGTGGATGGTGTGAGTGGCAATGCTAAGGTAAGCCGCAGTCCAAACAAACTGCTCTGTCTTATGTAAGAAACCACAGCACCATGCCTTCTGCCAGACAACATAATGTGCCTTTGTGTGTGCGAGACAGAACTGTATACACGCCGTGTTAACTAGCACTCCATCCCCAATGCAGGCTCATCACTGATAGGAACCAGATGCAGGAGCTGGTGACTCCAGCTGCCACCCCATTTCGATATCCTCCAGCTGAGGGGTTAAAATGCGGTCCCCCACCCCAAAGGTTTCCAATTCTGTAAACCAACTGCTCTCATACCTCACATGCATCCTGGCTCTCTTCAAGTTCATCACATAAAAACAAGTCTACGCGTGCGGCCAGGTGAGGTGAGGGGACGGATTCTGGGCGCTGCTGGATCTGGAATGATTCCAACCACCTTCCAGTATCCTCCAGCCCTAAAACAGATGCCCAGCGATGTGCACAGGAGGCTCCTTTGTGCTCTCCATTTCTGGTGCAGATGTTTTAAGACAGCCGTCTGAGCAAAATAAATAGGTCAGAATCCCCCATGACCTTGGCCTCTGTCAATTCCATTTGTGTGGTGGGGATAAGATTCGGGGAGAGAAACAGGCTCCAACCATCCAGTAGTTAAAACTGGGAAAAGCTGAGACCGCTCCAGGCTGCTGAAGGGAGTGGAGGTGGGGGAGATTATCTCACTGCATCTTTCTAGGGATCAAAGGAAATCCAGGGAAAAGCCAGGGTTCCTGTACTAGGCACTTAAGCCCCTAGCAGTACCATGGAGGCTCTCACACCCATCTGAAATGGCACAATGGTCAACAGCGGATGGGGACAGATCCTCTGTAAGCAGAAAGCTCAGAACCACTGTGCACACACTCCATAATCCTCCCCGTTCAGTCACCGCAGCCACAGTCAGGCCACCATGGACACTCAGCCACTTATGGGTATACCTTGATATCACACCTGAACATAGGGCTCCCCTTCTTCCTCTGACACCCAGGCTCACATGGAGACAGCTGACTGCTTCTCCAGACTCCAGAGGCACCCCAAACCACAAGTCAAAGTCATTCCTAACAGCCACCCAGCATGGTCAGACAGTCAGAAATGAGCCTCCACTGAGCAGGGCCCAAGAGAAACCTCCTGGCTCCCACAAAGCCAATTTGCCCCCAGCTTTTGCCCCACACTTTTTAGCCAGGGGTACTGCTGAGCCAGAGCAGGCTAGCCTATCTTGGGACAGGTCTCACACTTGGCTACATGGGCCCTAGCTGTCTGATTCCTGCTGTGCCTGGAACCACCAAGGCAGACCCAGCATACATGCTACTTGTGGCCCTCTGAGTGCAGGACAGAACTCCCCTAGATCGGCACAGCATGAGGCTCTAACTCAGACACAGCTGACAGGGGATGGCCCCAGCTGCAGTGTGGGGGACCTTCAAACTCATGCAGGCCAGTCGATGCAACAAGGGGAGTTGTGGGGGAGGTTTGCTGCTGCAGTTCCTCCTCCTCACCCTTACCCAAAGAGCTAGTATTTGGCTCCTGCCAACATGCTGGATTCTCTACTCCAAGCACGGAGCCAAACGGCAGCAAGCACAAGTCACTGAGCCAGGGAACAGACTGACTCCACCGGGACATGGAATAGGTAACGCCCTTTACCCCTCCTGACGGGCATCCATGACCACAAAAGGAACACTGGCCCGGGGCCATCATAGCCCACTCCTGCCACAGAAGAGAATGCTCCTTGTCCCCCCTAGAGAGTGTAGCGGTGCACAGAGGAGGAGATATTCAGTCTGACCAGCAGGAGAGTGAGGTGATCAGGCTCCGGCTGGAATAAAGCCCGTTTTCAGAGCACTGGCTTTCTCCAGATGCCTGGAAACAGGAAGTGCCCAAGCCCTGAGAACAGTAACCCTCACAGAGCCCACATGAAAACACACTGGGCTGTTAACCCTTAGCCTGGGACTGACACAGGAGTGAGACCCTGACCCTCCAGGCGCTGGTTTAGCCAAAGAAAAACAAACAGCTCACTTCACAGGAAATGCAGGAGGCCATTTTCCCCTCCCACCCCCCCCCCCCCCCGCTTTGCCTGAATGCTGCAAATTTAAAGAAGCAAAGCAGAGAAAGCTTCAACTCAGGCTGCCTTTTGTGCAATGCAGACTGGGTCAGGCTAGGCCAAGCTGGGCCGAACAATGGTCTTGCATCTTTAGTGGTGAACCAGCACACACACCAGTGGGACTCTGTGTAACCGCAAGCTCTCCTCTCCCAGTTATCCTACTATTGGGGGATGGGGCCCCCCCAAGCACCACATCCCCTGCCCTGCAGTCTGCATTTCTCCATTGAGAGCTGGTTTCATCACCAGTGCCCAGAGCCCCACAAAAGGCACAGGAAGATACTTGGCTTGAGATTCCTGCCAGGAGACTGGGGCAGGCAGAAAAAGGCAGGTTTAAGTGATGGAGGAGCAGGGTCCCATACTTTCTCTCTAAGGGACAGGAAGACGCTGAAAACCAAATTCTGCCCTGAAAATTTTGTCTCTGGCTCAGAAAGGCCCTGAACTGAAGAGAAATCCAGGAAAAGAGCTCTCTTTGGTTCCAACTCCTTGTGAACCTGACAGCACTCTGTGTCTGGCTTCTCTGCACAGTCAGCCAGCCCAGGAGAGCCCAACCAAGTGAGATCCCTGTTCCAAACTGACAAGGGAGCAGAAGCCTTGCATGATTCTAGCAGCTTAGCTATAAAAAGGTTCAGACCCTCCTATGTGAAGGGAGCTCTCAAGAAACATCCCTTCCCTGTATAACATGTGTCACATACATGCTGAGTTACCCTCCATCCTGCTCAGGGAGAGCAAAGCCACTGCTGCTCCCTTGGGCGGGGATCTGTCATCGAGGGATCTTTCACACACACCAGTAGCAAGCCATTGCATACAACCCTTGAGGATCTGAAACAGCTTCAAACCTGCCCTGACCGAGGGAGGCGAGTTCCCTCCATACCCTGGCCATGGGGCTCACGCTGAAAAGGCCATGGACTGTCACTGGACTGGCAGTTCCAAGAGCTGAGCCCTGTGTAACAAGAACTTGACTGAGACCAACAACTTCACAAAGGTCTGGAACAGCTGTCTGATGGCAAGGGCACTCACCACGGCCTTGGACTGCAACCCATTCCTTGGGACCTGTCCTTTGACATTCTCTCTTCTGCAACGACAGTCCCTGGCTACAGAGAAGGGGCAGCTTGTCCTTTTCAATCTCTCACAGGTTCAGTCCAACATGACAGTCTGGCTGCTCTTCTCTGCTCCTCTGGTAGGGGCCAAGGGCCCACCTGCCTTTCTATGCAAGCCTGGGTTCATTTTCATAGCCAACCAGAATCCCACTCTCCGACACAGCTCTTCCTACAGGTGCAGACCAGCACCCAGCCCCAACGCTTAGGTTCCTCCCACCCTCCCTGCAGAGCTCTTCTGCACAGAGCCTGCCCCACTTTCTCTTGCTCTGATGGCTGCTCCCCTTCCCCAGTCAAATAGTGAGCAAGAGCCATGCAACCCCCACTATGCTTTCGAGAGGAACCCAAGTCAGAGCTGCTTACCCAGGCGGTAACGCTTCCAAGGCCTGTGTTGCAGACTGAGGCTGCTGTGCGCCTGAGTCAGGAGCCAGTTCCTCTGGCTCCCCAGGGACAGACGAAGCAGGAAGGGTGGCAGCGGTCGAGCTGGGGGTCTCACTTAAAACTGCAGGGCCCAAGGTCACATCCACTGTGGATCTCTCCTCTTCAGTGTCAGTGGTGCCAGTGGAGTCCCCATTCACTGAAAATGCAGAGGGCAGAGAGATTAGGGCAGTCTGGGCAGATCTATCTGGCCCTGACACTGGCCAGGGTGATGAGAAAAAGGGCGATTACAGCCATTCTTATTGATCACAACAATTAGCCTTCACCCCAGGGCCCCAGGTTCCCTCTGCAAAGGGAGCTTTGCTTTTGGCCCAAGCACGGACAGCAGAGCTAGGTCTTCTGCCAGTGGCCACAGCCTGTGCCGCCTCACAGGCCAAACTAGAGGAACAAAGGAGATCATGTGTGGAAACAAGGGTGCTCACTGTCCAGCATTTCCTCTGTGGGCTGCCAGCAAACCTCCCAGCTCTAGGGGCACAGGGTTAATTCAGGTAAAGAGCCAGGCTCTCCCAAACCTGCCAGGAGGGGCCTTGGGAAGGGCTGACTCAGCATGCCAGCCAGCGCAGTAGCTTCGAACCCCATTGAACATCAGCAGGGCACAGCCAACAGGCAGGGTGGGAAGGAGCAAACCCCACAGCTAATGGGGGTAGGGAAGGGAAGGAGAGAGAGAAGTGTCAGCACGTTAGCCCACAGAATGACACCCAGCGACTCCACCTCTGTTCCAGGCTCTGGTCTCTGCTGGTCTTTAACACGAACATTTTCTGCTGTAGGCAGGGAACACACAATTCCCTGGCCCTCTGGCGCAGTAAAGAGGTGTTCAGCTGCCCTGAGCCGAGTGACAGCGTGGAGGATGGCAGCTCCCCTCTTCCCCCTGGCATGTTTGTCAGCCCTTCATCCCGACGCCTGCAGCTCTGCTAGGAGTCAGGAAAGCCACTTGAATTCTAAATAGAATGTGTTCAAAGCCAGGCCACAAGTGTCGAACTGGTTCCAGGAGTAAAACCAAGCAGCTGCTTGTGGCCCTTGTTGATCCAAGGCTAATTGTGGGAGAGGGTCGCGCAGTCAGTAGACCACCATGCACATCTGTCCCTGCAAGAGACACCTTTGCTCACCAGGAAAGCCAGCTCCCATACTATGGGTATTGCAAGGAACCCAACAGCCAAAGTAGTGGCCAAGTTACTATGGCACTGGCCAGCATCACACTACTGAGATTTCTTCTAGGCCCCAGGCAGATTCCCAGATGCTCAGTGCAAATACATACTGCATAAGAGAGTTGGTTTGAGGGGTCTACATTTGCCGAGAAAGCCCCACAGTTTTGTAGAACATTAGGCTGTATTGCTGTGGGATGGGTGTGGTACCACCAGGCCAGTCTTCTCACCTGGAAACTAGCTGGGGCAACCAGGAAGGCAGTAAACTAACACTAGCACCGGAGGTGCTAAGAAAATAAATAAAGCACAAACTCAGCACACTGCAAACAAATGGAATTGATGTGGCAAAGAATGTGAAGAGAAGCCTTTGGTTACCAGCGCACCAATGCTGGGGTCTGGGGAAGAAGTTAGAAGAATTGGAAACTCTCACTGACAAGAATAGATTTGATACAGCTGGCATTACTGAAAGCTGGTGGGAAAATATGCCCAACTGTAACATGAAATTTGAAGGTTATAACTTGTTCAGGATGCAAAGAGCAGATAACGTGTGTGCATGGAGAGACACAACGTTAAAGACATCATTGCCATTCATGATTTTGGGGCAAATGATAACTCAGAACCACTGGATGTTGAATGTTACAGATCAGTGACCCACCTAACACAGCACAGAAGGAGGTACTGGTGGAGGTCTGCCACAAACCAGAGCAAGAGGAGATAGGCCTGTAACAGGAATCAGCAATCATGACCTGATTAACATTCAATCTGGGCGAAAAAAAGGGAGTCCCAACCAACAATAAATAATCTTCAAGCTTTAAAAGAGCCTATTTCCCAAAACTCAGGAATATTCTGAGCAAAACTGACTAGAGAAAAAAATGTGAATGAAAATTGGGAGTTGTTATAGATAAGTTTAATACAAAACATATAATTCTTCAATCCAAAAAAAGAACCTCCTTGGCTAAAAGCCCATCCTGGTTCAGCAGCAAAGTGAAAGCAGATATTTGAAATTGAACAGAAACATAACAAATGAAAAAAATAGGGAAACAGACAGTAGTCAATATGAGCTAGAAGTTATGAAGTGTAGCAAATGTATAAAAGAAACTAAAGAGATCAGCGACAAGTCATTATTCCATAGAGATAAATAGCTAATAATGATGCAAACAAGCCAGAAGTGTTCAATAAATATTTATAGCCCATATTTGGAAAGAAGTAGGCTGATGTACTGGTACCATACGAAGATGATGAACAAAGTATAAACTAAGATTTTAGGTGTAGATGGAGCCTGGGGAACCCAAATTTGGGAGGCCTGCCAATACAGAGAAGGAGCAGGATATCGTGCAGGAAGATATGGAAGATATGGATAAATTGGAATAATAGGAATAGAATGAAATTTAATAGTGGGAAGTATATGGTCATGCATTTAGGGACTAATAAGAATTATGCTGCAAGCTGGGGACCCATCAGCCGCAAGTGACCGAGGAGGAGAGGGACCTGGGAGTACTGGTTGATCACAGGATGACTGTGAGTTGCCAATGCAATGTAGCCTTGAAAAAAGCTACTGCAGTCTTAGGATGCAGCAGATAAGGTATTTCCAGTAGAGATAGGGAGGTGTTAGTACCATTATACAAAGCACTAATGAGACCTTGCCTGGAATACTGTGCACAGTTCTGGCCCCCATGTTTAAGAAAGATTAATTCAAACCAGAACACGTGCAGAGAAGGACCACAAGGATGGCCCACAGATGGAAAACCTGCCTAATGAGAGGAGACTCAAAGGCTATGTCTACAGTTAGAATTCAAATTAATCAATTTGCCCTAACAATGATTCATTCGAATTCAGTCAATTTGCATTGACATGGCCACACTAGAAAATCCAATTCGAACTGGCACGTCCATGGACTAGACTTGCCAATTTGAATTGGAAGATGGGAGCCATGGGAGGTGTGGCAACATGGCCCCCCTGGCAGGGCCATGTTGCCACCCCATCCCCTGCCAGGCTCCAGCCCCCACAGCCCAGCACAGGCAAAAGCATCCCCTGCCCAGCTCCAGGCTCAGGGTGCTAAAGCTGGGTAGGGGATGTTTTCCCCCAGGCAGGGCTCAGAAGGCAGGAGCCAGGCAGGGGATGTTTTCCCCTGGCAGGGCTCCCTGGTGCCAGGGCACCCCCCCCCCCCACAGCACAGTGGGGGCAGGGGAGAAGATATTCTCCCAGCCCAGCATGGACAGCACAGTGGGGCAGGGTAGAAGGGACCCCCCACACCCTGTTAGCATGGGCCAACGGAATACCTTCTCCCCCATGCCCGCTGCACTGTCAGCGCTGGGCCGAGGGAATCCCTCAGTTCGAACTGAGGAAAGCAAGTGTGGCCATGCTCTTAATTGAATTTGAACTGATTGTCATAAATTCAAATTCAATTCTAAGTGTAGACATACCAAAAAAGATTGGCTTGTGTAGACATACCAAAAGAAGGTTGATGGGGAGATATAACTGTTCTCTATAAATACATCAGAGGGATAAAATACCAGGGAGTGAGAGGAATTATTTAAGTTTAGAACCAGTGTGAACACAAGAACAAATGGATATGAATTCTCCATCAGGAAATTTGGACTTGAAATTAGATGCATGGTTCTAACTATCAGAGGAGTGAAATTTTGGAATAGGCTTTCAAGAGGAGCAGTGGGAGGAAAAAAAACTGGCTGGCTTGAAAACTGAGCTTTATAAATTTATGGAGGAGAGTATATGATGGGGCAGCCTAGTTTGGCAACTGACTGATCTTTGACTATTGGTGGTGGATGTGTCAATGGCCTAAGATGGGATGTTTGATGGGGTGGGTTCTGAGTTATTTCTTTCTTGGGTGCCTAGCTAGTGAGCCTTGCCCACTTATTTAGGGTTTAACTGATTGTCACATTTGAGGTCAGGAAGGAATTTTCCAAAAGGGCAGATTGGCAAAGGTTCTGGGTATTTTTTTCCACCATCTTATATAGCAGGGGGCACAGCTCACTTGCTGGTGGATTCTCTGTACCTTAAAGGCTTTAAATTGTGATTTGATAATTCAGTCATAGGTCAGAAGTTTATTATAGGAATGGGTGGGTGAGGTTCTGTGGCCTGTATTGTGCAGGAGGTCAGACAAGATAATCAATTTGGTCCCTTCTGACTTTAGAGTCTGTGTGTCTATTAAGGACAAATATTTTCAAATCCACGGGGCTGAATAACTTGTACCCAAGAGTCCTAGAAGAGCTGGCTGACTTTCATTTCTCATTACTTATACGTATCATGCAAATCGCTCTTTGCAGTTAATAAACTTGTTTTCTTGTTTTACCTAATCCAGTGTGTTTGACTTAAAGTGTCCGAATAACTATTGACAATAACATGCTGTCATCTGATCCCCTTATTTAAGGGAATAACAGATTGAGTATCTATACTGAACAGAAGAGGCCTTGGTGGTACAGAACACACATTCAGAGGGAAATCTGAGACTGGAGTGTGTTGGGGTCACCCTGCAGCATATCCAAAGCTGGGGAGAGCCAGAATATAACCCAAGTGTTGGTGGCAGCCTGCAGTTACACACAGACACTCAGGGTGTGGTCTGCATGCTGGAAAGCCAGGAGTGGCTGAGGGAGGAACTACTTCAGCAAGGTACCGTAAGGCACCCAAAGTTGCAGGGCAGGCGTGATACGGCCCCCACAGTCTGCTCTGTACCCACAATATTACTGTGCTGTACGCTGGGAAAAAACAGGTGATGCAGCCTCATTATCTGATGATGATAACATTCTATCCACTCCACTAGTATCTCCGGCAGATGTTCAACAGAAGCTACTAAAGTGATACATTTTTAAAATCAGCAGGTCCAGCTAACTTGCAACCACAGCTCTTCAGAAGAACTGGCCAAAGAGCTCACTGGACCATTCTCGCTGGTTTTTGGTAAATCTTGGAGGACTGTGGAAGCTCCTATGCTAACTGCCACCCC
Organism: Podocnemis expansa; assembly: GCA_007922195.1. NCBI lineage: Eukaryota > Metazoa > Chordata > Testudines > Podocnemididae > Podocnemis > Podocnemis expansa. The sequence goes on from ML682138.1 coordinate 1,865,691, forward strand.
AGCCAGGGTGACCCCAACAACTGTAGACCTTTCCACTTGACCTTGACCCTGGGCAATAGAATGGAGCCACTGACACAAATAATAATGAACTAAAGGAGGATAATGTCATCAGTACAAATCTATATGGGGAAATAGAGCCATCAAACTAACTTGATTACTTTTTAATATTACAAGTTTGGCTGGCAAAAGCAGCAGTGGTGACATAATACACTTAGATTTCTGCAAGGTGTTGCACACTTTCGTTAAGAAATGAGAAGGATGTAAAATTAAGATGACGTACATTAAGTGCATTAAAAACTGCCTAACTGGTAGGTCTCAAAATGTAACTGTAAATAGAGCATGATCATGGACAGAACAAGGAGCAATGGTTTCAAGTTACAGCTGGGGAGGTCGAGGTTGGATATGAGGAAAAATTTTCTCTCTAGGAGGGTGGTGAAGCATTGGAATGGGTTGCCTAGGAAGGTGGTGGAATCTCCATCTTTGGAGACATTAAAGGTCCAGTTAGACAATACCCTGGCTGGGATGATTTAGTTAGAGCAGTCCTGCTTTTAGCAGGGGGTTGGACTAGATGACCTCATGAGGTCCCTTCCAACCCTGTGATTCTATAATCATCAAATGGGTGTGTTTCCAGTAGAGTCCCACAACAATTGGTTCTTGCCCCTGTGCTAGTTAATATTTCTATCGATGCCCTGGAAGAAAACGTAAGGATCACCAATGATAAAAGGTTTGCTAATGATGCAAAAATAGGGGCAGTGGTAAACAGCATAGAGGACAGGTCACCAACAATGATCTGGATTGCTTGGTGAACTGGGCACAAGCAAACAAACATGTTTTAATATGGCTAAATGGAAATGTAGCCTTTTTTCCTGGGCACAAAAAAGATGGGTCATATTTACAGGATCAGTGATTCTCATCCTGACAAACAGTGACTCTGAAAAGGATTTAGGAGTCATAGTGGAGAACTAGCTAATGTGACACCCCACTGCAGTACTGTGGCCCAAAAGAACTAATGCAACTCACAGATGCTTAACCAGGGCAATCTAGAGTAGAAGCAAAGCATCTATTTCCCCTCCATGTTTGACACTGGTGCAACTTCTACTAGAATCCTGTGTCCAGCCCCGGGGCCACAATTCAGAAAGGATGCCAATAAGCTGGGGAGGGTTCAGAGAAGAGCCATGAGGATGACTAAATGGTCAGAAAATGTCCCTCATTTTAAAGGACTCAAGGAGCTTCATCTACTTAGCTGAACAAACAGAAGGCTGAGGGATGACTTGATTCCAGTCGACAAGTACCTACATGGAGACCAATATTAAACAGTGGACTCCTCGCTCTAGCAGAGAAAGCTGTAACATGATCCAATAGCTGGAAGTTGAAGTTAGCCAAATTCAGACAGGAAACAAGGTGTGAATTTTTAACAGGGTGAGTAATTTCCCCTTGGAACAACTCACCAGAGATCATGGTGAATTCGCTTTCACTGACAACGTTTAAATAGAGATGAGCTGTTTTTCTAGAAGACGTGGTGTACAAGTTAGTGTGGGGTGATCTCTGGCCTGTGTTACACAGGGGAGTCACACTAGACTAGATGAGCCTAGTGATCCCTTCTGACCTTGGAATTTGTGACTCTGTGACTGACTGGGTCCAGTTACTCAACCACAGGGCCATAACAACCACTCCCAAGCAGCCCAAAGGATGCTCCCAGCTGGCCCAGATCCAAACTTCTCTCTTCTTAAATATGGCAGTGTGGCAGAGCACGTGCCCATGCATACAGTGGGCTGTCTGTCTGGATCCCGATAGAATGCTGCATGCTGGGATCAGTGGTCTTCTTGGACCCAGGCCTCAACGTTCTCTATGAAATTCGAGTGCAGCCACGGGCCACCCTGTACGTTCCTGGAGAGAGCTCTGGCCAGCTTTGTACAGAAAGTTTCATTTTCCCCCACTAGCTGAGACCTGAGCACGCCTGCCGCAGATGCTGTCAGAAACACCACACGTCACCCCACCCAGTACCAAGCTTCACCTGTGCCATTGGCTGTGTTCTGACTCTTGACTTGCTGTTGCTGGTGAATCCTGGAGCTAGGGCTTTGTTCTCCATTCCCGGTGTTCTGTCTGGCTGCTCCAGCTGAATGTCTGTGTCCCCTGTGGAATAATGACACAACAGGTGAAACACACACCTGGCCTCAGAAAGGAAATGCCTCGAGTTCCTTTTGGCTAGATCTGTGCTGAAGGACACAGGCTCCCCAACCTCCTGGTGCACTCTGCCAGCTTTTCCAGTAGCCTAGCAAGCTAGATCAACTTCAAACTTGCTCTCCACAAAACACCCACTCCGAGGCAAACAGGCACACGGTCCCAGGCACATTTCAGCCACTGGTGCCCAAGACCTAGCAGTGGAGAGTCCAGAACAGGGGTAGACAACCCCCAGCACATGTGCTGACATTGGCACCCAAGCCCATTCAGAGTGGCACATGGCACCCTCTGCAGTACCACAGAAATTGTCACTGCTGCCACTTAAAGTCACTCTGAACGGCTTCCTTCGGGTGCAGCTGGGACACAGGGGGTCACCCCCCCATGCGACACAGAAAAAAGCTGCCCGGAGTGGCTCCTCTCTCTAGTGTGATGCTCCCCAAAGGAACCACGCCAGGCACCTTCTTTCTGCAGCATACCTGGGAACCCCTGAACGGAGCTGCTTCTTTTTGTGGCATGCCTGGGGACCCTTATCCCTGGGCACACCACCAAAATGAGCCACCCGGGGTGACTTCTTTCCATGGCACACCTAGGAAACGCTCCTACTCCATCTGTGCCCATGCTGAATTTTCAGGCAGCTGCCATATTTTTTTCAGCAGAGGTAGCCACCAGCACCAGCTGAGGGTCAGGGAGGAAGGACAGGCACAGGGGTCAGCAAAGGTTGCTGACCCCTGGTTCAGAAGAATCAGCCTGTGGGCTTTGGTGCTGAGGTCTCATTGCCACACCTCACTGTTCACCTTGCACTAATGGATGTCTTAGTAAACAGATGCTTTGGAGAGTCCTTCTGCTCCTGAATTCAGATCCAACCTGGTCCTGGCCACCAAGCCTAATCTGAATACCAGACTCTCACTCTCAGCCATGTGGTCACCTTTTAGAGCCAAACGCCCCCGTCCAGCCAGGCAGCTCTCTTGTGCCGAAGATGTGACTCCCCAGGGTCTGTGGAAGGCTGTTAATGCCACCTGCTCCGTGGGCACAACTCCTGCAATGCCTGGGACACCCCTTTCCCCAAACTCCCCTCTTTAGGCCTTGAGTGCAGTCAGAGGGCTTCCCTCACTCAGCAGACTTCCACTCTCAGAGGACCCCACCACCAGTATTTGCAGCCTAACAAACCCTGGCATGTCTAGCCCTAGGGCTGAGAGAACTCTAGCACCACTCCCAGCCAGAGGGTGAGAAGATAAGGGCAAAAAGCCACTGCTGCCTAGGATTTGCAATGACAAGCGTTCCTCATGCAAGACAGGGCAGGCTGGCTGGATGCCATGGTCCTGCAACTACATTGGTCAGACATGCTGCTCACAGCCGGAGAACATGGCATGCCAACTGGCAGCCCAGACCTGCTGTGGTGCTGCTTTAGGTTATGCCTGTGTTTTGCAGAGCAAAGCTGGCCTATGTCACATGCCTCATTTGACCCAGTGATACCTGGCCACAACTCAGCCTGCAGGCCATGTTGTTTGCTGGGCTGTGGGCAAGAGATACAGTTCCTCCTGCAGCAGCTGCTGCACTACAGAGATTCCTGGCTTCACACACACAGCCAGGCAGCAGCAGCAAGGAGGGCTTTGATGAGGGAGCCAGAGACTGGGGTGACTGAAGTGGGGTGGGGACAGTGCAAATCGAATAGAGAGGGGAAGAGATAACAGCTGCTCCAGCTGCCCCCTTCGGGCTCTCTCCTAGGTGGAAGCATCAGAAATACCTGGGCTGAAAACATTACTGACAGCTGATGCAGGGAAAGACAACGACTTAGAGGACAAGGCTGAAAAACTGCATTTGTTTAGTCTGGAGCAGAGGAGGCTGAGGGGGGACATGTTCAGAGTCTTCAAGTCCACAAAAGACTGTTATAAAGAGGAGGGTGATAAACTGTTCTCAACCACTGAGGGCTGGAGAAGCAGCAATGGGCTTAAACTGCAGTAAAGGAGGCTTAGGTTGAACATTAGGAAAACTGTCACAGTTTAAACACTGAAACAAATTGCTTAGGGAGATTGTGAAACCCCCATTATTGGGTTTTAAGAACAGGTTAGACAAATATCTGTCAGGGATGGCCTAGAAACCACTCAGTCCTGCCTCAGCACAGGGGGCTGGACAAGATCAATGTTTCTCAACAACTGGCCCATGGCAGCACCATAACTACAGCAGGGCAAGCGGGGCTTTGCTCCAAGCACACTGGAGCAGCAACATTGAGCTGCTCCATTAAAGGGCACACGCCATGCCACTTGCCCCAGGCGCCGGCTATTGTAAGGGGCATGTTCCGATCAGACCACGTCCCAGGCGCAGAACTCTTTAGTTACGGTTCTGGCCCATAGATTGGTTCCCATCCTTGTGATCAACCTGAGACAATTTAGGAAGGCAGAAAGACAGTCTCCGGTATCAAAAAGGTTGAGAAACTAGGCCTAAAGGCTCTACTAAGGTCTCTTCCAGTCCACCATGTCTATTATTCCAACACACGGAACTGTAGCTCAAGACTACTCTAACACAGTCGTTCTCAACAGTGAGTGAGTGTGTTGCAGAGAGCTGGGGAAGGGGCTGATGTCTCCTGTAGAGTTGCACACACGTTATGACCTGCAAAAGGTTGAGAACCACTGTGCTAACACATATGTGGGGGAGACAGAGGCGTGACAGCACAGAGAAATTTCATTCTGGCTTTTCCCAGCTGTTGAATGCTTGACTTTGAAACCTTAACATCCTTCTAACCACACTGTTTTTTAGTGAAACACTTTTACATTGGACACCCTGCAATTTTCATGCTTGCTGGGGGGACTGTTGATGGCATACAAAACCTTCACTTATTGGGCTTCGTTCAGAATCCCTTTATACTACTGGGATTATCCTGCGGACCATCACCCTGGTATCTGAATGCCTTGATTGCAACAGTCAGCTCCCCAGTGGACTCCATGAGGTCTTGGGCATATCTCCATTTCTGGAGAAAAAATTCTGCACAGGGTACGGATCAATTCTGGTTGTTTAGAATTCATCTACTTCCTTTGTGGTTATTAGGGGGCAGTGCTGTGAGCACCATTCTTAAGGTGGGAGGGGGTTTTAAAGAGGAAGGCTTTGCAGTGTTTCCTGTAGCCCAGGGGTCTCAAATACATGGCCCATGGGCCACATGCAGCCCCTAAATCTATTTCCTGCGGCCCACAATGACACTATTGTTACTGATATTTGCAATATAATTGTATGAAAAAGTTTCAGTGGTGCAGCCCTCAGGCTAACATACTAGTCCTCATGAGGCCCTCATGGTGATTTGAGTTTGAGACCCTTGCTGTAGCCAGTCAGGCTGGATTTGCCGGACCTCAGTTCAGCTCAGCCAAGCCTAAAGCTGTTCCCCTCTAATGATGAGTTTGCTGGGTCTCACTTCCAGAAAGTGAAGAACCTTGTTGCTCCTAGTGGCTGTCCCATCAGATGAGGGTGCCCCCTGTTACAGGGCAGCGTAAGTGTGAAGCTGTCCTGCTGCCACGCTGCAAAGATAGAGGGCTTCATTCCTACTGGGCCAGCTGACATTTTCATTCACAGTACAACCATGCATTTAAAGTTTAGAGCTAAATGCAAATTATTTAAAAATATGTAAATTATCTCATTACATAACTGGCACAAAACATTAAACTTGGCAGCTATGGGGGCAGGATTATCTGTGTCTAATCAGAGGCTATTTCCAGCCTGTCTCCCTCAGCCCCCAGACAGCACAAGTTGACATCAGCATCAACAGTGACTAGAGGAAATGGTGGGGAAGGCTCCCACTCTGGCTGGTCAATCCCAGGCACAGAGCCCTTCCATCTGCTCTCAGCACAGACCCTAAAGAACAGCTCATCGTCTTTGCTCTGCACAAATCAAGGGGTTAAAGTCTCAGGCAAAACAGAGTCCATGCCCACTAGGAAGGCTGGGACACTGCCTTGCAGGAGACAGGACCTTGGGAACACTTTCGTACAGTCTGCTCCTTCCAGGAACTCCTCTGTGGAGGGCTGTGATGCACCTAGACCATCAATCTCTGCCTTCTAGCCAGTGGCCCCTTCCCTGGTCCTTAAAATGCACTGGCAGCGTCATTTCAGTGAGGCGTACAAAGCTGGAGAAGAGGTCTGCCAACAAAACAGGGCAGACTAACTGCCCTTCAAACCCATGGGCAAGGAGCCTGTACTGGAAGCAGGATAGTGGCATGAGGGCTACAGGTCAGAAGGCAGCACGGACTGGACATCCCAGAGCCACAGCATCAGCCAGTCTGTCTGTGCAACAGTGCCGTTGCTGGCCAGCCAACAGGCAGAGGCATGGACTCAAGAAAGGGCCTGTTGCAGTGCACAGACCTCTCTCAAAGCTCTGCCCAGGATCCCAGGGGAGGAGAGCACCTCAAGGTTCTAGGACTGGCTTGGCTTGCTGCGTGACCTTGGAAAAGTCCTGTCTACATGACAACTTGCAGTAGAGATCTAGTCACAAGCAGAGGTGTATACACCCCGCCTGGTTCCTGGCTCTTTTTGTGTCTGCAAGATCTCTGTCTTGCCATCACATCACTGTGGTGCCTAACCACTTCAGTGTCACTTCCCAGGCAGCTGCCCTGGAGCAGGACCATGCCCAGGACACACGACGGGATGCCGAGTGCCCAGCACCAAGGAGCCCAATCCTCCTGGGCCTTTGAGTGCTACCATAGCAGAAATACTGAACACCAACCCAGGCTCCCAGACCAGCAGCAGGATGCAGAGCAATGTGCCCTGGGAGGAAAGGGAACCAGTCAGAGCAGTTACATGAACATGATGAGGGCTCCAATCTGCTCTGAGACAGCCACCTGCCAGATAAGCCCTCCAGCAGGAGCAAAATGCTGACAGCTCACACTTCCTAAGCAAGCTTTAACCCTGGTCTGCAAGGACACAGTCCCAGGTTCAAGGCTACTGTGCGGGCAACTGGTGTACCCGGTTGTGGCCTGCCTGAAACTTTCCCCCACCTGAGTGCTGGGACTCACAGGAAAGGAACCTGGCAATTACTGTGGAAGACCTGGGTGAGCAGGGAGGGGCAGAGCACAAAGCCTACTGGTGGGGGAACTGGATTGCAGCCCTCCTTCAGGGGTGAGACGCAGCTCTGTGGCTGCAGAATTTACATGTATTTAAGGCTTGGGGGAGCAAAGAGAAATGAAGACCCATGGAAACAAGCTTGTATTTAGGATGTTTCAAGTTGAATTTTTACATAAGCTCTGTAAATCAGGGCAGGGGGACCTCTCAGGCAGAGACCAATTCCCAGACCTGACCTCTCAGCACAGAGGTAGGACAGACCTGAAATCACAGGGTCTTGTACAGCTCACTTCAACAGGGAGGGTGGCTGGGTCTGGTTTATTTCAGACAAGCCACCACCTTAAAAGGGCAAAACCCCCAAGTGTTGCTGAGGCTCAGGACTCTGCACTGAGCTGGGACTGGGGAGGAAAAGGCAACTGGGCAGCTGCAACCTCACTCAAGCAAGCCCCACATGAGAGTGCCCACAGTCCCATATATGCTTGCAGTGGCTCAGTCCTTGCTCCCCCCTGATGCTGGAACAGGAAAGGAATGTGGGCAAGAGCAGAAACTGACTGCTGAAGAGACATCAGCCACCCACAGGAGCACGTCCCTGTTCAGCAGCCTGGTGGGTTCGAACTGCGAGATGGAGCAGCTGAGACCACTTCTGATCCGTCAAGATTCCTCCCAGGGACAGCCTTGGAGAAACAGCCTTGGCTCTGACCATGGCTGTCACTGCAACCCCCCCGAAGGCTCCCCTGGAACCAGACTGGGACCTGGTTTGCTCTTGCCACTTAGAGGCCTCTCTGCAGCATGGCAGGATCCAGGCAAGAATGCAACCTTCCCTGCCCATAGGAGATTCAGGAATCCATCCACCATTCATCCTGAGCATTAACCCTCGCTATGGAAGCTGGGTGAGGGGGATGCTCAGACACTTTGTGCCCCAAGAAACCAGCCTCCCCAGCTGACTGCCTCCACTGGGTCTGGGTGGGACAGCTCACTCAATACAGGCAAAAGACATGCTCTAAACTAGGATTTAGAAGCAGGGAACTCTCACATCAACAGCCCTGTGTAGACAAAGGGGCACCTGTTACGCCGCTCACGTCCAACCCTACTTTAGACAAGGCCAGAGTATCTAGTTCAGGGATGGGACTCTGCTGGAGTGAGGGACAGTCACACAGGGCTAAGGACCAACAAGTCAATGGACTCAACCCCCCTGGGCAGATCTCTGGCTCCAAGAAGACACTTCTCCCTGCTCCCTCCTGGGTGAGTCAACACGGTCCCCTTGGGGCAGAGTGAAGCAGAACCCCTGCCCTGAACTGGATGGTCCTTTCTCCAGCCAGGTGGCAGTGAGGACAAGGAAGATGTTCAGCAAAGCCTGTGGTGACAGCTCAGCTTCCAGATGGCCCCATGGGGGACAGAAGGAGGTGGTGCTTCAGCACAGACTGGACCCCATAGGAGCCAGCAGCCTCAGGCATATTCCCAATACAGACAAGCTAGAAGCAGCCCAGGCAGAATTTAGAAACCAAAACAGGATGTGTCCCAGCTGCCAGCAGGCCACACAGGGTTACGAGGCCTGAATTAGCCGGCCCAGGCCTCCTACGAGTGCTCCCACATGGGCACTGTCTTTTAATAGTGGCATGGAAACAAACGCAGAGTGACCACGTGGTGGAGACGCAGCTGAAACCAACACTTAAAATAGGCGCAGGGAAAAAGCCAGGCACAGCTCAATGGGAATCAACTCTTGGAGCCTGGCCAGAACCCACGGAAGAAAGGCCAAAGCCAGCTGAATCAGGAATGCTCTTGGACACCCCATCGCATGGAGAACCAGGGCAGGCTCTCACCCCCTTCTGAGCAAACCCAAGTCACTTTCCGTGTCCTGCTGCTGCCCCATCCTGCCACTTCTGGACTGGAGCTCAGGAAAAGAGCAGGGGAGCAGAGTCAGCCAAAAGGGACTACTGCGATGACTGAGACTGACACAGCCCAACTCAAAGAGCCTTTGGCGACTCTGCGAGGGCTGAGGCTGGCCCAGAGGATCAGGGACTCAGGCCTGCCCTTGGTAAAACCCATCCTGTCCCTCCAAGCACACTGACAACTAATCCCCGCTGAATACCGAGGCCAGATGCAGGTTACAGCCTCAGCAATCCCCTGACACAGGAGAAACACTCACAGGGTGAGAGAGGACAGCTGAGTGGGACAGAAGGCAGAGTGTGCCTTGGAGAAACTGGCTCCAGCCAGGCGTCAGCATACTAGGCCAGGACATGATGCCCAGGCAGCTCTGGAGAAGACACTGCAGAACCTAGGGAGCCAGGCTTCAGAGCTGTGAGCCACTATGCCTGAGAAATTCCTCTGGTCTCTGTGAAAGTGGGGGAAGGAGGCAACAGAAGCAGACTCTTCTGTGCCCGGCTTCCTCATCTGTTTGCAGGAAAGGGAGACACACGCTGCCCTGAGCAACACCACACAGGGTAGGATGGGAAAACCCTTCCCTTTGTCTCCCCTTATCTTGAGATGATTGGAAAATAATACCGCATGTACAGCATCTCCAGCTTCCCTTGCATGGCTCCTCATGCTGAGGGTGCATTGGGCAGAGCACAGCCTGCAGGGATGGAGCGGCAAGGGAAACCCCGAGTAAAGGGCCAGAGACCCTAAGTTCTAGATACACACAACTTCCTCTCCCCTTCCCCGGACAGGAGGAGTTCTCTGCCCTAGGATTAGCATTCTGAGGAACTGAGCCCAGGCAGTCCCCTGGCTACAACACCACCTCAGCTATCTCTGCTCAGAGCTACTTTAATGAGCATGGCGCTGGGAGCAGCTGCAGGAGCTGGTCTGCAGTGTACTCTGGGACCGCAACGGTGCTAACAATGGGCAGCCAGGTGGCTGTGCAGTCAAGGCTTCTATTAGCCTTGCTGGTAATCCTCCTGAGCAGTGTGCCAGGAAAGCTCCTCCATCGCTCTCTAGACCCCAGGGCTCTGAGGTTTGCCCACATCTCAGCTGTTGTATCCATTTGGAACAAACTAAGGCAAAATTTTCCAACCTCTGAAAGTTTCACAATTTGCAGAGTTCCAAAGGGACAGCCGTGTTAGTCTAGTTCAGCAAAACTAGCAAGGAGTCCTGTGGCACTTAAAGACAAACAAATTTATTTATTGCATGAGCTTTCATGAGAGAAAATCCCACTACGTCAGATGCGCAAGCTCCCCATCTTCAAGCAGCCAATGAAGTGGGAATGTCTTCCACAAAAGCTCATGCAATAAATAAATTTGTTAGTGTTTAGCAGTGCCATCAAACTCCTTGCTGGTTACAACTTGCAGAATTACTCCCAGCCTACCAAGGGCCACAGGAGAGCAGCTCTCCTATGCAGTGAACAGCCAGATTAGCAGGCTGGCCCAGCAGCACAGAGATAATGCTACCCCTCACCAGAGCTCCCAGAACAGAAACCACACAAGGTTGACCAGTAACAGGATTTGGAATCGATTCTAGGCTTCCAGTGAGGCTGGCCTTTTTCCTACTAAGACAAATTTGTTGGAGTGTCCTGAGCTCCCAGCTTGCCCCCTTTGGAGATAACTCCCCAAACTCCAGCCCTGTAGAGCTTGCACGCAGGCACCCTTCCTGATACTCATCTCATTACCAGCCAACATCTCCTACTTACACCCCATCAGACCAGCATCCCCACTGCACTGCCAAGCACACCCTTCTCTCCTCTCTCCCAGCCTCACACAGTTCTTGGTGCCCTTCTCTGAGCTCCCTCCAACACCAGTGGCTTTCTGGAACCAAGATGCTCAGCCCCCGATACTATGCTTAGCTACTGCCACACCTAAGCCTATGGGCTCCCTGCTCTGGGACCACAGGCCTCAGCTGGGCATTTCTGCTACCGCATCACATTACAAAGTCCTAAGTTCTGTTAGGTGCTGGGGCTGCACACAGTGCTGTGGAACTCAGTGCAACGGAGGGTAGGCAAAAATTAATTTGGGGGCGAGTGACCTGGTAGGTTCAACTCAGATTACCTGGGCAATGAACCTGCCCTAATCAGAGGGCAAGACGTCAGCCCTTGCAAGGCAGGTAGAGCAAACTCGGGGTCCAGCCCAGAGAAGCCTTGGGAATACCAGAACTTGTGACATGCCCATGAGATCACACACTGTTCAGCAACCTGCAGCCTCCAGCCCCTGTAACAGTGACTGGCTCCCCCAGACCCACCAGCACCAGAGGACTTCTCTGACCCTTTCCCACTGCACATACGGGTTGCAGCAGCCCCCTAACCCAGGACACCAGCCTTCGGAGCCAGAGCAAATAACTCACTCTTTATTTTTGCTTCACACAGTTAACTGTGGAATTTCACACCCTATCCCCAAGCTTACCAACAAATCCCAGAGCACCATTTATGCTGGGGAAGAAAAAGAAGCCCTGACCTAGCAGCTTCCCATGAGGAGACAGGGCAGAAATTGTTGAGGAGCAAAGACTAACCCTTTTATTCCCCTCCAGTCTTCAAGGGAGGTCTCCAGCTCATGGAAACATGTGGAGCCTTTCCCACCATAGACTCGCAAATCTCTCTCACATACACACAGGGATTGCTCTCCTGCAAAGGAAGCAGCCCCTGCAGCTGGAAGGCAGCACCCAGCAACACTGAACAAAGGCTTGGGGAGGGAAACAGAGCCCTGAACCCTGCAGCCAGGTGAGAATGAATCGCAGAGGCAAGGTAGAGCTCCCCAGGCTGCAATCTGGGTACTAAATACCCCAGTGCTGTGAACACAAAGGACACCGTCAGCAACACAGCGTTCCTCACACCCTGCAGCACTTCAGCACCTTTGGCGGTCTCCTATCTCTGTACTGTCTGGGCTGCGCACACACAGCTGGGCCCAACAACAGGAAGAGGAGAGCAGGCCAGGCCACTAAAGTCAAATCAGAGATTCAGCACATTCACCCATCAACTCACTTCCCTGCTCTAGAACTAGCTTGGAAGCAGCACAGACACCTGCTCACAGGGATGGAACATCCCACCCGTGCCCCAGCATCCCACCAAGAAGGGCCTGCGGCCTGGCCAAGCTGTGTGCCACCCTGACAGCACGGCATCAAACTGAAGACTTAGATCAGTGACTCAGCCCCCTCAGCGTGGATCCCAGCCCTATGGCTTCCACTCCAGATAGGCCTCTGCAATTGTGACTCCTCAGGACACTGCAGGGGCATGTCAATGGCAGAGCGGTGACATGCGTGTCTGGCAGATGGGGAAAGAAGAGAAGTGCCCGGAACCTCCCACAATTCCTTTCAGAAGGCCTGTGGCCAGAGCATCCCACATTTGGGATCTGCTGGCTCATGCTGACAGAAGAGCTGGCGGACATAGCAGCTGCCCTGGTCGGAACTGCTGGGATTCTCTTCTTTGAAGATGGGCCTGTAAGCAGAACATCTGTGTGAGCTGCTGGACGCCAGCCACCATCTACACCTACATCTACACCTAGGTGTTAAATTCACTCCAGGCTGACAGCTTGACAGTCTCCTAACAACCACAGCTCCAAACATGCAGCCTCTCACCGCTTCCTGGAGCTACAGGAGGAGAGGACATGGCCTCAAGCCAGGGAGAGCATGGCCCAGTGCCTGAGCCTTTCATTTCCTTGGGAAGGCTCCTGCTGCTTTCCCTCCAGCCCTCTTCGCTTTGCCTCTGAGTTTTCTGCAGTGCTCCTGTGCCAGCCCTGCCCGGTCTGGGCAGCCCACTCCCCTCCCGGCCCAGGATCCTGCTGGAGCTTTAATCAAGGCAGCAGGCTGTGGCTATCCAAGCTTCAGGAGCTGCTTGGAGTGAGCCCCTGCAGCCGGGGCCTGCGGCTAGCTTATCCGGTTACTCGCATTGCTGGATTCAAAGGGAAATGCCAGGCTCCCCCCCAACACACACGCATCTCTCCTGCTGCCTGCAGACCAGCTAATGGAAACTGCTCTGGTTGTCACAAGCCAAACCCAAGCCTCACTCCTTCAAGGGGAAAGAAAACACTCTGCAATGGGTCCAGAGAGGAGCAGGCCAGGATGCTGCGCTGCCAGAGGAGAGCAGGAAAATTCCTTTGAATCCTCACTAGGAACCTCACAGCCACACTGTGAGTGTGGAAAGAGTTCTGGGGGTCATCGTGGCTTGTTCTCCCAACACATCTGCACAACGTGCAGTGACAGTCACAGTCAAAAGAGCTAACTGAACGCTAGGAAAGGGATAGTGAATGCAGAGCATCACACACCAATATCTAAATCCCTGGCATGCCCACAGCTTGAGTGCTCCATGCAGCTCTGGCTGCTCCATCTCAAAGGACATGTATTACAGCCGAAAAAGGTACAGCGAAGGGCTACAAAAGTGACAAAGGGTATGGAACAGTTTCCACACGAGGAGAGACTAAAAAGTCTGAGACCAGCCATCTCAGAAACACATGATTAACAGTCTATGACAGAGGTATATAAAAAGTCAAAAGTGATGTGCAAAAGGGGAACAGTGAAGAGTTACTGGCCCCATCACATGACACAAGAACCAAGGTCACTCAATGACATTAACAGCCAGCAGGTTTAAAATACATACAGATGTACTTCTTCACACAACGCACAGTCACACTGAGGAACTCAATGCCAGGGGGTGCTACACAGGCCAAAAGTAGAACTGGGTTCAAAAAAGAATGAGGTAAGTCTGTGGAGGATGGGTCCATCAACGGCCATTGGCCAAGATGGTCAGGGATACAACCCCATGATCTGCATGTCCCTAACCTCTGACTGTCACAAGCTGGGATGACAGGCTGGACCACTCGATGATTGGCCTGTTCCATTCATTCCCTCTGAAGCACCTGGCATGGACCACAGCTGGAAGACAGGATATCAGGCTAGCCAGACCATTAGCCTTTCTCATGTAGTCTGGGATTGGCCAGACCTCTGGGGAACTGCTGAAAAGCTCTGGGATGCGAGATATCTCTGTGGCCCCCACTGAACCATCACAGATGGATTTGGAGTGATTCCCAGTGAGATGAGGAGCTGAGCCACAAGAAGCAAGAGGCCCCAGAGAGGAGCTGATGGCCAACGTGTTAGGCTGGGACAAACTAAGACCAGTTCTGAGGTGAGCCTTCCAGAGCCTCAGCTGCTTCCAGGCAGCCCTGAAACTCTGATCTTTGGCCTTTGCCATGGGGCAGGTGGGTCTGTGACCAACCCCGCCCCTGGACATCTGTTGGCTCCCATCTAGCAATGGAGGCAATATGCCTCTCGTGTCCATACTGGCACATGTTGGTGCTGTGGCAGTTGGCAGTGACAACTCGTTGCTGCCAAAATGTCAGGGACCTGGCTGCCTGGGAGCCTGACACAGGCCCTGGGTTGCAAACAGCTCCACACAAACCAGCACACTTCAAACCTGCTGAGCCTGGATCACCAGACATGCGGAGATCTCCCACTTGCAGCCTTTGAGGAGGACACTGACCAAAGCACAGCCTAGCCACCCAGAGTCAGCAATACAGGGCACCAGTCCCCGGCTCTCCCCAGCACTGCACAGCAGCCTCCCAAAGGCTATGGAGGACAAACATAAACCTCCAGCTTGGTGGGATCTGATAGCCACTCACTCCACTACAATAGCCAGGAAACAGGGCATGGCCCCGGGCAGGTTAACAGTCTGCTTCCACCACTCCAGTTAATGCATCCTCTCTGTGAAGGCGCCAGCACCCCAGCCAGGAAAGGGTTAGTGCTGATGGACCAAAACACGTGAAACAATCCAGGATGCTGAAGCCAAGCCCACTCCTGGCCATGGATGTTGCTTGTGCATCAGACAAGAAAACCCTCTTGGCCAGCAAGTCCCACCAAAAAGGGGAGGGCTTGGACTGTGCGGCTGCCTCCCTTGAGTGACGCTGCAGGGGGCACATGGCTTGGCTGACTAACAGCTTGGAACAAAGGGGGCCTCTCTGATCTGAAGCGTCCAAGAGGAGATGCTGCTCAGAGTGGGGCTGGAAGGAGGAAGAGGAGAGGGCGGGGTTGGCCAGGAGATCACTGTAGTTTGCACAGGGTCAGACTGCCTTGGAGGATCATCTGGGGAGTATAAAGGGCTCCTAAGTGGCCTGATCAGTAGCAGTAAAGCCATGGGCCCAGAGGACATCAAGCTGGTCCCTTGCCAGCTCTGTGCAGTTGTGCCCACTGGCCAGCATGGGAGGAGCTGAGTGAAAGGAGGTGCTGCACAAGAGCCAGGTCCCTCCTCCTGAGATGATCAGCAGAGCTCAGGGCTATTGTCATCACTCCGGACCACTAGACCAAGCAGAGTCCAGAAGACACCTCCACCCGCATATGAAGACCCAGACATTGCATGTACCCTCTAACACAGACCTGGCAGCAACCTATGGGTGTCCGGTCATATCTGCTAGAAGTGCTCAAAGCAGCTGTTCTCTGTCTGACAGCAGAATGCTCCTTAGCCAGCCCGGCATTCTCATTCTGCACTGACACATCAATGTGCCCCAGACCAGCCTGGAGTATGGTGTGAGGGACAGCAGATCAGATCAGAGCTGCTTCATCTCAGCTTCCCTGGCTGCCTGGCATGGCCTTGCCTGGCCACTGGAGTGCAAGAAAACATGACCCCTTGGGTGGCAACCACTGAGGAGGCCAGGCTCTTGCTGTCCCTTCCCCTGCCCAGGACAGCAGGGCATTGTCAGCACCAGAGACCACAGCTGGCGTCCTTTTCCCATGCAAGGCAAGAGTGCACCAACCAGCACCGCCCACAGCTGCAGCTTTCTGCCACTCCTGGGGAAGCAGCCAAAGCCCAAGTGGGGACTGGGACCCCATCATGCTGGGGGCTGTACAAACACAGAAGACCAATTGAGACCTCAGAGGACTCCACTCTAATAGATGAAGAGAGGACGAAGGCAGGGAGCAGGCAAGCCGGTTTGTCAGACAGATTTCCTTCCTGTCTGCAGCCTCCTCGGAGGCAGGTTACAATAAGCCTGTTTCTGCCCTGCCAGGCAGACTCCACCTACCATGACCACCTCCCTCTGCCCCTGCCAGGGCACCTCTGCTCTCCTCCCCCAAACTTGGCTGGCCCTGCCAGGTCCACCCTGGCCTTCTCCACACATCCTGTTTTGTGACCTCACTCAATAGCTCCTTTGTGAGCTGCTGCCAAGCCTCCCCCATTGGCTCGAAGAACCAGCCTCTCCTGCTCCACCTAGGTCCAAGCGTGGTCAGTGAAGGACCCTTACCTGGATCTGCCTCCAAAGCAGTTAGTGCTGGGGGCCTGGTGTCTGCTTTCTGTCGCTCGAGCCATACAGCTGGAGTCCCGCCCGGGCAGCTGGGAGCCTGGGCAATTAAATAAGCAGAAAAGGAGAAAAGAATGAGAAACACTAAGAGACACAAGGGCTGCTGGCTGGTGATTCCAGTGCCAGCTTCCTCCCAAAAAGAGAATCGGTAGAGAACAGCCCAACACACTGGCATGCCAGGAGCTGCCCCTTCTGCTGCATATGTAGCTGATATCAGCCCAGAGGCTGAGAAAAGAGCCTACTCACAAGTGCACGCATTGGCCTCTGCAATCGGCCTGAGACAGGATTTGGAAAATGGGATGGTCCCAGGGAGGGGGCTAGCAGCAAGGGAGAAAGCAGACAAGTCAGGAGACTTTCCCCATCATCCCAGGCTGGGATTCTCCTAATGGGCCACACTGAGTGCTGGTTTTAACCCATTCCCACCTGTGTCCCACCGTGGCTTTGAGCCCAGTAGAGTGAAGATAAATGCATTAGCCCATGGAAAAGCCCATAGTGCAAGAAAGCCCAGCACATTTCATGCCCTCAGACTTCACAGCTCCAATTTCCCTGCCCCAGGAAGGGAGGGGGCTGAATGAGACAGAGAGCAAGATGCCCTAACTTCAAATGCACCTGCTTATGGCTGAACTGCCTGGAAAGTGTTGATCTGCCAGTGGCAGCTGGCTCCGCACCCTCCCACCATGGGGCACCCCCTAACACTGCCTAGAAAGTGAAACAGTCACACCTCCTGGGGCCAGAGAGAGATAAGGGGGTGAGAGCCCAGGCAACAGCAGTGGGCCCAGAGAACAGCAGCATCCTTCACATCCATGGGGTGGAAGAGACCTTTTCCTGCAGCTACCACAGTTTGGCCCCCCAGAACTCATGTTTTCCACTGGAGCCCTTCGGACAACCTGTCAGCACAAGGGCAGACTGCACAGTACTCTCAGAAGCTGAGAGGTAGCTCCTGGCACTAAGAGGTTTGCTTACAGGCCCTTACAGCTGTGATCTCAGCCCTTCTCCTCTCCCCCCAGGTGCTCACCACCTCAGGCTCGGAGCAGCAACGTGCATGTGGAGATGGGCAGCACTCACCCTCTGTCACGGCACTGCCATTAGGCAGGCTTCCCAAATCAACAGTCAGCCCGTCCAGGAAAATCGTCAGCTCTCCGCCTGAGACAACGCTGCCTTTGTTCTCCGTCTGCAGGTTCAGGGTCAGCTGTGTGTTCTCCACTGGGACAGAAGAGACAAGCCACAGTCACCACCAGCTGAAGAGTTTCACCTCCTCAAGGACAGCTTCTTGCACTAGGCTCCTCACCCTGCCCTGCAATGGGCTGGTTCACTTCACACGGCAAAAAGAGGAAAAGATGGATTCTGGTGCTTCCACCCAGGCCAGGAGCTGCAGTGACACCACCTGGCTTTGGGGGTTCCCACATACACCATGCCGATACCCCAGCAACACTGAGCCAACCAAGCCAGACCCCCGCCTCCCCAAAGGCCATGGCCTCTTCCTTCCCACATAAGCAGAGCCAGGGCCATTACCTCCTGACACATCTCACTGTGAGCAGCCTGCGCTGGAGCAACAAAGGGCACGTTAGACAGGAGAGATTGCAGTGGCTTTTAACCAAGAAGATGGGGCCCCAGAGGCGTGGGAGATGGTGCAAGGGGAGCCCAGTGCTTCAGCCATTAAGCTGCTTGAAATTTTAACAAACAGAGAGGAAATGCCCGACTCGGGGGAAGAGAGTGGCAGAAGGTGCCTGGGAACATTGAACAAACCGACAGCTCCATGCTGCAAATCACGAAGTGCTAGAATGGCCCTCACGAGGCTGGACAACTGCAACTGTGAGAGTGTCAGAGAGGAGCCTGCATGGAGGAGGGACGCCTTCCCACCCCACCTCCTCTGTCAAGGCAGACAAGTGGAGAAAGAAAATCCCCTTCGCTTCAAGCCAAGGCTGTGCTCTGCTAGCAGCGGGGCTGCTCCCTCCCTGGTCACACGCCTCTGCAGAGAAGGACTGGCCAAGCCCTCCCTAGCCAAGACCAGCTCAGTAGCTCCCCTCAGAGAGCAGCACCTGGTTCCAGGGGGCTCTGCAGCTGTGCTTCCATTCCTCACCCTTGGGAGAGTGATGAGGTCCGACCAGCTGTGGCCTTGCACTGAGCTTGACCCCTCAGCTTCACCCAGAGCTTGTTAACCTTGATGCACCCCCCCCTCCCCGAGCCAGGGAAGGCAGAGTGGGCGAGGGGAAACTGAGGACCTAAGCAGAGGTACAAAGCAGGGACTGAGAAGAGCACGCAGCAGCTGAAGGTTCACTGGCTTCCCTTACAGCTGCAATCTGCAGCACCTCAGCTCAGCAGCCAGCCAGTAACTACTCCCCCATGGCCAATGCCCTCGGCCCTTCCAGAGGTGGAGCCAGTGCCCTAAGTCACACACACAGCAGAATGAAAAGTCCACAGTGCTCATGAGGGGTAACAGCAGCCAAAGCAAGACACATGGTACATGTCAGCTGTGTAGGCCGCCACTGAACCCGGCTGCCTTTGCCACACCAGCCTAGCCGCATCTGTGCAAAGTCTGCCAAATCAGAGCCTCTAGACAGATGGGACCAGTGCCCACCAGCAAGGACAGAGAACAGCCAGACTCAAGTTCCTTGCTGTGCAGTGCCAGCACCCAGATATAACCCATGGGCTTGGGGCACCCGGCCACGATCCAGCAGGCCTGTCCCAGCCCGGGACAACAGCCTAGTTGCCTCCCAGCTAGCCGGCTCCAATAATTCTTTTATTCCATGCTGGTTACTCATCACACATAACTGCATCACCTCCTAGCAGCTGGTGTCCTCCTGGAGAAAACACCAAGGTGGAGCTGGCGACTCCAGCCAGGCAGCAGGAGGGGGAACACACTCTCTTATACCCCTCCAGCCAGTCTCCTCAGCTCAGAAGTGAGGCATCTTGGCAGAGACTAAGGGTGGCAGAAGTCCTCCCAGCCACTGCAATGCAGCACCTCTAGGTCCCCAGACATCACTCAGGGCCTTAGGAAGCTCCCGCATGAGTTCAGAGAGCAGGGCAGTGCGTGCTATCTCCATACTCACATGGTCAGTTCTGAGAGACATCCACCCCTACCCAGAACACTGTCCCCTGGCTCCAGGGCACTCAGTGGGGGCAGCCTCACCTTGACCTTCAAGCTCCAGCAGAGAGCCTGGTTCTTAGCCCCACTACCCTCAAGGCAAAACAGAGGCAGGTCCCCGAGGGTGTCTGTGGCACTCTCCTTCTCCAAAGCATTCAGGCAACCATCCACTGGTGCAGCCAACTCTGGAGTTTGACTGGGAGAGGACCATACTTTTCCACTAGCCCAGGGGTCTCAAACTAAATCATCACAAGGGCTCAGTGAGGACTAGTACGTTAGCCCAAGGGCCACACCACTGAAACCTTTTCATACAATGATATTGCAAATATTGGTAATGATAGCGTCATTGCAGGCTACAGGAAATATCTTTAGGGGGCACATGTTTGAGACCCCTGCACTAGCCCAAGGAGCCACTTCTTCCCCAATAGCAACTCATGTGGCAGGGCCTGCACCTGCTAGCTGGCACTCTGGGCAGTTCAACTTCCCTGAGAGGGATAGTGCAGAAAGAGCAAGCCACTCACCATCCTGGGGAGGGCAAGAAAGGAGTGCACACCCTCAAGGCCAGAGCCTGGTCAGCTTCTCAGTGGTGTTTTGCAGTGTGTCAGGGCAGCTGCAGTGGACTTTCAAGAGGATATCCACGCTAGGCACAGAGTTAGGTGGACATAGACAGCAGCAAGGGCATCTGGTGAAAGCAGGTGCCACTAAGTGCCAAGCACAGCAGCCGAAGAAAGGAAACAAGCCAGTGTGAAGGACGGAGAAAAAGCAACAGCAGGTGTCCTGGCATGGCATCACCTCCCCTTGCTGTTGCCTATGAAGCACAGGTCAGGCCGCTGGCTCTGTGGGGCTGGTGCTGTCCTGCTCTAAATATACAGTCAGCACCCAATGGGGGGCACAAGAGAAGAGTTCAACCATGATTAGCTGGTCCCAGTTGACTCTTCTGGAAGTGGTCCACAGCAAGGCAAGGCTGGAGACAGGCCAGGAGATCCTGGTGGGTGCTGCTCAAATTGCCCTGCCCCGGCCTTCACGATGGCTTCACCCAGAAAAGAGGGGATCTGGAGAGCTAATGGTGAGATCCATGGAGCTCACTGATGGTTGTAAGCCTGAGGCAGAGAGCAAATGCTTTGGGGCCTCTCCCTGCCTGATGCATTGACTGTCCTGTAGCCCCCTTTTCAGAGGTGCTGAGCAGCTGTGGCTCCCAGGGATTTCAATGGGAATTGTGGACACTCAATTCCTTTACCAGTCAAACACCAGAGCCCAGTGAACCCATGTGCTCCCTGCTCAGTTTTTGCCTTGAGGGGAGATGTCCCATTGGCAAGGGGAGATGCAGGGTTTTCCCTTTGCAGGGTTTTCCAAGCAATGCAGCCAGTATCTGATGCAGAATCACAGGTTTCTTGCTGTTTCTGATTTGACCCATCAGCAAAAGTGTCTGAGAGCCATGGACAGGGCTGGCCAATCTGACCTGGGGCTTCTGACAGGATCCCTGCCTACGTTCCATGAACCCCATGTGCTGGAGACAGCCAGTGCTCACTGAGATTTGTCCCACTTGTATACAAGTCTCCTAATCCCCTTTCTGACTGACTGTCTAGCCCACAATTCTCTGGGGACAGGAATCAAGGAGCTGGGACCGGACAGTAAGATGAGTAACACTCCAGGGCTCTCCAGCCCAGCTTTGGGAGCATCCAAAGGCAAAGCATGCACAGCCTGCAGACTACACAAGTCCCTTTGTGAAGGCTGTCTCAGCATATTGGGGAATTTAGTCTGGCAGCAAAGACAAGGTGTCTCCAACTGGAGGATGTGAACATGACCCTTTCTGCCAGTTTCCTCCTCCTTCCCCGCCACCCACTCCAGGTTTTTTTGAAAGAAAATACATGCTAGCAAAACCACCCATTCCCCATCCCTTTTCCCCACATGGGACGCACAAGGGGACCACGCTTCTACACCAACAGAGGGTCCCCTGACAGGAGAAGCACAAAGCCAGCCTGTATCCCAGCAAGCAGCCACAGCTTCAGAGGGGTGGTTACTACATCAGGAGGAGGCCGGAGTGATTTGGTCCTGAGTAAGGTCTCGGTTCAGTTGCTTCCAGTGCCCTGCCCACAGCACCAGAAAGCCCATTTAGAGCCAGCTAGCCTGCAGGTCCCTCCCAGCCCATCAAAGGGATTTACAACTCCAAGAAGTAAGGCTGGTAGCAGCCAGTTTGATGAAGGCTCCATAGGTGAGCCCACAGCCTGCAGGAGCACACATCTGACACAGCTCATTGGCACAGGCATCACAAAACCTTCCACTGGGGCCCACATGGGAACGGCTCCTGCAGGATGCCTTTAATCCACAGGAAAGGTGGCTTAGCTCAACTCAGAAAACAAAGGCCTTCTGAAAGGAACCTCTTGCCCTTGAGTCTCCTGCCTATTTGCTTGTTCTCAAAAGAGCCCACCACAACATTGTTACTGTGTACATAGACCAATGTCAACTCAAACTACTCCCCTATAATCAAACATATCCAGCCACCTCCTCTTGACGAAAACCCTGCAATGAGAGATGTCCTGAGACTGCTATGCATTTTAACAGAAGAGGGTCTAACCTCCTTAGACCAGCACTACTCAGATGGAGGCTTGCAAGGCACAATGTGTCTCCTGCTGATATTTGCAGGTCAGGATATAAAAACACTACATGATCTAATTACTGCCTGATCTAAGTTACAAATCAATCAGCGTGTTTTTACTGTGGTGTTAACCAGCTGCAGTTGATCAACTAATACTTGGCCAGTCATTTTGCTGTGAGAAAATACAGATCTATAAAAAGCTAAATATTTCCCATCATACTGCTTAACTGAGTATAAAATACGAGAGAAAACAAAGCGATAGATTCACACCTCCGTGGCTCTTTGGGGGAATGCTAATTGCTACTTTGATCCCTGGACCACTAAGGCTGGAGTATCAATGCCTTCAACGGTCTTACAAACCCCACAACTGGGCTTCACACTGTGCTCAGCCTCAGTCAGTCCAATAGGACAGGCAAATCCCAGGGCCTAGGCCTGCCCCTGCCCCTGAAATAATGTGTTCAAGTACAGCCACTGACCACAAGGAGAGCAGACAACCACAACCGGGCAGTTTTCACATGTCGTGTGCACTAGCCAAGCATAAGGGAGCTCAGCACAGATGGTCTGGCCTAGTGGCCACAGGGTTAGTAACAGGCATCAGAGGAATCACTAGAGTCATGGTCATAGTCAGGCCAAGGTCAGAGACCAGAGATCAAGAGATGAAGTGAGATGTGAAGTCACAACCGTCCACAAGTCTGTGTGGCTCCCCACACAGCTTCCTGGGGCACCCTCCAGGGCTAAGTAGGATGGCTGGCCAGTCAGAGAACCACAGGGTCACTCCTTAGGCAAGTGGTTCTCAAACTTCTTTGGGTCACAACACGCTTTGTTGTGACATGCCACCCTACAGGACACACCAACTCCCCCATCCAGGCCAAATCCAGCCATCTCCCCCGCTCTCCGCGACCCACTAACCCCCGTGGGGTGACACAGTAATGTGTCCCGACACACAGGTTGAGAACTGCTACCTTTGGCGATGTGACTCCTGGCAGCGTTTTTGCTCCAGTGCTCCCAGGGTGTAGCACAGCAGGGCCTCCTGGTGGCACTGTGGGAACATCAGTCATTCCCAGCTCTGCAGATCTGAGCTCTAGCACCTGCCCCTTTACACCAAGACGTGCTGCCTACGGGGCTGCCAGAGACCACAGCAGTGGGCCAGACTTGGCCCTCAGGCTGCACTGACAGCGGCCTTTGTGTCCTCTCTGTCTCTCTCTCTCTCTCAGAAGGCAACAAGCCCAGGTTGAAAAGCCTCAACTATCTGGAGACACAAACATCAACTCCCCGAGTGCAGTACTTCTGCACAGAACAGGAGGGGCCAAGACTCCACTAGCTACTAACCACGGGCAGGGAGAATCAGACCATTTCCAGGGAAGCAATTGGCTTCTTGGCACTGCCAGCAGGTTCTGTCATCACAAGCACTCCAGGCAGTGGGGCCCAGAGCACGGCGCCACGCAGGCAGCAATTCCATTTGCTGGCTTGGTCCTTCACCCCCACAGCAGACCTAGAGGGATGGGAAGGGGAATGCACTTCACATCGGGGCCGCTGAAGAACTCAGGGGCAGCCACTGCCCCCACTTACCTCACCAGCTGGTAAGCCCTAGCGCAGGGGGCTCAAAGAGGCCTCTGAGTGTGTCTCCACTGCTGGCCTATGCCAGCTGACTCAGGCAAAGGGACTGTTTAATTGGGCTGCAATCAGAGCTCTTGGATCCTCACAAGGTGCTAGACCCCACGCTCAAACCCAAATCAACTATCTCCACTGGTGTGGTCTAAGGGGCTGTTTAACTGCAATCTCCTGTC
This sequence comes from Podocnemis expansa, assembly GCA_007922195.1. Taxonomy (NCBI): domain Eukaryota; kingdom Metazoa; phylum Chordata; order Testudines; family Podocnemididae; genus Podocnemis; species Podocnemis expansa. The sequence continues at coordinate 1,889,579 of ML682138.1, forward strand.
TTCAACTGCACAGTAAGGCCGTCAGCCTAGGAAATATTGCAGCAAAGTGCGTTCTCAGAGGCTGTGGCTGGTTACCTGCTGGGTAGCCAGATGCATGATAGAGGAATGGGTGACTGCAGGTCAATTCCCAGAGTGCTGGGCAGAGACAGGCGCATGGGCTTTCATGCGAGAGAGGGAACTGGGCCCTGCCCACGGCCGGATCAAGGACCCAAGGGTTGGGGCTGCCCATTCTTGTGCCCCGCCCCCCATCTCCCTATGGGGTTGCTCAGCCTGAGGGCAGCCTGACCCAGTCAGCACTGGGAGATGAACTCTCAGGCTGAGGGGTTCCAGAGCTTGTGGCCTGACCAGCGAGGGCCGCAGAGTCCATGGTCTGTGATGCTCCCGCCATGCTCCCAAGCTGACTGGTCTGGAACAAACTAGCCAGCCAGGTGGTGGGGTATGCAGGTCTATATGCTACTCAGCTGGGGCCAGATTTTGCTGGGCTCCCCTTTTAGCCCAGGGGGCAGGGCTGGAGCCCCTAAAGCCCCTGTCGTAAACCAGTCCTGGTTATGCCCCTGTTCCCAGAGGAACAGGGCTACTGCACAAGAGCCCAGTCCCACTGGCCAGTAGCTCTGTCACACAAACAGAACAGGACTGAGTTTGAAAGGCAACACAAAGCAAGCTCATGAAGGCCTTTGCTGGGCCTTACTGGCTTGGCCCAGCAGCTTTTACAAGGTTATTGTGCAAGCGCAGCAGAGCCAACATTCATTTCAGGCAGTCTGCAGCTTTGCCTTTACAATTCTCTTTTAGCAGAGTCCTTGCTTCCCCGCAGTTCAGTGAGCTCCTTTGACAGCATGTTCCTGAGGAGGGGTCAGCTGCAACTTCCCAAAGGTGTGGGAGGTTGTTGCTGGCTTCCTGAAAGAAATCCTTGAGGTTGTGGCTCTGGTGGTTCTGCCTGAGGTGCAGCAGAATGGAAAGCAAAGAGAGCTTTGCAAGAGTTGTAAAATCCTGGCGTATGGTGCCACTCAACAAACAGGAGCCTGTTGATGTAACTTTGCAACCCAAGCAGGCAGCAATAAAAACAAGAGCTCTCCTTTGTAGGCTGCAGCCGGCAAGGTGGAATCACTCCAGGGCCTGCCCAACTGTGCACAGCTCGATGAACTGTACAAATACTACAGATGGGGGACCAGCAACAACCAGCATGGCCCCAGTTCGGCTACCATGCAGTCTCCAAAGGGAGGCCACACAGTATCATTGCTCCTGCCCTCCACCAGCAGAGCACCATAGTCACCACAGCATCCAAACAAAGAGCCTCTTCTCCAGCGCACAGCCATCCAGAGACCCAGGGCAGGGGGCTAAGCCATAGTAAATTAGCTGTTCTAAAGGACCCTGGGGAGCAACTCCATAGAAGGCTGCAACTTGTTTTCTATTATTAGAGCCCTTTTTACCCAGCTCTCTGCACTACAAACTGATTCCTGACTGCCAAGGTGCAGGCGCACTGTGCCAGAGGAGAGGCCATGCAGAGAGTTTCAGAGGAATCTGCCAAGGCAGTGTTTGGAAAACGAGGTTTTTGGAAAGGGAACTCATTTTGGAAGCTCGTTTCTCACACAGCCTGGTCTGTTAATTCCAAATGGATTCAATTTGCCTGGCCTTAAAGTCAAGGCCTGGCAGGCTCTTTCCCAAAGACACAAGCCACTTTTTCCTCCTACAGTTTCTGACACTTGTGGCAGTTGTATCAAGGGACAGAGGCAATTTTGGCACAGTCCCAGCACGTGCAAGCAGGAGAGCCAGATATGATGCCATGGTCACTGGGGAAGGGGAATGATGCTGACACGCTTGCTGGCCAGGGGACCAACATTAGTCCTTGATAGCTAATAAAAACCATGGAAACACTCAGCCAAAAACTTAAAGAGACACAGTTAAGGCTGTACACACCTACCAGTAACATATGAAAAGGCTTCTAAAAGCCATGGTGACTACCAGAGATGTCTGCCTGGGTCTGCAGACAGCCACATGCAACAGCTCAGCTGCGTGCTGACTCTGAAGCCTAATGATGACTATGTAAATCGCAAGAAAGCTAACTATCGCGCTGTTAACCTAGGCCCTTAGGACAGAAAGTGGACTGTTCAGTGAAGACTGGCACTCCTGGCAGCAAATGGAGTCTTGTCTCAGCCCTCCGCTGGTCAGAGGCTGGTTTGTGGGCAGGGATTCAGACAGCACTGCTTGTCTACCCACCCAGCAAAAGAACACACAAACGGCCATGCTGAGTCACTCCAATGGTCCAGCGGCTTCAGAGGGCCTGACCAGAACAAGTGACCACCCAGTGATCCATCCCCATTGTCCACACCCATAGTCTGGCACATGCTGGGGAACAGCAAATGAGGAACCTGCCTGGTCTGGGCCATGTCACACACACAGGAACATTATTGGGACCAGCTGGGCAGAACACACATCACTTCGCAGGGAACACACTGGAGGTAGGTGTGCCCAGCTTAGATCCCCATCCTTGCACGGAACAGCTTGCTTGGCACTTGCCCACACCCCACACGGCCAGAGCAACTGCACCACGGGCAGGGGTCTCTGCACCCAGACCAGGGGCAGCCCACAGTCAATATTCCTGCTTCACTCTGTGCACTGTCCCCACACACTCCTCCAAAGACTGCGTTGGCCCCACACTCTCAGGAAATTTCAGCACAGAGAAGCCATTTTGGAGCTACATTTGCAGGGGGATGGGAAAGCCAGGAGAGAGCCCTGAGCCCTCTGTTCTGAAGTGCTCTCTCCTTGCAGGGGCAACAGACTCTCCAGTTCCAAAGGCTGAGAGGAGCTGCAGCCCACAGTGTGTTTCCCCCATCAGGGCCCGTGGCCTTGCAATGAGCAAACTGGGTTTCAGGCCCCTGCCTGCCCACAGCCCCAGAGAACCAGCCTGACCCCTGACAACAACCATGGTGCTGAGGCAGGTTCTAGCCTCCCACCACCACCACATGCAAGCCAGAGCAGGAAGGCCCCAGCCTAGCACCAGGGCCAGGAACACAAGCTCAGAAGAGCACAAACCCTTTGGCTTCCCAGGCAGCCTGTTTCAGACACCGCTGTGCTCTGTAGCTTTAAGACTCCTCCCCTCACAGCCTCCTAAGTGAGGGAAAAAAAATCCAACTTTTTTTTTTTTAAATACCTAGAAACAGGAACAGCCATTGCCTTTTCCATTCATTTTCCACACAGCCCCCTGGAGACACAGTCTAATGAAAGGGCTGATTGTGCCCCTGCAAAAGGGTGCACACAGGTAGGGCGGGAGGAGACTGCAGCTCCACAACACGCATGGTATTTGGCTGGCTGCCAAGAGGGAAAGCAGCTGGGGGGGCGTCTCAGGTCTGCCAGACGGAGAGACCCAGTCACCACCTCCCAGCAACACCGTCCCACTCCACACAGAGGACAGAGACGCAAGCTATGGCTGCTCCACTCACCCCCGCACCAGCCCAGCACCACAGCTGGCACAGCCAACCATCTTTGCTCAGGCCCTGCCTTTGAGACCCTGGAGCAGCGAATTCACTGATGAAGGGTGCAATGCCTAATGCCCAGGACCATAAGCAGGGGGGACAGAAGGGGGCGAGGTGCCAAGGGAAGGTTCACCTAGAGAGTCCATCCATCTTCCAATGGGGGCTGCCCCGACTGAGAGGGCAGAGCTCACCATCCCACCCAGAGCCTGGACACTGCCCTGCTCCTGGCGATGCTGCCCAGTGGGGACCTCCCAGTGGTTTCACACCTCACAGCTGGCAGTGCCCTGAGAGCCATTCCCCCAACTGCTGGCCAGATGAGTCCAGATAAGCCCCAACCCCCTCAAGGGAAAAGGAGGCCCCTCGCTGCTCTCAATGCAAGGTCTGTCCTTCAAGAACAGCTGAGCTTTGCTTAGAAGAGACAGAGTGAGCCTTTTCCTGCCCCGAGCAACCGCCAGTACAGCCCAGGCCCTGAATGGAGACCTTTATGCAGCCACCACCACTGGGGGCCACGTTCTGGTGACCACAAATGGTAGCAACAAGCTGTGAGGTTTGTGTTTTCCTGCCGGCAGCAGCGGCCTGGCCAGCTAAGGTATGGCTTCCATCACACCCCAGCCCCGAGCGCCTGACAGGCCTGCCTGCCACACAATGATGCCTTGTTCTCTCCCAGGGCCTGGGATCCAACAGGGAGTTTTCTAGCCAGCTTTTCCTTCTCTGTGTCACACACCTACCAAGGCAGGAAATTCTGCAGGGCCATGGAGGAGCTGAGAGGTAGAGTGAGCCCAAGAACAGCTGGAGCAGGCTGGTGAGAGGGCAGCACCCCTGCAAGGTACATGTCACTCTCCCAAGGCATTCTGCACAGCACCAGCAGTTTGTGGTACACATGCAGCTGAGGGCACCCCACCTCCCAACTTTCTCCAAACTGGGAAACAAGGCTCACAAAGAAAACAGGAGGCCAAGCGGAAGCCCCAGCCAGGCATCGGGGCCCAAGTAACTTCCACTCATACGTACTTTTCCCACCATTTTTCTTCAGCACGTTATACAAGCTGACGGAAGCCGCTCCCAGGAGCTCATTCCGCAGGGTGTGGCAGTTCCAGACCTTGAGATCCAGGTAGCTCTGAGCTGTGACATTCCTGGAAGCAGAGCAAGAAGAGGCTGTCATCTGCCAACCTGCTTTTCTGCACTCTGCTCACAAGCAGCACCAGGCACACCAGGCTCAAAGGGCAGAGAAGAGACCAGGGCAAGGCCACCATGACACCTAGGCAGCAAAAGAGCCCCTGGTCCCCACCAGCTTGTCCATCCAGCACAGCCCAACATCTGGTGACTGAGATCTCTGATGGTGTCACACATGCGCCTGATGTCTGCCCTAGGCCTCTGCCAGCCTGTGGCTTCCTTACACAACACATCGCACTGCAGAAGTAGGGAGCTCGGAGCCAGCTCTGCGGGGTCTGCACTAACCCCAATGCCCTGGAGATACTGGGTTCTTACAAATTGAGGATCTCATTCCAGAGCAACTCAGAGCTCCCAATCCGCTTCCCCGTCTTCTTGGTCTCGCTGGGAAGTCCATCCACCGCCACCTCCACATAGGAGTTGATCCGGGACTGGCGGCTGTGCACCTTGGGCTTCACAGACACAACTAGGCAGAATGGAGAGAGGCTTAGAGTCATCTGGCTGCCCCTGTTGTGGCCAGGCTCACATCCAGCTAGAACCATCCCGCCAGCTCCACATACTTCACCACTGGAGGAGGCTGGAGAGAACTCCAGCTTCCAGTTCCCTGGTGCTCCGAGATCAGGGTGGATCTGGGTCTTTGGGCTGGCAGGGTCTGCCCTAACTCCTCTTGTTCAGCATAATCTCATCTGTGAAAGCAACAACTCGTGCAGAGCTCCAAGGCCCAGAAGCTTCTGTCCAGCCAGACCTTCCCCCACTACCCCTCCATGGGCAGGAACAAAGCACACCCCTGCCCTGAGGGTACAGCAGTGAGCCTCTTGGAGTGCCACATGTAAGCTATCCCCACACAGAGACACAGCAGCTGCCAGGCTCAGAAACTAGGTCCAAAGTTTGCAGCTGACAGGGCCAAACAGGGAGAGATGCCCAGGGGATCCTGGAAAGGCAGTGCCCCCAACCTGGGACCCAAGAAATCCCCCTATCCTGCAGGATGCCCAGCAAAGGGAACAAAGAACAGCAGTGCAAATAAGTGCAGCCCAGAAGACAGGGAAGCAGGTCTAGGTGTCTGGCGCCCTCTGGCAGTCTTAAGGAAATTCTGCGCACAATCCACTCCCACTGAAGCCAAGGAGTCCAGGGTGTGGACACTGATGACAGCTCCTTGACAGAAGGTGAGGAAGAAAGCTGAGCAGGCAGCCAGCCACTCCCAAATGCCTGGGACTTACAGGGAAACCCCTGTTTCCAGAATCTCTGCCAGGCACCAGGCACCAGCGCTAGCTTCAGAGGAAGCCCCCAGAGAGGCTGAAGATGACTGTGGGGAATGCACCCCCCCTACAAATGGCTCTGCCCTCAGGACTAGCCCCAGGACTGGATGGGACTGACTGGCTGGTTAAAAAAAAAAAAAAAAAAAAAACCAAGGAGTTTTGTGGTACTTAAAAACTAACAGATTTATTTATCGCATGAGCTTTCGTGGGAGAAAATCCCACTTTGCCAGATGCTTTGAAGAGGGAGAAATTACAGAATGGGATGAAAATAAATGCAGGGGAGTGTAAGACATGGGATCAGGTCATGCAGTATGACCTGATCACATGTCTTACACTCCCCTGCTGCATGACCTGATTCCATGTCTTACACTCCCCTGCATTTATTTTCATGCCATTTTGTAAGTTCCCCCTCTTCAAAGCATCTGGCGAAGTGGAATTTTCTCCCACAAAAGCTCATGAGATAAATAAATCTGTTAGTCTTTAAGTACCACAAGACTCTTTCCTTTTTTGGTTTACTAGACTAACACAGCTGCCCCTTTGGAACTGGCTGGTTAGTTTTCCTGTTAGGGGATGCCATGGAAAGATCCCACCCTTGCTCCCCCAACTCACCACACGCATCTGGGCCCTTCCTAGCAGAGGCTGCCAATTTCCCACCCCCAGGCACAAGCACCAGGAAGTGCATATCTCTGTCTGCACTCTGCTGCCCTGTTCTACTGGGGTGAAGTCCACATGTGTGCTGGCAGGCCAGGTGCCAACTCCTGCCAAGACTGCAAGCATTAGCTAAGAACCGACAAGCCAGATCAGTTCACCTGCATGTTAGTTCCACCCAAAAGAGGTTTGAGTCTCATGAGAAAGTATTCAAACAAGGAACCCTGTGTCACTTTTAAAAACTGACAAATTTATTTATCCCATGAGCTTTCATGAGAGAAAATCCCACTTTGTCAGACGCTTTGAAGATGGAGGATCTTGCAGAATGCAAGGAAATAAATGTCCTGTCCCACATTTATTTTCTTCCTATTCTGTAAGTTCTCCATCTTCAAAGCATCTGACAAAGTGGGATTTTCTCTCTCAAAAGTTCATGCAATAAATAAATAAAAAGTACCACCAGACTCCTTGTTTGTTTTATCTAAATCAGATGAGTCATTCAGGAACACTTCCATTTTTTTGCTGTTTGAACTTCCATACTGCCAGAGAAACCACACTGAAGCCAGAGATCCCCACGGCCTGGATCCTCCCGGAAAGACTATTCAAATTGACAGATCTCCACAACTCTGCTGGTCTTAGGATCTAGATTAAGGGTCTCAAACTCATGGCCCCTAAAGTTATTTCCTGCAGTCCACAATGACACTATCATTATCAATATTTACAATATCATCGCATGTACTAGTCCTCATGGCACCCTTGTGGTGATTTGAGTTTGAGACCCCTGATCTAGACAGTAACTCATATGTGTGTATCTTTGCTTGCTTTAACCTGTAAGTAACTCTCTCATTCCTTTCTCCTAGTTAATGAGCCTCCAGATGGTTTATTTCAGAACTGGCTACAGGCATTGTCCTTTGCACAATGTAAGATCTAGCTATCGATTGATATGGGGTAAGTGACTGGTCTCTTGGGACCTGAAGTAACCTGACTATGGTGTGATTTTCTGAGTGTAAGTGTTGATTTATCACTAAGTCCAGTTTGTTTGGATAGCAAGATAGACTGGGGAGGCTACAGTGACTGTCTGTGTCTCCAGGGTAAGACTTACAATGATCCAGTAGTTCACTTGCTGGTACTGGCTTGGTGAAATCTAGTTACAGAACACACCACCAGTTTGGGGTCACCATGCATTTTTCTGAGCACTGCCAGGCCCTGGCTGGACAGCTGCAAGAAAAGCTCACTCAGCAATTACTTGCCCCAAAAAGAGGACCAGGAATGGAGAACTAAGGAACTCTCTGTCCCCCTGGGAGCATGCTCTCACTGCCAGGTTGTCTGGGATGCTGGAGAAGGATGTTAAGCCAAGCCAAGCCAAGCTGCACTTAAAAACCCAAATTCCCAGGCAAGCCCATTAAGTCTCTGGCCTAGAGACCCGCTTCCCCTCACAACCATTGTGCCCCAGACTGCCCACAGCAGCTCTACTCACCTTTCACAGTAAGCTGGGACTTCTCACTAGGCAATCCTGCCGTGGCCCTGCTGGAACTTGCAGATGCCATATCATCACCATGGGACTGGAAAACAGACACACGACACCTCAGTGCAGCTTCATGAGATGAGAGAGCTCAATGCTACCTGGGACCCTGCCAGCTAAGCAGAGCTGGGTCTGTCAGAGACCCCAGTGGTGCTGGGGATTCAACCGTGGACCCGCAGTGATAGTGGTGCTGGGGGAGCAATATTGGTGCACAGGCATTACAACCTTCTCCAGGCCCTGACTACTGGAGGGTTGTGAGAATTGGGCTGTAGCTTCTGCCTGCTTAGGAATTTATCAAGAGTAGGTCACCTTCTTTTCAATAAAGGATGCTAGAAATGCATGCAGAAAAGCTGGAAAGACTGAATTAGTCTAAACAAAGAGCCATAAAATCCAAGGATTAGGCTGAAAACATAGTTAGTAAAAAGGAGACGTGGAACCAGAAATGAAAGAACAAGAACCGGGGGTCAGATGCCAGGATTAATCACCAGCCACACAATAAGGCAACATGCCGTGCCACACAACCCTCCTTGTCTGAGCCAAGAGAAGCACAGGCAGAGGTTACTGAAGCTTCGCACCACAGCTACCTCCCCGTCTCCTGCGAACTATGGAATACTCCAAATTCTGAGAGATGACCTGCTCAGACCTCTACCAGCTCCAGCTAAATCCCACCCACCACCTGGGATGGAGGAGGACTGGACTTTCAGAGCAGCAGCCACTCCAGCTCAGCTAATTTCTTTTCTTTTACTCAAAAAGACAGTGTTACCGTCCCTGGGCCCCTTTGAGAGAGCCAGTCCAGGGGCTTTTCCTTCTAAAACTCTCCAGCCCAAGAGCACATGGCACATTGTTAAAATGAAAGCCTTATTTGAACCTCCACACTTCCAGTGCAGTCACTGTTTTCCTTTTTCTTTAACAAAAAGTTAAAATGACTCTTAATGCTGTTTGCTGTGGTACTTAACTGATAAAGGGCTCTAGCTACCAAATCCTGAGCCATGTTTAACACCATTTTTGCAGGACAGTGCCAGAGTTATGTCATTCCATCTAATTTAATACACTAGGGATCATTAGTGAGCCACTGGGATCTTTGCAAAGAGGCAACACATCAGTCTGTTTCAGTCTGAGAAGTGGTTTGGCCCTGGGATAGCAGAGGGTACGGCTTTTGGTCACCCCTGTGCAAACTGAAACGCTGACTTAATAGAAACACATCCCCTTATCTACTCCTCTGCCCTGTAGACCCACTCAAGAGCCACATTCTACTGCCATAAACAGCCCAGGGTTATTCAATTGCTCTGTTTTCACTCTGCTTTCCTACGTACCTCACACCAAAGGGCTCCTGTTGAAAGTTCTGGGTGCCCTTGATGTTTAAATAAATGTAGATCAAGCCAAAGCAGGCGCAGTTCCCCTTCCTCACAGTCTGCAGACTTCACTGAGTCAGAAGTCAAGTGACACAAATCGCCTAATGTCCTGCTGCAATGTCTCACTAGAGAGACATCCCCACCTCCGTTGTCCCTCACCCCTTTGCCAATGCCTACACAGCAGCAGGGATTTGCAGAGTGCCTGGGTGGAAGGGCAATAAACTCAAGCTATTTCAGACCTTGCAGGGAGAGCATTTCAAAGTACAGGGATTGCTCTACCACAGGCCTCTCCTTTGACGATCAAGCTCCAAGAATGTGCGTGCCAATCGTAACTGTAATAGCACAGCACAGGTAGAAAGGTGTCACCCATGGGTTATGAGAATTCAGCCACTTTCACTTTCTGCCCAACACCACTCAACAGTAAGGCTGGCTGCATTTGGCTGGTTTGTGGCTAGTGTATCTGGCTGAAAAGCATGGGGTTGCTTTGGGAAAACCTCACAGAAACAAGACAAACAAAACAAACCCTTGACAGGAATGTTTTTGGGTAGCACCACCTTGAGTGCAGGGGACAGGACTAGACCAGTGGTTCTCAACCAGAGGTATGTAGAGGTCTTCCAGGGTACACCAGCTCATCTAGACATTACCTAGTTTTACACACAAAAGTGCTAGGAAAGTAAGTATAAAGTAAAATGTCCTGTAGACAATATGAGAAAGTGAGTAACGGTGTGCTGTGACACTTCTGAATTTTACATCCAGTTTTGTAAGCAAGTAGTTTTTAAACTGAGGTGAAACTTGAGATATGCAAGAGAAGTGAGATTCCTGGAAGGGGTACAGTACTCTGCAATGGTTGAGAGCCCCTGGACAAGATGATGTCTCATTGTCCCTCCCAGTCCTACACATTTGTTGCTACTGAGAAAATGAGGGGCCTAGTGTAGCATGGGAAATTGTCAGGAGCAATTAAGGGTGGCACTGGTGTTTCTTCTAAGGATGTAATTCCATCACTTGGCCTCTGTAAGCGCACTCACTGTCACAGTCTCTGCTGGCTGGATCCCAAACCCTGTCAAGATTCCAGCTGGAGGGCTCCTCATGCAAGTCCACAAGACCAGGATTCAGAGCTGCCTCTTGCTCTGGGCTCATAGTCTCCTGCCCCCACTGCCAGATCTGCAACATGGCTCAGGTATGTGGAAGCTATCCTGGATCACCCAGAACTCACAATGAATAATCCCTTCTGACCAGTGCAACACAGAATTAGGAAACAGATGGATAGCATCTATGACAGCATTTTACAGCTGTAGCTCTGTTCCCTCCGGAGGATCGCAATCCACTTCCAAAGCCGCATTCACAGAGTACCTCTGAAATGCGGCCACCTCTGGGATGAAAGAAGCATCCAGGGAGCAGACCACAACAGGATCGAAGGACCATTTGGGTTAAGGACAAACATCCATTTCCCCCAAGGCCACTGTGGCTGTCAGGTGGCTGGACAGGGTAGAGGAGTAGGCGACGAGACATATTTCTTGTAAATCAGCTTCTCATCCCCAGTCCAAACCCTTGGCAGACCTGCAATACTCTGCAGATCTCTAACTCCACCAACATCTGAGCTGGTTGTGATATACGAAACTGAGAGGAACCAACCAGTCTTCTCACTTGTGATCCAGGCCTTGGCCCTTCAAGCCACTTTAAAACATTTTGGTCAGCAATAGTGTGTATCCTCTGTATAGAGCACATGTATAACTAGAGTCTGCTCACAGACCACTGCAGCAAGTGTTGAATTAACTACTAGTTCAGTGTGAAGGCTGCACACAGCAACACTGCCACTCTCGCAGTGCCCAGGATGCTGTGCAGCAGCTCCCAGAACATTCAAGAGGAGGATTTATGTGGAAGTACACAGGAAGGAAAGAAATTAACTCACATGGTTCCTTTCTATCTACCCATGACACTTCCAAGTTCTCTGCCCCATTGCTATTATCTAAGCATCTTACAGTGTTTAATATATTTACCCTCACAACACTCCTTTGTGGCTGGGAAGTGCCATCATCCAGACAGAAAACTGAGGGAGAGTGGCTATGGGCTGGTCTGCATAGTATTTTTATCAGCATAGCATATTAGTGTGATTTGTTTTTAAACCAATCTAGTTATACCACCACAGCAACTAGTGTTCTGTATCAGGCTAAAGGTGGCCCCTGAGTAGAGCTGATTCCCTATTAAACCCCTTTATAGAGATATTCCTGCAGCCCCTTCAGAGGGGTTTGACAGTAGCAGTGCAGTGACAGTGGTACACGACTCATGCACAGACAAGGCCAAAGTGACTCAGCTCACTCGGGAAAGCAGCTGCAGCACAGAGAACTGACCCCAGGTCTTCTGGTGTTGAAAGAGTCTCCCAGCCACTGCCTGACCCTCCCACTTTCATTGTATTACCTAGATTAATGTGGAAGGAACAGAGTTCAGTGGGTTTTATGCCAGCCCACCATTTCCAGCACACAGCAAAGATTTGCATGGGGAACATGTCAGGGCCCAGAAAGAGATGCCAGAGAAAAGCTATGAGCTTCCGGCACCAGAGATAGTGAGTGATGGTGGAATGAGCATGTTTGCTGCATGTTTCTGCTGCAGCAATTAACAAACAGCTAACTGCCACCACTAGATCTGAAAGCTAACGAACTGTTGAGATGAACAGGGCAATTCACAACACTCAAGGCTGCTGATTCAAGCCAATTTCCCAAGCCTGCAGACAGTAAGCATCCTTTGCACTCTTCGCAGACAGAAGCTAGATCCAGTGGATCCCAATACAGGACCCAAAAGCGAGTGGCTCACATGGGCTTTCAATGTGGCCCATCGCTCCCCTCCTAGCTGCAGAAGGGAGATGCTGCCTTAGGACCCAGGCAGAACATGGTGCTCTCGGGCTTTATGACCAGTGCTAGCTCCTTGCTGCAGCCAGGGAGACAGGAAATCAGTACTCTCCTCCCCACTGGTATCAGGGAGCACAGAAAGCCACTCTCCCTGGGTCCATAGCCACTGGGGCCGCTGCTGGAGCCAGAGGAAGGGGAGCACTGATCTCTCATCCTCCCGGCTGCAGAAGGGAGCCACCATCCAGGAACCCAGGTGGAGTGCACAGGGAGACAAGCAGGCACACAGTTCCCCGATGCACCCAGAAGGATGGGAGATGAGGTTGAACTCCTTATCTGACTGCAGTTAGGGTGCACTGCTGGGTTAGACTGGTGGTCCCCCATTATTGCAAAAAGGCTATCAGAGGCCTGCAAGCCAACAAGCCCTGGGCTACAGGGCTGCAAACTGAAGTCAGATGCCCGAGCACAATCCTTGGACAAAGTATGGTGCTTGCAACAAGCTCATGGACATAGAATTAAGCCCTGCCTATGGTACATATACATGGCTGAAAACATTTACTAACCATATAGTATAGGGACTTTTTTGTGACTGCCACTGGTCCTGCTTTTCTCAGACAGCGCTCTAGTAAGAATCTGACCTAACCAAGGATTTCACCCATCTAAGAGCAACCAGTTAATGGCAGAAGCTGTCTCTGGGGCAGCTTTCAGATCAGTAGCTGTATACTAAATAAATGATGGGGGGGGAGCCTTCTAGCAGTTTTAAAAAGGCTAAAATTTATCTATCACATGAGCTTTCACGGAAGAAAACCCCACCACCTCACCAGATGCCTGAAGGACATTCTCCATCTCCAAGCGGCCAATGAAGTGGGATTTCCTCCCACAAAAGCTCATGTGTTAAATAAATGTGTTAGTTTTTAAAAGTGCCACCAGACTCCTTGTTCGTTTAGCTGATGTAGGCTAACACTACCACCCCTACGTAAATAATGTGTGACAACCCCACAACCTCCTGGGTGGGACAACCTCTCTCCTATCACAGCAGCCAGGCAGGTCGAGTTGTGGGGGGCTAACTCTGGGAAGGTGAAGCAAGAGAGGATCTCTACCCCAGGCTCCTGCTGCAGAGAGACCATTTGCACCCCATGGCCCCTCCAGCCTCAGCACCTGCTGTCTTAGCGTGCGGGGCGCTCACAGCCAGGGTAATAGGAGACTCCTTCCCGTGATATGTGAGTGGGCAGAGAAACGAGGGACTGAGAACGCAGCTCCCTTAGCGAAAGGGAGGAAAAGGCAAGAAGGAGGCCAAGACAGCAGCAGCCTCCTGCAACATCAACCCTCCACGCTGCCGGTGAGCCACCCGGAGTGGCTCGGCCAGCTGCAAGCCTGGGGACGGGACGGGGACGGGACCCTCCCTCCGCTGCCCTGGGAGAAGAGGGGCGAGAGATGCCGCCTCAGCCCCAGCGCCGCGGGCCCCGCACTCCAGCCCGCCCTTCTAGTCAGGCCGAGAGGGACCCGCGGCGCCTCAGCGCAGGCGGCAGAAGCCAGGAGGCCGCGGCCCCGTCAGCCGGGCACACAGGGGCCGGGAGCGGGGCACGGGGAGGCCCCAGAGCCCGCGGCCATCGCGGGAAGGGCAGCGGGCGGCCAGAGCCCCGAACACGCCGCCGCCGCCAGGCCTGAACCGACCCGTCTCGCGCCCGCCGCCCCCATTTACCGGCCGCGGCTTCGCTCCACTTCCGGCTCCCGGGGTCGCGGTCATGTGACACCGGCTCCTCCTCACCTGACTCGGAGACCGGAAATGGGGCCCGGCCGGGCCAGCCGCTTCCGGGGCCCGCGAGGCGCCTCGCTCCCAGCATGCACCCGGCCGCGGCCGACCCCGCTCCCAGCATGCATCGCGCCCGGGAAAAACTCCCGCTCCCGGCATGCAGTGGGGTCGCGGCCGCCCGGCTCGCCGTAGGCTGGCCAAGATGGCGGCGGCGGCGGAGCACGTTGTGGCCGACGCCGGCGCCTTTCTGCGGGGGGCGCCGCTGCAGGTGGGTCCCGGGGCCGGGGGCAGAGGGGGAGCCCGGCCCGAGCTGAGGGGCCTCCGGGCCAGTGACCGCCCCCTACCTGGCCCCCCGGTGAGCCGCCGCTGAGGGGCCTGGGCAGGGCAGCTGTGTCTTCAGCCCTCCTCTCCCTCAGTTCCCGCCCGCCTCGGCGCCAAGGCTCCTCCAGGCCCCGTCAGTTTATCTGGCTAGCTGGAATTACGTTTCCCCACCTGCTGGACTCTGCATTTATCAGCATCGTGCTGCCCCGTCAATGCGATGCATTTCTAACTCTTCACCGTCTGCTTTGGACTTCGCTATATCGAATCATCTGATGCCACCTCCAAATTTTGCCTCCTTCCCGCTTTTTCCAGCTCACTGACAAGTAGGATGAACAGCTCAGGTCCCCGTACAGCTCCTCAGGGGGACCCTGCTACTTACCTCTCTTCATTAAGAAAACCGACCATTTAGTCCTGCCCCTTGTTTCCTATCGTTTAACCAGTTACTGATCCAGGGCAGGACCTTCTTTCTTATCTCAGGACTGGCTAGGAGCCTTTTTTTAAATAGCTTGTCAAAGGTTTTGTAGATCGCTCTTGTCCACAGGGGCATTGACCCCCTCAAAGAACTCTAAGGGATTGGTGAGGTGTGATTTCCCTTTACAAAACCCTTCTTGGCTTGTCCCCAGTACCTTGTGTTCATCTGTGTCTCTAATATTTGTGTTCTTTGCTATATGTCAGCCAATTTACCTGGTGCTGATGTTAGCCTTACCTGCTCGTGATTGCCTCTGGAGCTGTTTTTAAAAATTAGAATCCCCTGAGCTAGCCTCCAGTTATCTGGAAAAGAAGCTGATTTAAGTGATAGGTTACATACTCCATTAATGATTCTGTAATTTCATGCTTTTTTTCCCCTCCACGACACCTGGATGAATACCATCTGGACCTGGGGGTGTACAATTATTGAATTTATCCATCTGTTCCAAAACTTTTTCCTCTATTGACACCTCTGTCTGAGTCAGTTCCTCAGATTTATCACCTAAAAAGAATGGCCCAGGTTTGGGAAACTCCCTCACATTCTCTGCAGTGAAGAATGATGCAATACTCAGCAATTGTCCCCATAGTGATGGGCACTGTCTATGGGGCCTGATCAAGGCTCTATTGCTATGACTGGGTGTCCCTATGTTCCTTCCCGCCTTGGAATTTGAGGCTCATTTGTCCCTCTTCCTAATAGCCGAAATTCTTGTGTCTCAAACTACAGGACATCGGTAGAAACATTTATACCATTAAGGAGGTGGTCAGTGAAATCCGGGACAAGGAAACCAGGAGACGACTGGCCGTGCTACCCTACCAGCTTCATTTCAAACAGCCTTTCCCTGAGTATGTTAAACTAGGTAAGTAAGCTGGTCTTAGAGCCTTAGTTTAGCTCTTCTCTGCTCACAGAAGTATCATTCCAGCCAGTGCTGGTACTTGTACAGCTTTACACTGAACAAACTATTTTCTTCACATAAAGTGGGTCTGGATTCTGGTAACTAACTTCAGAGCATTTGTCAGGCTGAAAGCATCATTGCTTTAGTTAGCTCCTGCTCCCATTATTGAAACGAACAGTTTGAAGTCCAGCATGCTCTCACTCTACATACTGTTAAACTTCTCCCCACTCAACTCGGTTAGGAGAGCAGAATAGCCTGTTTGACTTTTTTGTTGCTGATTTTTTTGTTTTGCTTCCTAATTCTCATACTGTAGCAGAAAGTTGCGATGTTTTGGTTGAAATCCCTCTGGGGACATCAGTATTCACATAAAACTTTTCATCAAATTTGTTTCAGACATTCCACAGAGGTGATCAGTGGCTGGAATGAATGAGGAGAGGCATGACAATGTACAAATCTTTAATGTGCTGAGCCTATTAAATTATTTGGTAGTGAGCCCACTACTAAACCATATGTCTTGAGCCTAAAATAACCTATCACTTTTCCAGAGAAAATAAATGCTACAACTGGATATTCTTGTTCTCAACAGATAAATGCTCTTTGACATAGCACCCTAGACCCCTTTATATAGAGGTAATCTTAGGCTTGCTAGAAAAGCTTTTAGGGTAAGATTTAAAGAGAAAATGCCTTTAAGAGGGTAGATGCTACGGAAAAAATTCTCAGTAACATAGGAATGTAGTTCACTTGAGTGAATTACACACTTTCGCTTGAGCTCATGCGATAAATGAATGTATTAGTAATTTAAGTGCCACAGGACTCCTTGTGTGATTGAGTGAAAAGGCTGACCCCTACAGCCACCCTGAGCCCAACTGTGTTTGTATTTTTCTGAATGTTCAAGCTGTCTGTGAAAGGGCTTATTAGTATCTTCGTAACTGCTAACCGTTGGAGTTGGCTAGGCGGAAACCCCCAGTGACAACACTCATTTTGTTACAGTGACGGAGTTTTCAAAAAAGACGGGTGACTACGCCAGTCTTTCGGCCACAGATCTCCAGGTGCTAGCCCTTACCTACCAATTGGAGGCAGAGACTGTTGGGGTTTCCCATCTGAAGACTGAACCAGAAAAAAAGGTAAGTGCCCCTGGAGCGAAAAACCCACTCCCCTACTAGAGTGCAGGGTAGGGCCTTCAGGATTGCTGCCTTCATGAATGAGCAAGCTTTTGCAAAGTGTTGGGTGAAGGGGTATGTTAGTAAAAAAACGTAGGGATTTAATCCCAATTGTTAACATAAAACACAGTCTGCATCTGCTGACATGACCTGGTGCCATGATACATGACCATTTTTGTCTGGTTTCCAGAAGCACTACTGGAACCAGAGAAATTTAAATTATATTTTTAAAAGGAATATCTGGCAGCATTAGATAAAATATTGCATCCAAAAGCTTTTGTTAAAAAAATGTTAAGATTGCAAACTCAAAACAGAAGTTAGGAAATGTCAGAATTAATATTATGCTCCTTTGTGCTCATGCATGATGATACTATTGTTTCCCCCATAGCCCAGGAGAACAACTCCCCCCGCCCCCCCGGCATAAATTCCTATCCTTATCAACTGTATTTTGCAAAAGTTCAATGCAGTTCAGTGATGTAATCACTCGTCAGTTAAACTTGGGAATCAGCGACTTAACAGTTAGGAGTCTGTCGCCTTTCATGCACACAACAAGGGGAAGATCTAGAGCATCCTCTGGCTCCTTTACCTGGCTGGAAGAGCAGAGCTACCTAAAGGGTCTCTGAGAAGCCCAGGTTTAGCCTGGAGAGGATTCTCCAGTGCAGCAGACAGTGTAAGGCTGCTTTTACAGCTAGCCAAACACCCTCTGCCTCCAACGTGTAGTCCATGGTGTTGGAATCAGAGGGGTGTTTATGGGGCAGAGCTGCAACACTGCAGAAATTCTAAGTGGTACTGCCCAACTTTGGGCCACCCAGAGAGGCTACCATGAGTCTGATGGCTCACGGGGACTGTGATTTATGCCTGGGGCCACTTGATTCCCCAGATAAGCCCAGAATGGGGAAGTTCAAACATGGCTTAAAGCCAAGTCACAGCCCCACTCTAGGCTGCAAGTTCTGTGGTGCCTCTTATGAACTAAGTTTCCGTGTAGCGTAAATATTCTATGGTTGAGAGATCCTGGGGACTGAACAGCGCTCTGATGGCTTGTTCCTAGCCATCTGTTAAAAGTGCAGTCAGTCTTCCACTCTTGCTGTTCTAAACTGTCCACTCTGGTTTTGAAAACAGTTAAGTCAACTGAGCTTCATTGTTGGTTTTTTCTGTATATGTGCCCAAGCCATGCTGTTGATACTGGCCTAGGAACTAACCCCTTGTGTTCCCGCACATATGTTTTGCTCCACTTGCCACACACTGTTGTTCTTAAATCTCCGGCAGATTCAGCTGAGCTCCACCATACAGCATCCAGAGGCCCCTGTCCATGTCGCTGGGTTCCACCTGCCATCCAAGGTATCTGTATACGGTAGTGTTTTGGTCTCCTCCAACGAAAGATGCCAACCTAAGCAAGAGAGCTTTACTTGTTCATCAAGGCTTACCCTCTCTTGTGAGGTGGGTCAATAATCGTCGTACCCTAGAGAAATTGAGGCAGGGTGCAATTCATGATTTTTCCACAATCTCACAAGTCAGTGGCAGAATAGGAATGAAACCCAGGAGTCCTAACCCCAAGTGCTTGGCTTTAAACAACTGTTACCATGGTGTGTATGACATAGTTATCCCTGCAAGCCTTCTGTTCTCTTCAGGTTCTCTCTGATATCTCAGCTCTTCAGGGCAGATAGGGATGGCTATGTGGAATCTTCCCATAGGTCTGTAGATTATTCCTCTGTCCCTGTCCAGGATCAAGCAGTTATGCTGGCAGCTGGGAAGGCAGCACTCTGGAGGATGTTCCAACAGGCCTAGTAACTTTGTTTTATTTGTTCAAACCTAGTCAAAGCACCTGAAGAAAGATGCATGTGCGTCCAGCTCTGAAAATCGCCTGCACACAGCAGCAGATGAGCAGCCAGAGTTCAGTTCCTTCCTGTACTGGAGGAACCCTCTGCCGAGTATTGAAGAGGACCTGCAGGAACTGCTGGTGAGAGGCAGAAAACTCTTCACTTCTGTATGCGTTGCCTAGCTCATTTCAGCTGCTTTCTCCGTCGCTGGCCTGTCTCTCTGGCTTGCTCCTGTCTAGCTTTGTGGCACTTACATTGGAACTCTTTCTCCAGTAACACTCCTGCTTGCATAGGTCAAACATCTGACTGAGTCTCTCTCTCCCCACCTCCAGAAAGCTCACACAGTTTCCATTAGCCCTGAGGTATCGAAGGGACTCCAGTGTGAAGAGGATCAGGAAAGTGCTGGAGAGGATGAAAGTGAAAGTGATAGTGATGACGAAGGCTGGATAACGCCCGACAACATCAAAAGGATCCAGCAGGGCATGGGGCACTGTGATGCTCCTGCCAACGTGCAGGTCGGCTGCGTGACCACAGACTTTTCCATGCAGGTAAGAAGTGGCTTGGGGGCGGGGATTCTTGATGATCAGAGTGAGACACAAAGTGCCTGTGTTTGACTTGGGCCTGGGCAGGAAACAGCAGGAATCAATGGCTAGTGTAACATATGAAATCCCCCCATCCGTTTAGTCCTTAATTGCCCACCATCAGCTTTCTTGGACTCTCTCCTGATGCAGCAGATACTGGTCCCTGGGAAGAGAGGTTCCAGGCACAGGTGGACTTGTGGGAACTGCTCCATCCCTCAGTGGTAACAAGATGTTGTGGTTGTAGCTGGTATCTAGCTGTACCAGGGACAAGCAGTAAGGCCTCGCCTTGCTTTAGCAGTACGTTTCCTCCCAGAAGAACCCTTAGGCCATTAAAAAAAGCTATTTCCATATAAGATGCTTGCTGTCCACACGTGGGCTTGCTACAGTTCTGTCAATATATGTTGCTGTTTCTCTGTTTGGTGCCTGTAAAAACCACCTGAAGGTTCCTTGTACAGGGTTTTCTCCATCGTTGTTCCTTCTCGTTACAGAATGTTCTGCTTCAGATGGGTCTCCATGTGCTGGCAGTGAATGGCATGCTAATCCAGCAAGCCAGAAGCTACATCTTGCGCTGTCATGGCTGCTTCAAGTACGTGTTGCAAATGTCAGAACCTGTTAGGCGAGAGCAATGGTACTCTTGTCAAGAAGGCGTCTGGGGTCATTAGCATTTAGCCAGCTGAATGGCACAATATAAATGTTAAATAATACAGCCAAGTTCAGACAAGGGAGGCTTTCTTAAGAGAACTATGCCTGGCTCTTGGTAGCCAGTACAATCTCCTTCTTGAGTCCTGGGCTCCTCCTGAGCAAGGACTATCACTTTATCTAAATAGTGTGGATAAATGCTTGTTTTGGAATAGTGGGACTGAATGAACTCATTCATCTTGCAACCTAAGCCCTCAGTCTCCAGCAGAGGAAAAACAGGTGCATTAAGCAAGTGCATCACCTAGCTTGGAGCTCTTTCCTCTCTGTGGATCTGTGTGTGCGCTGTGCACTGGCTCCATCCTCTCTTAATAGGGCTTGGAACTTTGAGCCGTATGGTGTATGCTGCAGGGTGGTCCAGGGCATTGAACTACCTCTTCTGTTGTTTTTTAGGACAACATCTGACATGACTAAGATCTTCTGTCCACACTGTGGTAACAAGACACTGAAAAAGGTTGCAGTAAGCGTGAGTGATGATGGCACCCTCCACATGCACTTTTCCCGGAATCCCAAGGTCCTGAATGCACGAGGGCTTCGGGTGAGTAGCTCCTCACTGGGACTTAGGCAAAGCTGATGAGATGGTCTATTGTCATGTAATCATAGCAACGCTGCATGAAAGAACTTGGGTCTGCCTTGCTAAAGGCTTGGGGCCAGGCATAGAGGCCTGCTCCAGTGATGAAACGGTGCAAGGATTGGTTTCACTTGTTTGCACCATCGCTTGTTGGCATGGAAGTTATTTCTTGGATTAATACCAGAAGGGACCACTGTACCCATCTAGCCTGGCTAATTCATAAGAAGTCATAGGCGTTTCCTGAATTAATTTCTGCTTTCATGTCCAGTCATGGTGGTTGAACTAGGGCATCTTTCAGAAAAACATCTAGTCTTCATTAAAAGCTCTCTTTGCTAGAGAGCACACTACAGCCTGGTGAATTGTTCCCGTTGTTAATTACCATTGCTTAGTTCTGATCCAGATTTGTCTAGCTTCAGCCTCTAGCCATTGTTATGCCTTTGTGTGCTAGATAGAAAAGCCCTGTTCTTAAATGTCAATACCTTATACAGGAACACAGACCAGTCTAGTCACCACTTCACAGATGCTTCTGAGTCTCACTTTTTGGATGTGAATTCTTGCAAAAAGCTGGTCTCTGTCAAGCTACAGTATCTTGGCATTGCAAGGTGATCTTGCTCTAACAGCTTTTCTCCCTCACAGTACTCCTTGCCAGCTCCACAAGGAGGAAAACATGCCAGCAACCCTCACTTGGTCGAGGACCAGCAATGCCCTCAGCAGCGGCTTTCCCGGAAGGCAAGGCAGAAGACCAATGTCTTTGACCCAGATTATATTGCAGGGGTTTCTCCCTTTGCAGAGAATGACATCTATAGCCGTGCGGCCAACCTGCAGATTCGGGATGCAGCACTGGGTGCAGGTCGGAGGCGCTTGAATCCCAACTCAGTGACCAAGAAGTTTGTGAGGAGGAGATGAAGGGAGGGGACCTCGCTGAGATGTGGCTGCAGCATGGGGGGAAGAGCTGTTGACTATGGGCAGTAAGTCACATTTTGACATCTGATCTCAGGAGGAAAAGGATTGTTGCAGGGTGTCTTGGTGAGATTCCAAAGCTTGCTGTGCCAGCTGGATGCGAAAGGGGTTTGGGCTGCTGCTTCTGTGCTCACTTGGTTGTTGAGCAAGAAGACTCCTGTCACTTGGGGGCAGCACTGAACCTATTCAGTGATTCACTGCGTCACAGACTCTCAACTGGCCATGATGCCCAACCTGGAGGAAGGGGCTGAACATGATACTTCATCAGAAATGGCTCTAGAAAGCAAATCTGGCTGTTCACCCCTGCTGCTGCTCTTTCACAAGCCACACAACTGTGTCGGACACATCACAATTTAATAAATAAGGCAGTTGCATTCCATGTGTCTCATGTTAAACGGACAAAGGTCTCTAGCTGATGGTTTCTCTCCGGTAAGGTGCAGGCAAAATATGCATGGACTGAGCTAGTGATGGAAAGAGTCATGGTTTGATAGAAAGTGGTCCCCAATTGGCCCTTGCCTGAAGATGCTGGAAATGCAAGGTCCCCACAAGTCCCTGTGTTCTTGCTGGAGCTAGTGTGGACAGGAGCACCCAGCTGTGAGTTGCCGAGATGGTTTGCTGGAACCTGCTGGGGGAGTTGGGGAATGACAGGCTCTCCTGGTGCTGCCTGTGCCCCCTCCCAGGTTCAGTCTCACTGCAGCCAGAACACCCCCACTGAATCCATCAGCCCAGTAGGCTATAGCCTGTGCTCTCTACACAGAGCAAGTGGGAGATGATAACCACATCTGATGAGATAGGAGCAAACAACTGTGCCAGCATCATGAGCAACACAGCACTTGGAAAGATGGAAAAACTCCAGTTTCTGTCGTGTGGGGAAAGCACTCTTGCTTCTGTCCCCTGGGAGGACTTGTAGTCCCAGTCCTTCGCCTTGTGTTGCCTGCAGTGCTTTAGCTGCCTAGGTGTTAGCAGAGTATTACAAAGCCTCCAGCAATGCCTCTTGCCAAGGCTGTTCAGTTCACATACAGTGTAATAGCTTCAAGGCAGTAATTCTTGGAGAAGGATGGTGCTTCCATTTTCTTCTGGAAAAAAAAAAAAAAAATATCCCAACTGTTACCAGTCAGCAGGCAGAACCCTCAGGAACCAATGTGTTGTATGAATCCAGAGTCCTCCTGTCAATTAGGCAAAAGGCTCATATCAAACAGCAGGGCTGGGAGATTTCTGCCACGAGGGGCTGAATGGTCATTGTAAAACCGGAAAAGAAGTCCATGCCTGCTTTTATAAAACCGGGGGAAAGGACACGCCATGGTGCCTGGGACTGAGTCACAACATTACCCCCTACTTCAGCAAGGGACGAGCGTTGGTACTAATCTAGGAGAGCGGCCTCCTGTTTTCTCAGGCTCTTAGCAACCCAGTCTTCTGCTAGCTGGACCCTACTTTGGCCTTGTAGGTTAACACTGGGTGTACGTCAGTCCCTGCATGCCTCGGAAACATCCCCCTGTTGGGTCCAGCCCCTGCTTCTGGACACATACCATAAGGTGTCCCCATGGGGGAAGTACGTCAGCTCTGATGTAATTTAGTTATAGCAAATAAGCTTGTTTGCAAAGGTTAAGATGTAAGGCCTAGTGAACAAGGAGTGTAAGATCAACAGGTTACAGATAAGAGGTATAACATGCTTCTAAAACTGAATTTTGACTGATTAACATGCCTTACCTAAAGGATTCATCTCAACCCAAATGGTTTTTGCAGTGCTTTCAGCCACATCCTGCTTAAGCACCCGTTTTCATTAACAAGCACTGTGTCCACTAACTGCTGGGGTACAGGACAAAACATGACTCCTTAGGCTATTCCCTAAAACTGCAAAGTTCATTGTCCCTGCAGCCCAGAGACAACAGCATCTGCAGGGTCTTCCCGTGTTGTGGATATATCCCCATGGTCACTTGAAGTGCCAGTGGAGCTCCCATTGTGTTTGGCTTCGTTAGGGTTCAGTTAAGCAGGGACAGGTAGATGGATGAGGTTGCTCTAGCAGGAAACCTGTTTGCCAGCTGCACCTGGTTCCATGATTGAAAAGGTTTTTAGTGGCTACGCAACTGTCTTGCACTGCATGTGATGACCAGTGTGTCACCACCATCCATTGATCCCTTGCAGACACCCATTGCTGAAACATAGCAGGAGCTAATGTATAGGTGTAGCAAGTGTGCCAGGCCTGAGGAGAGGTGCAGTTAGAAGAATGAACTCTGCCAGCTGGTACTGAGAGGTTCCTGAATACCTGTGTTCTTTAAAAGTAGCTGCTAGTCCCTGACAGGCAGCAGAGCAAACTCTCCAGAGCTCTTCATGCTTGGCACCATCACAGGCCATCTCTGAGCTCTCCCTAAATGAGACTGCCCTAAACACTCCATGTGTGTAATGCAGCATGGCTGGCTAGGCCTTCCTCGAGCAGAATATCTCCCCATTGCCCACAGTTCTGCAAGAAGGGAATGAGAAGCCAATTAGAGGGCTGTTCGCTGTAGTTTCCCCTCAGATGAGGTTTGTTAAATTGCCTATAATAAACTCTGCTAATGAACATAGCCTGAAACCAGCCAGATGGGCGGTGCTTATAGCTCTGGTGCATCTAATGGAAGCCTGAGGAGAAAGGAGCCAATGAATGCCAGTGTGAAGAGCAGACTGACTTAAGATACCCTGAAAGCTCAGCCAGCAGCACAGGTGCCTTGGCAGCATTTCTGAGCATTCGATTAAAGAGGCAGGAAGACCCAGCCTGAAGAGGAACAGAATTAATCTCTTTGTAGTAAAGACTGTCAGTTGGGATCCAGCTGAGCCTTGCTTCCTCATAGCATGCTGCAGGAGGGGGGTCAGAGGAGTCAAACCCTTGCAGTGAGTACAAAGGTGCCTTACCAGACAAATAGCTCAAGAAAATCCTTAGGAGTCAACATGGAACAATTTAGGTCTCCCTGGGGCAGAAAGGCTGCATTAATGCTAGTCAGGACCTGGAAAATCTGAGCAGTCCAGTGCCAAAATGGGCCTGTGTGGAACCAGTTGGGTGCAAGCAAATGCTGTTTTCATGCAGCTAAATGCAATTGTACACATTTTCAAACAGCTGAGGAACAGAAGTCTGATGGAAAACTTGTCAGTCCAGCAGAGACAGGTCACTCTAACACCATCCAAGGCTGAAAGTTGAAGCTAGACAAATTCAGACTGGAAATGAGGCCTTCTGGTACCTTTTCTACAAAGAGGTAGCCATGTTTGTCTAATTCAGTAAAACAAATAAGGAATCCTGTGGCACTTAAAGACTAACATGTATTTATCACATGGGATTTTTCTCCCATGGAAGCTCATATGATAAATAAATTTGTTGGTCTTAAAAGTGCCACCAGACTGCTTGTTCTACTTTTCGCTAATGAAAATAGTAGCCAGTGGCACCAGTTACCAAGAGGCATGGGGGAATCTCCATCCCTGACGCTGTTTAAATCAAATTAGTGTTTTTTCCTAAAGCTCTGGGAATTGCTGGTGGGGGGGAGGGATGTAGCTACTTACCTGCTTTTTGAGCACCCCTTGTGGCTGTGGTGCTGCTGCAGCCACTACCTTGCCTCTCCCGCTTCAGGGCCCTTCAAGACATCACAGCTCACCCACAAGGGCTCCTGTTTATTAGGCAACAGGTTCAGTCCAGTGTCTCTCTCTCCTAACTCCAAAGCGATGCAAAAGACAAACTCAGCCAGTCGGCCTTCACTGTCTCCCCTAGTACCTGGCCTGGAGAGCTTTTCCCACACTGGAGCATTGTCAGCTTTTCCCCTGAGGTCCTGCTGGAGCCTTCTGACTCCCTGTAGTGTCAGCAGACTTAGCTGCTATCCCCCCTGACTCACCCTTTTAGGCTTTCTGCTTTTTTTTTTTTTTTTTCCCCCAAGCCTGGGATTATCTGATTCACCCCAAGTGTGGGCAATCCTGTAATCAGGGCTGTTCTAGCTACAGGCTCTTCAGCCCAGAGTTCAGCCTTCTCACAAATTTCAGCCTGCCCAGACACTGTATTAAGCATTTGATCATTCCCACAGTAGCCAATGGAAGAGCTGAGAACAAAACAGCAGTTAAACTCAAAGGCTGTAGGTTTACAGGCAGTGGCGGAGTAACCACCCTAGAAGTAGGACCTGACCGCTTTGCAAAGCATGCTAATTGTGGATGTTCTTTGTGTGCAGCAGCCATTGAACAGAGAGGGCGAACCTCTCTTCTGCTGATTATAGTAACCATCTTGTGGCAAAAGAGCGATGGTTTGTTGTTTCAAAACATTAAACTAGTCCACACAGATGGATGCTAATACCATATATGAGTTAATCACCACCTCCTCGTCATCCTGTCCTGGGTTTTCAAGAGGCTTTTTGTCACCTCCCTGACTTCTTGTCTGAACCAGTCACAATCCTCTCCCATCAATGTCTTTCTGGACATAAGGGGGTCAATTCTTTCTGGAGATCCAGGTCATTCTGGGGACTGAGCCAACCCATTTCAGAAACTCCTCTCTGGGAAATTCCCCTTGACTCTCTCATGGTCTTGAGCAACTTTCTGAGTTTCGTGGGCAGACCATTTAAAGCATCTACCAGTCTATTTTCTAAGGACCCCCCCCCATTACACTTGTCTGGTTTCACCTGTTTTTAGAGTGAAAATGTCCAGTTTTTTTCTTTCGTCCACCATCTAAGGGTCAAATAACTATCACAGCTTTTAGCATTGTGGGTGATAAGGATGAACCTCACAAAATGCCTCTCTACAAAACTTTGAACCAATTCACTGACAGTGGGGCATCCCCGTTAAACTTCCAACTTGGATGCATTATGTAAGTGCATGGCATGGCCGTAATTTGGCACGCACCCCTGTTTCTTGAATGCAAAAGTCATAAAAGATATAATCCTCCCCCTCTTCTGGAAAACAAATACTGTATATAAAACACTGGCACCCATCCACACTGTCAATCTTCTTGAAACACTGGGAACACAGCTTGCTTTTCAGTGTGAATTTTTAACATTGTAGAAAGACATTGAGTTACACAATCTGCTTTGCCAACCACTCCCAAAGCTCTATTTTGCTACATAAGCATTGGATCTGCAAAATAGCTCACAGCTGGGACATCTCATCCTTGCCCCCTACACTTCAATGTGTTCTGTACACCTACACTTATGGCAGTGTTTTCACAGGTGTGGCAGCGTTTGATGGGTATATCACACTGACTCCCCCTGCCCTGCCCCACTCCTAAATCTTCACACTTTGTAAAGGATATTCTGGAAACTGGTGTTACAGGGTTGAAATTAAGAGTGCTCCTTATAGCTGATGTCAATAGGTGTTAATGATCAATAAAGATAAAAGACTGAAGAAATTCATTTCTCAGTCACTCAGTCTTTTCCCCTGTGATTCATCACCCCTAGGAAATCAGTCCTGAAGACACCAGTTTACTTCGGCGCATCCACTCCAACAATTTGCATCCCAGAAACCTGCTTGAGGTGAAAATAAAGATTTATTCAATAGAAAAATCACAGATTTAAAGAACAGATAATGAGGGAAAGCAAGCAGACAGTTACACAAAAAATAAACATAAAGATGTTATCTCAGGCTTTACACTTCCAAATTCAGTAGAATTCCTTTCTATTACAGAACACCTGTTGTTTTACAGCAGGCTCCCACCAGGCCCCTGCCACCGAAGGCATCCCATGTTTCACACAGAGCCAAGTGTGTCTCTCAGTTTCTAGATGTTCCTTTTCTTTTCAAAGCCCTTCCTTTTTAAAAGGTGGTTCTTCTTCCATCAGTGTACTCAGTGTGGGAAAATTCCTGGTTGTTTCAGTGGTTTTTCTATTAAATCTAATGTCCCATTGTTGCCTTTTCCTGGGTTGCACAAGGGATGGTTACTTACATTGGGTTTTATGGAAACACTTGTCCTGAGTGGTGTCTCTCTCTGACTGATTGCTTCCTGTCCTGCTGTGGAGTGGTGGTGAAGTTTTATGAACACAGTTCTCTACATGCACAACTACTTAAATTCATACCCATAGGCCTGTATACAGCTCTCATAATGATTGTGACCTTCAAAACATTATACGTTTTCATAGCAGATGTCTTTTGACACATTTTTATACCACAATAACACTATATACAAACATTTGATTCAGCTGCTTACTCTACGGGGTTCAATCCACCTGTTGTCCCATCAGGCGTCTGGCTGCTGCCTGGTGCCATTAGCTATGCCTTCATTAGGTAGCTAGCATTAAAGACAAATGCTGACGATGTTATGTAGAAAAAGGAAATATGGTTCCTGGAGCTGAATTAAAAACAACGTTAACTGCTAAATGCACATGGGCTTGATAACATGCTTGATAGAGGAATCTACATGCATTCCTTTGGACTGGTACCTTAGCTCTAATTTACATTTTAGTGTGTAACAGTGACTAAAATGCCACGTTAACATGACCCAGGAAAATAGGTCGTCATTTAAACAGCAGTGGATACATTTACAAAGTACCTTGCTCAGCATGACTCAGGAAAACATAACCATTTAATACTCTGTGATTCCACAAGCAGCTCCATGATTAAAGAATGCCTTCTGATTGGTTCAGCCAATAAGCAGTAGATTGTCACAAGCTCCCTGACTGCTGCTGAAAACTGACACCAATGTAGACTAGAACAGAAATATCTTGCAGCACAGCTGGTAACCTGAGAAGCTTTCTCATACACCTTCATGTTTTGGAGCAGCAGCTTCCCCTGGACTGGGGGTTGGGAAATTCGGGGGGGGGGGGTGTTAGGGAAATCCTTGTTTTAGAGTCTGTTTAGTTTTTCAGTCTTTCCTGTCATTTTGGTTCCATAATCATTCCTCTCTATTTAGTTTGAACTGAGTTTTGTGGCTCCTGCTTCCCAGCTGTAGTTTCTGGTGCCCACTGCCACATTTGGTGAACATCTGCAACAACACCATGTATTTCACTGTAGTGATGTGTTCACCAGGGCAATGGCTGTGTAGCAATCTAGCTTGTAGGTGGGTGGGTTCTGATTTCTGCAGAGACTCAACGTTGGTGGTTTGTTTAGCTGTTAATCTAGTACTCTGTGCTTGTTTCTGTCCGGGGTGGAGTTAGTTACTTTGCTGTTGAGAGGTAATGAAGGGGATTCGCCCCATCTAGCCATTAGGGTTGTGTGTCTTTGCCCACCCGCAGATATTACTCTGCCTTCCACAGAACCTGATGAAGTGCCCAGGGAGGGTTGGCCCCTGCTAGCTTGTGACACAGCTGATATAGTGAGCAAAGGCAGGTGCTTGGAATAGATGTGTGAGAGGTAGATCGACAGTGACACTGGCCATGGTGGAAGCCCACTCCCGCCCCTTCTTGAATGTTACTGTGGTCAGGCCTAGAGCAAAAGGCAATGCAAAGTAGGTTTCCATTGGACTCTATTATAAGGCTCACCATGCTGGAGCACCCTCACAGCAGCTGTGCCCCAGTTTTCTCGTTCTGCTTTTTAGTGCACTATAGCGTAGCAGTGACATGGCCCTCCAGCCTCTTTAGTGTGTCCACCTCGTTCCTTGGAGCAGAGTCCTGTTCATAACATCCACTGAGTGCTCTTTGGCCCTGCTCAATCCCCTTCCTTTGGGCAGACCCCAGCTGCTAGACTTGTCTCACCAGACACCAACAGGCAGCTGGGCCCTTGAGAGTTGGGCATTCCAATACGCTGGGCAAGGGGCACCTTGCAACCAAGGGCTGTACCCAGCCATAGTCCTCAGGTCCTGGTCCACACCATCTGCCTCTTCCCCTTCCAGTCAGCCATTAACTGTGGAGCTCCTTCCTCTTCAGCCCACTTCCAGTGCAGGGATAACCTGGCAGGGCTCAGTGGCCTTGAACTTCTAGCCCTTAAAGGGGCAGGCCACTGTGTTACCAAATCCCTCCTAGCCAGCAGCTTGAATATCAGTTTTTTGGCCAGACCAAGATACCACTGGTATGCTTTCTAAGAGCTGGTGTTGGTGAGCGCCATGACTCCTACTCCTATTGCCCTCAGCCTGTGCCACAGGAAGCCAGAAGCTGGTATTTTAAACAATGAGAGACTGCACAGGCCAAAAAATACAAGGCTTCCTCAAGGCTCTGGTGGGGATTCCTCAAGACTCCGGTGGGGATGTGCTTTCTTATTCATTTCCCAGCACTAGGTCATTTCCAGCAGAAACCTTTCCTGGGTTGTACAGAAACATTGTGCCCAGCTCCTGGCCATGCGGCCAGGCTAAGAGGCCAAATGCAGAAGTGATGTTAGACCCTGTGAAGAAGGGACTTTGGGACCTCAATTTGGCCCTGCATGTTGGAAGCCCAAGGGACTGTAGTCAGTCCAAAGCCATGTACTGTTACCGCTTCCTTAGTGGGTCTTATTAGTGATTTCCAAATTGAATTGGGCAGCTGATGAATTAGGCCATGAGTCCTATAGCAGATACCAAGAACTGGTGCATTCCTCGGCTGCATCTATAATGACACAACCAGAATCAGTCCACCATGGCCCTGACCCGCCATATCATGAGCCTGAGCCTGGCTCCGGACCTCCCTTTCATGTAAGCAGCCATCCACATTCCAGTATCTGTGTTGGGTTCGATAGCAATCACCCCATCAAAGGTGGCCTTGGAGCTTATAGAGCTATGGTCATGTTTTATTTTACTCTGCTTGGGCTGGGATCAAAGCAACCTACAGGCCATTGTATGACCTTTGCCAAGCTGTTAGCATAAGGCTCAGCTGTTTTCTCCACGCACAGTGCATGTGCAGCAAAGGAAGAATCTTCCTTCAAACCAACTTGTTTGGCCACCAAGTTCACTGCTGACGGCCGAGTATGCAGTTCCAGACATAGCTGCTATGTGTGGACCATACCTTCAAACTGAGTTAGAGTCAAGCTGACAATTCCTCACTGTGGTAATAGTGCAACTTCACAAATGGAGACCATGGTGTCATATGCTGAATTGGACTTGCAGAGCTAATCAGCAGTCAAGAGACTCTGTTGCTTCCCTCAGTATATCAGGTACAAGATCATCCTTAGGTAGTTGGGATCTAAGGCAGCGAATGCCTACAGTTCCTGCAGCCATCAACCAGAACAAACACTGTGTTCATTGTTTGAAGTGAAGTGAATCTGCCCACAGAGCTCTGGGGGCCCTCCCCCGTGAATTAAGCTTGCACCTGGCTGTGTGGCTTTGCTCACAGATCTTCCTGGCTCTTAATTAAGTGGGTAATGCTCCTTATGTTTTGCTGGCATAAGGACCATGGTAACAGGTGAACTCTGGGGACTCCTTCCTTTTGTTTTGATTGCTCTAATTATTTCTCAGGATACCATCCTCAATCAGCAAAGCTTTCTTGAAGTCCAGCTGTCCGTGGCAGCATCCTGAGTTGAAGGCCTAGCCGATTTTCAGACTCCTCTCCATTATTTGTAGTTCCGCCTCAGTGCCTTGTGTGTCATCATGCTGGTCACCAGCAGCGAGAAGCTGGAGCTGGCTGATTACAGTCTGTGCTACCCTCTAGTCCACGGCCACCTTAATTTTACTGTGTCGTCCACTTCCCAACTCTACGGTAGCAATTGAGCAATTGAGAGGAAAAGTGACAGCACATTTTTATTTTAACGAGCGATATATTTTGTGAACACCAGCTTGCAGAATGAGAGTAGTTTGCCCGTGAAAGCTCCGCAATAGTTTCTGGAGTCGCCTCCAAGGGATTCCAGCATCTCTGCTTAATCCCAGCATGCCACAGAAACAATAATATACTTCTTGGAACTGGGGAACGCTAAAGATTTGTGGCATTGGAAGGCTGTCTGTCGCCCTCTCCAGCTGGGAGGGAAGCCACACCCCCTTGCTATGGTATCTCCATGGGGCTGAGGCTGACCAGAAATTAGGGCTCCAAAAAGGGCATGGGGGGGGGCTCCAGTCCCTCAGAAAGGGGGACAAGCTACCAAACGGCATTTAGCACCAAGCCCTCAGGCAGGGTAAAGCACATAGGTAAGCACTCTTGTTCCTACTTCTTGGGCAGGGCTAGGGAAGTAGGCAGTCCAGGGGCCCTGGGCCCTCAAGGCCGGGGCAGAGGGAACAGCCATGTATAGCTCCAGGACCTTGAGGGAGGGTAGAGTCTCATAGAAGTTTCTGGCTCTGGACCCTCTAGGTGGAGGGGAGAGCAAACAGCAGTTTATAGCTCCGGGCCCTTTAGGCAGGCCAAAGTCACGTAACAGTGGCTATGCCCCAGGCTCTCTAGACGGGGGGAGAGCAAACAGCAGTCTATAGCAGGTGTGGCCAAACTGCAGCTCAGGAGCCGCGCGTGGCTCTTGAATGAAAAAGTGTGGCTTGTGGAAGAATGTCAGCAAATCAATTTAGTAGATAAAAGTATATGGCCATATGCCTCAGTGTGGCTCTTGAAGGTTTAATAATCAACTTGTGTGGCTCTTGAGTTCCATAAGGTTGGTCACCCCTGGTCTATAGGCTCCAGTGAGACGGCTACCACTCCTGGGGTGGGGTGGACAGCAAGGGTGGCGGTAAGGGGACTAGGACCCACTCTACCCCACCGGTTGCAGCCCTGGGCCATTACAGTGGCAGAGCGTCTGCCACTGGGTCAGTGGGGCTCCATCCAAAATAGGTCGGTACAGCTCCAGGCCACAACCCAACCAGACTATCATCTGGTTCTCCTGGGCTTCTTCCAGGACCCTGTAGGACCCATGCCTCAGGGGCACTATCCAGTGCCCTGGATAAACCACAAGCAATAGTTCCAGGCTCTCCTCAGCATTGCTGGTCATGGGTCACGTCAACTGTAGCAGCTCCTCCAGATGCCAGGCGGCAGGGGACTCTGCAGGCTCCTTTGCACTGGAGTGGTTGGATCAGTGACCAGAAAAAGCATCCTTCCGCTGCAGCTACTTCAGCCTAATTGTGCTAGAGGGCCTCCATGCTTATACTTCCTGGCCCGTCCCTCACCTGCGTTTTCTGGCTCCACCCACCAGCGGAGTGGATGGTTCCCTATCAGGCTGCTAGAGCTGCTGCACCCCCTCACGACAGGCATCTAACTCCACTTGGTCAGAAATACTGTACCAGTACTGCTGTGTATAATGCCTCCAAGTAGCCCCTGGGCTAGAAAACTGACCCTCCTTCAAAAGACAAGCAAAATGGCCCCAAAGTCTCTTCTCCCACCCCTCCCAGGTCATTAGGGCTGCTTCAACATCATGTAGCTGACAAGAAATCTGGTAGCGAAAGTGAGCATTCTCAGCCCTAACACTACCCACATGCACCTTATAACCATTGCACATGTTCAACACCCCCCCCCGAAGGGGAGCATGATGCACCCCACCCTATTCACTGCACAACAGCCACATGGAACAAGCCTTTGTTTGCTGAGTTTATCAGTAGGTGCTACACCCATTTTATTCAATGGTCCTGACGGCCTCATGTAAAATGGGCCTGGCTTATCTCCAGTCACAATTCTAACAAAAGAAAAATCAGCCAGCTTCCTCATAAAGACTTGGGGGGTGGGGGGCAGGATTGCGTCACTGCTGTGAGAGGTTACCCTGTAGTGTAGGGCCAAATGACAGAATTTTTAGACACTATTTAAGAGTCTAGCTCGTTCCTCGCCAAGGCTTAGGGCCCCTCTCTTTGGAAGCAAGGACAGTTGAAAGTCATATTTTCAAAACAGTCACTGCACCTGCATTCAACAATCCTCTGCCAGTGTGAGTTATGTGGGATTTTGTGGACATTTTTGCTGATGCCATATTGTGGCCACAGATATGAAAGAGGGGTTGTAGGCACTTTAAAAATCTGCTCTGCTCTACGCTACCTGCTGTGGCTGGGAATTGAAGACTGTGTGAGATGGCTCACACCTCATTGAAGGGGGTGGATGTAAACAGCCACCTTTCATTCAGGCTAAGCATAAACAGCAATTGAACTCCTTTATGGACTTGGACACCTGAAATAGCAGGGTCCGCCCTATCTGCGAGCATGACCTTGAGAGAAAGCTGAGCACAGACTTCAGGCTCAAGTGCTGGTTGAAAGGGGGCTTAGATGGGTCAGCAAAGAATGGCTTCTGCTGTTTGATTCCAGCCAGGAAACAGAACTTTATGCATATTCTTTGTAAATAGAGTTGCATCAAAGAACAACCCCATACCAATGTTCCCTCTAACTACTCGTAGACTGTGTGCACAAACAATTTCTTTGTGTGCGCAAAAACATTTCTTTGTGAGCACCAATATTAGCACTATTGAATTTTTTTGTGCGTGCTTTATTTTGTTGTGTGCGCAGGTTTCGTGACCTGTGTGCGCGCGCACATGCACACAGCTTAGAGGGAACAGTGCCCCACACTGTCATTAATTTCTCCTAACAGAAACCAGGTTCCAAAGGGATAGCCATGTTAGTCTAGTTCAGTAAAACAAACAAGTTGTTCTGTGGCACTTCAAAGACTGACAAAATTATTTATTGAATGAGTTTTTTGTGGGAGAAAAAATCCCACTTCATTGGACCCGTTGAAGACATGAGGAATGGGAGGACATAAATGCAGGGAAGTGTAAGTCATGGGATCCGGTCACACTGTAACAGCAAATCAAAGCTGTTGTTAAGATTTAAACACTGGGGAACAGCACATAGAGGAAGATGAGTCCCTAGCAGGGCTTTGGCTTTTTCTCTCATTACAACAGGTGATTTGACCTCATCTTCCTCTATGTGCTGTTCCCCAGCGTCTGAATCTTAACAACGGCTTTGATTTGGTTTTATAGTCTGACCTGATCCCATGTCTTACACACCCCTGCATTTATTTCCTCCCATTCTGTAAGTTCCCCCTGCTTCAAAGTATCTGATGAAGTGGGAGTTTTTCTCCCACGAAAGCTGAGGCAATAAATAAATTTGTTAATCTTTAAGTGCCACAGGACTCCTTAGTTTGTTTTCCTGACAGAAACAATTCTCTAGTGTTCACAGTGCACAGGAGGGCAAATGGCACCATGGCATTCAGGTGTTCCTGTGGCCATAGACCTAGAAGGCCAGGCCGGTGACACAGATCTGGCCATGACCTTTCCACGTGCTTTGGCTTAAGATGAGCTGGGTTTTCGCCCCCACAGCTATGGGGAGGGTGTTGA
Organism: Podocnemis expansa; assembly: GCA_007922195.1. Lineage (NCBI taxonomy): Eukaryota > Metazoa > Chordata > Testudines > Podocnemididae > Podocnemis > Podocnemis expansa. The sequence goes on from ML682138.1 coordinate 1,924,101, forward strand.
GGCCCACACGCTTTCAATGGTTGCAAGTTAGACACCTTCTGCTAATTTCCAGCCAAATTGATTCCTGGCCAGTTTAGCTCCATTTATTGTCATGCCAGGACCAGCCCTAGCTGACTAGATCTTTCCTCTTGTTTACCCACGGTGAAATGTATAAAGTGTGATCATAGCCTCGCTCTGCCTTCTTTTTGATTGTCTAAACCAGGGGTGGCTAAACTTATGGAACTCAAGAGCCACACAAGTTGATTATAAACCTTTCAAGAGCTGCACTGAGGCATATAGCTGTATACTTTTACCTACTAAATTGATTTGCTGACGTTCTTCTGTGAGCCACACTTTTTCATTCAAGAGCCACATGCAGCTCCCAAGCCACAATTTGGCCATGCCTGGTCTAAACAAGCCAAGCTTGTTTTGGTTATGTCTGCTCTACCACTTAGCCAGCGTCCCATGGCTCCAGGGTGCGACTGAGCCACCCTCTCTCCAGTACCCTACATGCTAGCCACTTACTGCACGACGTCGGTGGGAGCGTGTCTCTTGGCAGGTGGATTAATGGAGTGGCTGGGCGGCCTGGCCTGTGAGCTTACAGCAGTGCTGGTGTCGATACCCGAGTGTAGCCACAGCCAAGTGTTCTCTGGTTGATCAGCTCTTGGTGGCCCTTCTTGGTGCCTGCTGTGGTTTCCGTTCCCTGGAGATCTCTGCCCATCCCGGGTGCGGTAACCGACTCGGTCCGGCTCTGCGTGTCCACACGGGTTCCTGGCTGCAGTGGGAGCCTTTGGGCCCTGTGACTCCGGGTGGCCCCGTGTCGCTCTGGGGGAGCCTCGCTGGTGACTTTGGCTATTTGCTTCGGCCGCCAGCCGGGGAGCAGCGCGGGGCTCCCCGGAAGTGCGGGTGTTCGTGGCCCCGGGGCCGTGCAGCGGGACAGGGGCTGGGGGGTGACCCCAGGGCAGTAACCCCCCCAATCCTGGCCGGGGTCTCACTGCTGCCCCCCAGCCTCGGCCGCTCTCGGGGCCAGGTGGGGCCGGGGTGTCCCTGGCTGGGGGCGGGCCCAGTCCGCTCCCTCCCCCTGGCCCCGGGGCCGGGCCGGGCTATAAGGCGGCGGCGGCCCCGGCTCGGGAGCTGGCGAGGCGCTATGGCGGGTGAGTGAAGCGAAGCGGAGCGGAGCGGAGCCGGGCGGCGGCCCCAGCCCGTGTGAACGGCCGGGTCCCTGCGGGCGCGGAGCGGGAGGTTTGGCTCGGGAAAGCGGGGACCTGCCGGCGGCTCTCGGGCTTCGCCTCCCCGCAGCCCCGCTGCCTGACCCCGCGCGGGCGGCGCTGTGCTGACCGCCTGCCTCGCTCCGCTTTCCCGGCCCCGGCTGGAAAACGGGGCAGCGGCGCTGCTGGCAGGACGAGCCCTGGCCGGCTCCTGGCGGGGCCGAGGGACGCTGCAGACAGACCCCGGTCTCGGTCGGTCGGTCCAGCATCCAGCACCTCGGGCTCCTGCTCTCGGCCCGAGCCTCCGCTCGTGCAACCACGTTTTCCTTAAAGTGAGCTTCCAGCCAAGGGAGTGGGGCCACAGCGCTGCCCTTCACTCAACACCAGGCTGAGCAGGAAAGGTGCAGGCAAGCTGGGCTGCTGTCTAACAGGGTGCTAGGTGGGGGGCCTATTGCCCCCCTCCAAAATAAAAAACTTCCCTGGCTCAATTCCAATTTGGGGCTGAGTCCGGACAGCTGCAAGAGTGCTAGGAGCAGGTCTCCTGGAGCACTCCCAGGCGAATGGCTGACAGGACTCTCGCACCGGTGAAGACCTGTGTGACTGGCATGTGGGGCTACTATGCACAAGTCACAATCTGTGCCTTAGTACGTGAAAGGGCTCGAAAGAGCCAGCTCCTGGCCACCCCCAAAGGCACGGCCTAGAAAAGCTGCTCCATTTTATGACTGCTCTCAAAGCAGTGCTTTGTCCCACAAAGAAGGAAAAGGCTCTAAGCTTGTCAGTTTGTTTTGCAGGAAGAAACGCCCTGATAGTGTTGGCACATGAGGAGAAGACCTCCTTCAATTATGCCATGAAAGATGCTGCTGTAGACGCATTACAGAAGGCAGGCTGGCGTGTCACCGTTTCTGACCTATACAACATGAATTTTAACGCTGTGCCATCACGGGGTGACATCACCGGTACTGAATACCAATGTTCAGCATTAAAGTTCAGCATTTCCCATTGTCATTCTCTAGCACTGACCTCTGTCTCCTCTCTCAGGTAAGCCAAAAGATCCCAGCAAATTCAACTACACTGCTGAGACATCCTGGGCTCTGGAAGAAGGGCGGCTGAGCAGGGACATCGTAGCAGAACAGGAGAAGCTCAAAGCTGCAGACCTTGTGATATTCCAGGTACCATCTCACTCTGCCAGAGGAAAGGGGAATATCCTGGATCGGAAGAGAAGGATTAATCATTTCCCAACCAGAGTCTGGAAGGTGGGGGAGGTGATCTTTTCCCAGTAAAGGGAAGGATCTGCACCTCCTGGCTACTACATAGATGGGTTTCAGCTTCTGGTATGGGTAAAAGAACTGAGCTCCAGTTTGTGGAGCTTACCAGGGTGGTACATCAGTGGAGATGAACAGGCTCAGCCCCCTAGAGAAATGACTAGACAAGGGGTGGTCTTGGAGGTTTGAGGCCTAAACCTCTTTCTCTATAATTACATCATGGTAGGCTCCAGAGTAACTCGGGCTCTAGTCCTTCCTGCCTGGCACCAGAAACATCCTGCTCAGTGCTAGTTTGGGCAGTTGGGCTTGGGAGCAAGGGAGGCTCAGGGCTGCTGGCAGGTATTGGTTGCCTGGTGGAGCACAGGTAGGAACGGAGGAAACAGTCAAACAAGAGTCCCATACAGTTACATTGCAGAAAAAAGATACAGCAATACATTTTAAAAGTGCTTGTGTACAAATACAAGAACTGTGCATGCCAGCAGCATGGGTGAATTTGAGTGCTTGGTATTAAATGAGGATCTTCCTACGTCACAGAAACTTGGTAGAACAATGATAATCAATGGGACCAGGTACTACCAGAGTACAAAACGGGGGTGTTGCTGCTGCTGGGCACGTAAGGCATGAGCCCTGCCTGTCTCTGGCCCTGCCCTGAGTTGGCAGCAGCTGGATTGGGTCTGGACTGTCTGTGGGTGGGTGAGCCCCAGTCCTGCATATTTTTCTGGGTCAGCAACACCCCTCATTAAAAAAAATATAAAGGAATGACAAAGGTCCCACTGGTGGGAGTGTGGTACTGTATGTGAAAGAGAGCACAAGAGAGTCAAACAGTAAAATTGTTACATGAAGCAACCACTAACACAGAATCTGTCAGGATAGAAAGTCCATGCTTGAATAAAGAGCACAGCAGGAGAGTATATTACCATACACCTGGCCAGGGTGTGGACAGTGACTGTGAAATGCTCAGAGCACTAAGAGATGCTACAGAAATAAAAAACCCAATAGTAAAGGGGGATTTCAGCTCTCCCTCTGCTGACAGAAGCCATGCCTGCTCAGGATGGGACACAGAGAAAGTATCTAGATGGCACCAATGACTGCTTCGAGGAGCAGTCAGTCCTGGAAGCTCACAAGGGATGCGACAATTCTAGATTTAGTCCTCAGGGGAACAGAGGTTCTGGTCCAAGGGGTGAACAGTGTACAACTCAGCAATAGTGACCATAATGTAATGAAATTTAACATCTGTTGTGGAGAAGAGGGGAATAACCAAAGAAACCCACCACACTAGCTTTTACTTCAAAAAGGAGAACACCACAAAAATGAGGAGGATAGGATAGTTAAATTAAGAGGAACAGGCACATGAGAGCTGCATGGAAGCTTTTCAAACTACCCTAGTAGAGGCTCAAAACTAAATGAAGTATATCTCTAATAATAATAATAAATACAAGAGGACCAAAAAAATTCTTCTAGGGTACAGAGTACAAGAGGCACTTGAAGACAAAAAGGCAGCCTTTAAAAATTGATAGTCAAATCCTCCTAAGAAACACATAAAGGAACAAACTGTGACAAGTCAAGTGTCAGAATATACCAAGGCAGGCCAAAAAGATGTGCAACTAGCAAAAGACATACAAGCTAACAGCAGAACATCAGGATGATTGAGGTGCAGGAGCACTCAGACAACTAGGCCTTGTGGAAAAGCTAAATTAATTCTTTGCCTCAATCGTCACTGCAGAGATTGTAAGGGAGAGTGCAATACCCAGTCACTATTTTTCAGTGACAAATCTGGAAAACTGTCCCACATTGAAGTGTCAATAGAGGAGATGTTGGAACAAATTGACAAATTAAACACTGGATTTTTAGAGGCTCAAGAGGTGATCCCGGCAATTACAAGCCAGCAAACCTAACTTCAAGCCAGTTGTTTGAAACTAGTAGTAAAGAACTGAATGAGCAGAGAGACTTGATATTCTGGTGCACAATCCCAACTGAGAAAAATCACATCTCTCCAATTTCAGAATTCTTTGAGGTGATCTTGCAGCACAGTGTATTCAGACTTTCAGAAGATCTTGGACAAGGTCCATAACCCAAGGATCTTAAGCAAAGTAGACAGTTCTGGGATAAGAGGGAATATGCTTTCATGAATCAGTGACTGGTTAAAGATGGGAAACCAAGAGTAGTTTTCACAATGGAGAGAGGTAAACAGTATGATCCCCCAGGGTCCTGTATGGGAACCATTGTTTTTCAGCATATTCATAAATGATCTGGAAAAAGTGGTAGATTGTAGAATGGCAAAGTTTACAGATGAGAGAAGAATTGCTCAAGATGGTTAAGTCCAAAACAAACCATGAACAGTTACAAAGGGATCTCATTAAAGTTAGTGACTGGGCAAGAAAAGGGCTGATGTAATTCAGTGTTGTAAATGGCTAGTAATGCCCAGTGGGAAACAATCCCTGCTATACTGTACATACAATGTGATGGAGTCTAAACGAGCTGTTACTACACAGGAAAGACTCTTGGCATCATCATGGATTGTTCTCTGAAAACATCTGCTCAAATTGCAATGGCAGTGAAGAAAGCTAATCGAATGTCAGGACCCATTAGGAAAGAAATAGATAAGATATAATCCTAATACTATTATATAAATTGAGCTAATTTAACTGATAATTAAGATAAAGCTAATACTATTGTAGAATGCCACACCTGAAGTCTGCTGTGCAGTTCTGACTGCCTCATCTCAGAAAGAATTAGAGTTGGACAAATACAGAAAATGACAGCTAAAAAGATCGGGGAGTGGAACTGTGTCCATAGGAAAGATTATTAAAAGTGGAACTTTTCAACTTGGAAAAGAGATGACGAAGGGGGTGTGATAGATGCTATAAAGTCACATCCGAGGTGGAGAAGGTAAGGAAGGAAGGGCTATTTACTGTCTCTCAAACCCACTCTACAACCAGGGCTGACCCACTAAAATTAGTAGGCAGCAGGTTTAAAAACAAACAAAAGGAAGTATTTCTTCACCAGTGCACATTCAACCCATGGACTCTTTGCCGGAGGACACAGGGAAAGCAGAGGCTGTAACAGGGTTCCAAAAAGATTTAGAGAAGTTCACTGAGGATGGACCCATCAGTGGCTATTAGCCATGATGGTTAGAGATGTACCTCCATGCTCCTGGTGTTCCTAAACCTTTGGCTTTCAGAAGCTGGGACAAGGGGTGGATCAATCAATAACCTCCCTGTTCTGCTCATTCCTGCTGTCAGAAGACGGGTGCTGAGCTACATGGACCATTGTTCTGACCCAGTCTGGCTGTTCTTATGTTTTGTGCTATAATAATAGTTGGGTTGCAGTGTGCTGGTCTCGGGAAATGGAACGCTGCAACTGTATTTGCTCTCTCTCTGCCTTATTACAGTTTCCTATCTATTGGTTCAGCGTGCCTGCAATCCTGAAGGGCTGGTTTGAACGTGTTTTGACACGAGGATTTGCCTATTCCCTTGATGCTCTGTACAACATGGGTCCTTTTCAGGTAGTTGGCTGTGGATTGGTATTTACACAGTATTTTAACATTGAGGGATCTGTTCTTTGGGTTGGACCCCATTCGCCTCCTGCATGGGACCCACAGCTCTCAATGATTTGGCAGACTGTACTGGTGATGTTCTCTCCCCTCCTTTTCCAATGGAGATAGATGCAGATGTCAATATGTCCTCCCAGTTCAGCATGACATAGACGGGGGTCTCTCAGGGAAGAATTACAGGGCACCCCTGGGAATTGGTTCTGTAAGGAAGCAGGATCTAACTGCAGCAGAGATAAAATCCAGAATTACCCATGTTATGGGATTTTTCTGCTCCCCTCCGTGTTCAGAAAAGCCTGAGTTGCTCTGATATTGCTGACACAAGGGCCAAATTCATGGCACAGGGTATTGAACATGACACATGTAATGCTGACCACAGGAGGAGCATTAATAAATGTTATCCTCCTCATACCAAACAAGTGTTCCTCCGCTCCCTTTCAGGGAGCTCTGTGAGCAGGAAACCAAGTCCAAGCTGGAATCCCTGACATCCGATCTTGCTCTTGCTTCTCTAGACCAGTACGGGTCTGCACTCCTAGCCTCTCTCTCCATTCATGGACAGTGCTACTCCTGCTGCTCCCAGCCTGGAGTCTCTCTAGTACAAAAGTGCAGGCAAACAGAATGTGATAGACAGTGGTGGCCGCTTGGCGTCACTGTTCACGTGGTGCAGCTGTCTCCACATGCTTAGCTATGCTCCTGGAACCTGGCGCCTTTACCGCTGCCATTCTGGGTGTGACTGTGGTTCTTCTGCTACAGAACAAGAAGGCTGTGCTCTCCTTCACCACGGGTGGAACTGGCTCCATGTACAGCCCCACAGGCCTCAATGGAGACATCAACATCGTGCTCTGGCCAATCCAGGTATGGGGGGTTACAGCTGTGCGCATTAGTGGAACCTTCCAAGGAGGTTGCATTTTTCACAAAGGGGAACCTGGGATGAAGGTGTGTTGGGAGATGCATGAGTGAGAGAGAAGGAGAAGGATCCTAAACTGGTTGTAAAGCAGAGAGGAAACCAGTAATCTGCCTGTGCATCCTAGGGAGATGTCAAGTCAAATTCGGGCACTGGCTTGGTAAATAGAGTGCTCCATGTCCGCCACTGCCTGGAGATGGGTTTTTGGTTCTGCGAGACAATGTCTCTGACACAAGCTCTCAGGGACATCATGGGTCCTCCTTCGATCAGAGATGTTGCAAGTCTCACACTGAGGAGCAGGGGATGGTGGCCACAAATCGGGGGAGGGTGGGGGGAGAAAGGGGGTTCTTTTTGCTCTTCTCTGCAAGCTGAGGGTGGGCAGGGATCTCACATCTCAGATCAGGCTGCTTTAATGTCCTCCGTTTGCAAGATCTGCTGTCCCACGTGGGTACAGCTGCTGAGCCTTGGCAATGGTCAGGAAGAGCCTGCTCAGCAATGCCCTGTTCTGCTATTAAACTGATTAATGGACTTTTTCTTAGCTTAAGTGTACCTGTTATGCTGAGTACTTTTAAGACTACTTGTACTCAGAGAGAACTAGCAGAGATTCAGGGAAGGTGAACACAGAGAGAGTTCTTTATTCAACTAACATTGAAAACCAGCCAGGACCAGCTGAGCTATCCCCTAATAGTCTAATTCTATTGCTCTGGCAACCCAGGCAGTTAGGTAAGACACAACAGGACTGGGTACAAGACACTTTCAAGTTCATAACTGCCCAGAGGCAGGAAGTCACAACAGCATTCCTCACTGCTTGAGATAAAGTCAGACAGGCAGGCTATGGCCACCAGAGAGAAGGGGCCAGGAAGAATTCTAGGCAGCTGGAAGTTTACAGGTGATAACTGGATTTACAAGGTGGAAATTGTGGATGAGACTTCTCAAGATCCAGCCTGTAAGAAAATCAAGCTTTCCCCCAATGTTCTCCTCCCATCAAAGGAAGCTGACAACCCTTGATTTGATACTCTTGAATCACAGAAACGGGAAGGGACCATGCAAGGTCATTGAGTCCAGTCCCCTGGACCATCTCTGACAGGTGCTTGTCTACCCTGCTCTTAAAAACTTCCAGTGACGGAGGTTTCATAACCTTCCTAGGCAACTTATTCCAGTGGTTAATCACCCTGACAGTTAGGAATTTTTTCCTAATGTCCAACCAAAACCTCCCTTGCTGTAATTGAGGCCCATTGCTTCTTGGCCTATCATCTGCAGTTAAGGAGAACAATTTGTCTCCCTCCTCTTCGTGACAACCTCTTAGATACTTGAAAACTGTTATGACCCCTCTCAGTCTCTTTTCCAGACTTAACAAACCCAGCTCTTTCAATCTTCCGTCATAAGTCAAGTGTTCCAGACCTCTAATCATTCATGTTGCTCTTCTTTGGACTTTCTCCAATTTGTCCTCATCTTTCCTGAAATGAGGTGCCCAGAACTGGACGCAATACTCCAGTTGAGACCTATGAAGAGGACAGGTTACTACTACAGAGCAATCTGGATCATTTGCTAAACTGAACGTAAGCAAACAATGTGAGGTTTAGTATGGGTAAAATAAGTGTCCTCCTAGGACCAAAGCATGCAGGTCACTTACAGAACAGAAGACTCCAGCCTGGGTAGCAGAGACTCTGACATAGTCAGCCGAACATGAGTTTTCCGTGAAACACTGTGACTGGTATACATATACAGAGGAGTTTTGAATAGGGGTAGAGAAGTCATTGTAGCTCTGTACCAGCGCTGGGATGACCACTGCTGGGATACTGTGTCAAGATCTAGTGCCCACAAGTCAAGGAGGTGTTGATAAATTGGAGAGAAGAGAAGAGCGAGGAGCCTGAGTGTGTGATTAGAAAACTTGCCTTATGAGACTTGGGGAGCTCCATCTATGTAGCTTAACAAAGAGATGGGTAAGAAGTGACTTGATTAGTCTAAGTACCTACAGGGGGACCAAATTTTTAATAACAGGCTGCTCAAGCTAGCAAATAAAGGGCTAGCAAGCCAGACAAATTCAGACTGAAACAGTAATTAACCATGGGAGCAGCTGACAGTAGGTTTTCGTGGATTCTCTGCAGCAATTTTTAAATGAAGATGGGATCTCTTTCTAAAAGACTCCCTGCTCTGGGAACTGGCAGGGGAAGTGTGAAGACTTGTGTTGCACATGAAGTCAGACTGAATGATCACAAGGGTCCCTTATGGTCTTGGAATCTTTAGACATCCAGATCAAAATTCTTGTAGTGCTTGGGGCTAGATGTCTCCTCTGCTGCTGTACAACTAAGCCCGTCACATGAGACATGACTTGAATTTGGTTTTCATAGCAAACCAGAATCCCTGAGGTTGCCAGCATGCACTATTGCCTTTGGTTTTCTGCCTTCTCCAGTAGTTGAAATAGCCTTGAACTGAAAGTGGCATGTCTCCTTCTGCCCAAATAACAGATGTAGCGGTCTGAACTTTCCTGTTTTCTCACTCTAGAGTGGCATACTCCATTTCTGTGGCTTCCAAGTCTTGGCACCCCAGATTGCCTACAGCATTGCTCACACACCTGAAGATGGCCGTTCCCAGCTACTGGAGGACTGGAAGAAGCGGCTAGCAACTATTTGGGAAGAGAAGCCCATTGATTTTGTTCCAAACAGCTTCTTTGATATGAGCTTTGTGGGGGGCTTTGTGTTGAAACAGAAGGTCCAGGACCAACAGAAAGATCAGAAATATGGGCTCAGTGTGGGGCAGCACATGGGGAAGGCCATCCCACCTGACAGCCAAGTCAAAGCCCAGAATAAATAGGAGCCCTTTGGGCCATGTTTCCCTGAGGAAGCGGCTCTTTTATTCATCCACTATGGTGGCGGGTCTCTCAACTTAATGCTTTCAAATGCTTTTCTGTTCTTTTAGCAGTGAGGAGGAAAGCCTTTTTTCCTCTTCCCACAGGCTAGTCCTAATGTGTGTGGGGTGCTCGTTCCTCAGGTCATTTGAGAAAATGCAGCCTCCCACAAAAGATGGATAGAAACTCTAGAATTGTTCAGGCAAGGATGTTTACTGGACCTGGTCTTCATCTGCATGTTATGACACATTCTGGCATCACTGGGGGCAGCAGTTCAAGCACTGATGGAAGGAAATGCTCATCTGCTGCCACCCACTAAACAAAGGAAAAGACTGACCCCACTAAATCCTATCCCGGCTGTAGTGAGACCAGTGCCGAGAAAGGAGTGGGACCGAGCAAACCTCCCTAGCACCAGCTGCTGCTAGCAAGAAACCACCAGTCCGTGTGCACTCTGGGCACTGTACACATTGCATTGCCCTGCTGGGACTAGAGTCCAAGGAGCAGGGATTGGCCAAGAGGGCTGCAGGCGGGTGGCGATGGAGCACAAGCTGCTGGAGTCCAACTCTGAGCAAAATCTTTGCCCGTGTAATGGTTGTGCGATTCCTCAGCTGGTGTTTTCCCTGTGGTGCTGTGTGCTCTCTCCCCCTAGCTCTTAGTGGTAGATGGCTACACCTACCTCCTCCTGATTCAGCGTGGAGTCAGAGCCACACCCCCCTCCATGCAGGTAGCAACCATTAACCCACTGGACTCCAAGAGCACGGGTGGCTGGGGGGGGGGATGATGTGGGAATCTTGCCTCCCTATGGTGAGATGGTGGCTGCTGTTCAATGGTCTTTGTGGCACAGTCTAGCTCTATTCACACAGAACACAATGACCTTCAATAAAGCTTTTGTTAGCTGTTAGAACTGCTTGTTTACTTCACAGCTGTGTCCTTGTGTGCAGAGGGCACCTTTTGGCCCCATAGTTCCCCTGTGCTCCCTAGAGTGTGCTGTGGGGCCAGCCTGGGCTCTTTTGGGGGAGGCTGATATTGCTGGGTTGGACTGCATCTCACAGGATGTTAATACCAGGCTGATCCTTTAGTCTGACTTGCAGGGGGCAGGCTCCAGAACCTCACCCAGCTCTGCAGTCTCAAATCTTGTGGTACAGACTTCAAGTTACAGAGACTCCACCACTTACTGTAGCTCAAACCAGCTGTTGACCCAGCCTGCTGCAGGGAGTCCTCATTTCCCCATGGCCTCTGCCACTCTGACCCCGGGGGGGTGAGCTTCTGCCCAGCCCCAAATGTGACCATCAGTTAGACCTGATCCCATGGGTGAGACTCACCAGCCACACAGCTGACAAGGAATTCTAATAACTCAGAGCCCGCCCCAGCTAGTGTCCCTATCTCCAGCCATGGGAAAGATTTGCTACCAGCACTTATCCCATAGGAGGCAACTTCACCATCCCATCATCACCAGTTTGCCTGGACAGCAGAGGTCCCTTGTGACAATCCCTTATGGCATGTGCCATACCAGATCTCTGTCCCTAAATACTTCACCACCTTGGGGTGGAGGGACCAAAGACTAGTGCCTGAACCATTTTCCTATTAGCACTTTGCCTCTGCTCCCATTGACTTAAAGGGGTGGGATGGTGGTGATGAACCCTTCATATCATCCACCCCATAAACTTACCATGTTCAGTCTTAAAACACGCTTGGTTTTTGCCCTCGTTAATCCCTGGAAGGCTGTTTGAGAACTTTCATTTATTGAGGATTATAAGCCTTTGTCTAATTTCAAGCCTGACCTTATTGATGGCCAGTTTATATCCATTTGTTCTTAGGGCAGCTCTGCCCTTTAACTTAAATATCTTCTTTCCCATGATGGTGTTTTGTCTTCTGATGTAATTAAAGAGGCCAGTTGTATCTCCCCTCAGTCTTTATTTGGTTAGTCTAATCAAGCCAAGCTCTCTAAGGGCGTGTCTATGCTGTTGCCACCATCAGTTCACCCTTCCGGGAGGGGATCATGATGAGCATGAACTCACTGTGCCACTCCTGGAAGTTGGTCCCAGAAGTCCTGGGGTTCAGGGGCATAGTGGAAAGCTTGCAGTCAGCTTTCCCCTGATGTGTAATGGCAGCTTAGAAAGTCGCCACCAGTTACATAAGGAATTTTATGTTCCTTGTGTAACAGGTGGTCGACTGCTGCTGAATTTCCCCCAAATGCAGACTGGGGCTCAGTCTCCCCTCGTAAGGCAGGTTCTCCAGTCCACAGACCATCCTCGTAGACGTTCTCTGTCCCTATTCCCCTTTCAATTCATCTTTCTAAAAATGCACTCCGTATTTCACCAGTGCTGCGTGTGCTGTTAGTAACACTTCCTCTGTGTGCTGGAAGTAGAGTGCCTGCTGCAGTCTAGGATTTTGTTTGCCTTTTTCATGGCCTCATAGTCATCTGGGCTCGACCAATGCACACAAGTATTGCTCCTCTCTCCAGTTCTTCCGATGGATACAAGCCTAATTTACAGCAAAAATTCTTGTTAGTATGTAAGCACCAGACTTTGCACTGTTACTTTTTGCCCCATCTCTAGTCAGCTTACACAGTCATCCAGCTCTTCTTGCATGATTGGTCCAGTCCTCCTCCATATTAGTAACATCCCAAATCTTGTCACCTGCAGATTTTGTACCACAGGCACTACTGAAAATGTTCAACAAGATCGGTCTTGAGAGTGATCCCTGAGGATCTCCACTGGTAACTTCCATTTAATCAGGCTGGGACAAAGTAGCAGTCGAACCACTTCAGTCCCTCTCTTTGGGCCAATAAATTAATGCAGACTGTCCTGTGCCAACATTTTAATTTGCCAGTCGGCGAAGGGCCACTCCTCTTACATTAGACAAGCGTACCCCAGAGGCCACGGGGTTCTGTTTCTCGGGGCAGCACAAGGGTTGAAATCATCTTAGGTCTCTCCTACACAGAAGAGCCAGACTCGAATGTTCCGACAGGCCCTGCTATGAAAGGTGGGACCTACCTGACTTCTCTCTCACTCACCCATCTGGGCACCAGCATGCTGTACAGCCTGCTTCTGTAGTTGCTTGGTATGACATCTTAAGGCCCTCTGCTGCAGCCCAGCTTTTCCTTGTCTTCTAAACCAGGGGTTCCCAACCCACAGCCTGTGGGCCAAAAGTGACCCATGGGGCTTTATGAAGTGGCTGGGAGCCAGCTATGGCCACACCCAGAACTGCATGCTGGCAGATTTTGATACCTTGGCTGCTTGGACAGTAACAAAATCTGCCTGCATGTTTTTGGGCAGTACAGGGCAGTGGCTGCTCACCTCCCTTCTGGGCTTGGGTGTTGTTCATGGGCATCCAGCCCCTTTTAACAAAAACAAAACAAAACAAAAACAAAAAAAGCCAAACACACCCAGCCAACCAACCAAAAACAAGCAAAAAAACTGCACCCCCCCTTCTTTTTTTAAATTTTAAAACAAGCTTTTTGGCTCAAGGGCCACAAATACAACTTTTACAACCCTGAAGGGCCAACAGTCTCTTTAATACAAAATTAATTACAATTAAAATGCATTTGAATTTAATTAAATTTTAATTAATTAGACTGGTAGCCCTTCAGGATTGTAAAAATTGTATTTGTGGCCCTCAAGTCAAAAAGGTTGAGAACCACTGTTCTAAACCACATGAGGGGGTCTAGTTTTCCACATCCCCAGAAGAGTTCCCTGGCTGGATCCAGCCGGGAAGGAGGTAGATGAGCAGCACAGGGAAGTGACACACTGTCCAGGTCCTCCGAGGCAGGGGGGTGTAATGTCAGCAAGGCAGTGCTCACCATGCGTGGTGCAGAATCATTTCTTTAGGGCACACACCAAGCAAAGTCAATGTGACAGGTTGTGCAGAACAACCTGGCCTTCTTCTAACATGCACCTATGGGCCAGGCCCATCTTGCCATGAGCCGTTGAGAAAAGGGAGCAGCTGGGAGAGGTTTAAGCTCTGAGCCACTAGTTGGCACTGGCTGGCATTTGACTGGTTGGAGAGAAGGGAGCAGTAATCAAGGCCTCACTGTAGTGGCTTAACCGGAGGCAGCTGTTCAGCTTGTGAGACAGCCCAGGTGAGAACCAGCAGGGTCCTCAGAATAGCAGCAGCAGGCAAATGCTGGTGGGTGTGGGTGCTAACGGTAATGGCTGTGAGAAACACTCTTCCCCACAGAGCTGAAGGACAGAAGCAACCATCAGATCACCTTGCCTGACCATCTGTATCACACAGGCCATTACTGTTCTCCTACTTACCCATGCTGAGCTCAGTAATTTGTTTAGCCTAGGTGTCTCTGCCAGGAACATGCTCAGCCTGAATTGAATGACATCAAGAGAGGTGAATCTGCCACATCTCTCAGGAGTTTGTTGCACTGGGTAATCACCCTCACTGGTATAAAGATCATGCCTTATTTCTAATTTCAATTGGTCTGACTTCAGGAGCCAGACATTAGCAGTAATGTGCTCTATTAGTACAGCATTGTGCTTATCTTGTCACCTTCCTCCAGAGATATAGCCACATTACATCTAGGCAGGTCCTGTTAGCTCAAAAAATGAAATCAGAGTTGTGGGACAGAACCTATTTTCCATCAAATCCTGTTGACTGGCATTGATGATATTCTAATCCATTGACTCCTGTACGTATCAGTTTGTGACTATTGTGCAGGATTGCCGTCTGGCTCACCAGTTCAGAGTCATCTGCTAAAGACATACAAGTCCACTGTGAAGGGTTCCTATACCTTCCCCTGAAACATCTGATACCACACACTGTCAGAGAAGATACTGGACCAGATTGACTAATGCAGCAATGTTCATGTGCCTATGAATGCAAAAGCCAGGGCTCAAGAAGCAAGATTTCAGCTTTTGTAAAGCTACTCTGGAGTAGGGAGAGCCAGTTATGAAGTCAAAATGAGCCACTAAACTTGTGCTGCTAAGGGGGGTTGGTTATGTAATAATTCCAAGAGGTGACACCAGGCTGATCTCCAGCTTAGGCAGAAGTGTCCTGTTAGCTCAACTCCAAGCCAGAAGTCTGCCATGATCAGCCAGCCGGAAGGATCCCATACTAAAAGTACTGGCTGTTTCCTGGCACGAGAGAAGCTGCCTTTGAAAGAATGTGACGGGTGTTCACACTGCAAAATGAAAACTTTCAATGTTTTATTCTTGACTGCGGCTGTTTACAGAAATATAGTTGCGAGTATACAAATATCCCAATAGAAGCAAAATATTTTTATTTTAATATTCAACAAGTTATCACAGGATAGCTAAAAACATAGATGCAAATGAAATATCCCCTCCTAGAACGAGCTGAAAACACCTGGTATCAGTGCTCTGAAGAGCCCAATTACAAAAGCCATATACACAGAAATGCACAAAGGAATATCTGGTGCTACTTTCACATTGCAAGACAACAGAAAAGACAGCTCAGTGGTGATCTGTGCACTCCAACAAAAACATGGCAGAAAGGCCGATAAACCACACAGGAAAAAATTACAGACACAAGTGTGTCAAATTTATGCAGTGATTAACAGGTAATATGAAGCAGTTTGGAGCTTACCCATTAAAACAGGAGCTGTATGGGGGAAAAAGCTTAAGAGCTATTGAACCAACTAGCAGCCAGCACAGAGAAATTTCAGGCTGGGACACGGGGTCGTAACCCCCAGAAATGCTGGTCTTAACCCTGCTCAGAATACTACCTGTGCCTGGCTGGAGCACATGCAGGCAGTGGATGCTCTGGACCAGCTCGTAAGCTGGTGTAAATTGGTGCCACTCCATGGACTTCAGTGATGCTTTGCCAATTTACACCAGCTGGGGATGTGTCTCACTTATGGCTGGGAGACCAGAACAGGGATCTGTCTGAGAGTTGTGGTTGGCTTTCATAGCTGTTAAATGTTTGAAGCAAGTCCTTGTAAAGGGAGGATGAAAGAATTCAGCAGCTGGAAGAAGAGACCTTGGAGTGAGGCATTCATTTTGGGGGACACTTTCCCAGACTGGAGGAACACAGCTGTGGACAGGAGCATTTGTAAGGCACAGCAGGAGGAGGACAGGCCCAGGAAAATCGCTCATGGTTAAGGGAGATGAGAGAAAGGAGGGCACTGGTCTTGAGGATGTACACGGTTCCCCACTCAGCTTGACGCCAACTGGGGTGGGAGGGGGGATGACCTTCTTAGTCAGACTGCCTCAATAAATAAAACTTGCTGGTTAAAACGTCAGAATAAAATTCAGCAACACCTTTTTTTAAACCTAAGGAAAGGGTCAAAAAACAAGAGAAAAACGGAACAGGAAAGAGCGAGGTCTTGGCTTGTGGTTTAAATCTAGCCCAGCTCAGCAGTGGGGTAAAAATCTTTACCATGTGACAGATGTTCAAAGGTCCTGTTGAAAGTGGATGACTGTAATCATTCCAGCTCCTAACAGACATGCATCCTTAACACAAACCCAGCATTGTCTACTTGGCATGATCTGGGGGCCTCTGCTGAGAGACCAAGAATAGAAAAGTCCTGGGAAACTGAGTCCTGAGAAATGCTTCCTCCTTAACAAGGAGGGAAGCAAATTAAGCATCTATGGCTGCTGCCCTTGCTGGGCCCAGCCCAGGACTGGGAGCCCCAAACATTTTAAAAACATCAAATTCACCAAAGGTTAATAAAACTACATAGAAAAAAATAGAAAAGTCCAGGGATGTTTCAAACAAACAAACAGTCATTTCACCTTAATCCAATGGATTTTAGTGAACTGCTGAAAAGCTCAAAATAGTTCTGGGCTAGTGTTACACTACTAACCCTCCCTGCTCAGGCGGTATTGACGTGTTTATGCAGCCATTGCTGAAGGACTGAAGGGACCCTGACAGACACACATGAAGGATAATGATGTTCTTTGAAAGATGATATTGTGACAATATCTACGTATTTGGAATAAATGAAGTGCTACAGTGATGATCTGCAGTGTTGGTCCCAGGATACAAGACACCCAAGGTGGGTAAAGTAATAACTTATCACACCCCCATCTTCGTCTTTTCTTGTCCAGTAACAGAAGTTGGTCTGATAAAAGATACAACCTCATAGTCTCTTCTTCAAACTATATACAAATGTACACATGTAGACTGTTTACGCACTGTGTAATTTACCTATATGCCAGAAATTATAAGAGGGGAAAAAGGCTTCTCTACATTCTTTCTCAGGAGCACAGACTAAATTGGAGAATTTTGTATGTACTTGCTACCAGATTCTCTCTGTTGTGTCTAATCTTTTAATGTATCTAAGCAGTATATATCAAGTAAGAATTCACTAATTTTGGCTCTTCATAGACAACTGTTTATACACAAATACACCTGTGTTTGCACACACAATTACCATGATTGCATGGTCTGATATTTTTGCATGGTGTTATCTGTCCTGAAAGACTCATTAAAATTCAACATTTGAGACCTACAATGGGTTCTTCACTACTAACCCAGCTAACTTTTCCACATCTCAAGTAATGAGTCCTCCAAACAGGATCTCTCACCGGGAGAATTCTTTTCCAATTTTCAGTTTCCCTTTTCTCACTCCCAAGCTAAAGATCCCCGTTCAGAGAACACCAAGCAGTTCCTCTCCAGGGTTGTTGCTTCCACTGTTCAAATACATAACTTGTGCAGACGGCCATGCACATGGGTATGTAGTTTGAACGGACAACCAAATAATTGTAAGTAAAAGAGCAATATGAGAGATGCAACTGAAAATAACATTCTGTAGCCAAACTTCTCTCAATTTTGGATGTAGTTTTGTCGAAGCTGTGTTGGTCTCAGCAAATGAGAAAGACAAGATAGGTTTGGTAACATCTTAAAGAACCAGCTTCTCTTGGTGAGACACAAGCTTTCATTTCTCAGGTCTGAGTAAGGTACTCAGTGTGTCACAACTACATACATTGTTGAACAGCTAGTTTTGTATCAGTAATATAAGGGATTCAAGATGAAGGGCCCGTTAACACTGAGCAAAATTACAGACTTAATTCCCAGGCCTAGCAGTGTCATCCTCAAAGGAAACCTGCACGCACACCATTTTCAAAAGATGTGTCTAGAGCAGAGGTTCCCAACCTTTTCAGTGATGTGGCACCCACTGTTCTCAGCTGAACCGATTGCTCATGTCACATTTACTTCCCTGTACTGTGGTTACCATCTTACTAGAGAGGTTTGCAACACAGTGCATACAACAAGCTAAAGAAGGATCAAATGCATTAATGTTTCAAATTCACCAGAAAAAAATACACATCACCTCAATTTTGTCCTTTGACCACCTGAGTTTAGAATGTAGAATCAAAAGACAGATGCCTTTTTCAATTTGATGATTAATTTTCACAAAGTTCTATGAGCTATAATTTTGGGGGGACAGAATATTGTTTAAGATGAAATAATGTTTGTTTTACATTGATTTTCATTACCTTTGTACAAAATGTCACGGCACACTTGGACAGTTCTCAAGGCACACCAGTGTGCCACAGCACACTGGTTCAAAACCACTGTTCCACACCTTAAATTCATAACTTTGCTGGATGCTAAAAATAATGGTGTTAACAGAGACACTGGATCCATGGTCTGTTATACTGGTTCCCAACCTTTTTGAGTACGAGGACCCCTTTTTTTAATGTCAAAAAGTTTTGTGGATCCCCAAATCGAAATAGTTGTCATCGGGGAATGACTGCAGGGGCAGCGGTGCTGCAGAAGGGCAGTGGAGGACGTGGCCCCTGCCTATTCCCAAGCAGTGGGGACATATCCAGGGTGAGGCTGCTCACAGCAGCAAATACAATTCATTTAGAATTTTAGAGCCCTCTCCAACATGAATCTCTGGCTGGCAGCAGCTGGGGCCAGATGTATTCACGGACACCTTGCAATAACTCTGCAGACCCCCAGCTTGAGAACCACTGGTCTATTACAATGATCTGTAACACACCAACCCTTTGTCCTATGACTACGGGGGGTAACCTTCTATGAGCCCTTAAGTTTAACATATGTAGTTACATATTTTCCATCTGTTTGACCTTACTTTTAGCAGCGACGGTCTCCAAGTACATTTCCTGGACCTGAAGAAGAGCTCTGTGTAGCCCAACGATTTGTCTCTCTCACCAGCAGAAGTTTAGCTAGATTCATAAACTGGAATATTTTAAGTTGGCCCAATAAAAGATATTACATGTCAGCCATCTTGTTTTGCTCATTTTTATAATTCATAAAGTTTGACCTTTATGGGCCATTTAAGTTCTTCATTCCTATGAAGAGTGTCAAAATAAAGCATCTTTCCTGCTGCTCATGCACTTGTTTAACTATGTCAGAGAACAGGTACAGGTTCCTGTGTGGTTTGTCCTTTTAGCAGGCTGAAAGCTGAATAAAAAAAGTCTTACCAGAACATCAGAATATGACTGCTTTTTGGTTAGTGTATCCTAATCAAAGTTATAGCAGGGGCACTTCAAAACTCAAGGCCCATCTAGATTAGAGAAGTGTGCATTGGTGCAACTGGACCTGCCTTGATGTAAGCATGAGGAGAAGTGAGGCTGCCAAGACTGACAGGCAGTAATCTGTTTCTTTTTATAAGTGAAGAGCATCTGTTCCCAGGCTCAGAGACACTGCCAGTATAGAAAATTAGCCAGACAAAAGGTCTGGTGGTTAATTGTCCCTTTGGACCAGCTAGGCTGAAATAGCTTCTTGAACTGTTTTTGTTGCAAAGGGAATAATAGACGAGCACTTGGCTTTGATAACAATTGAGAGAGGAGGAGACAATTAGTGCAACAAGTGGAGTGGCTGGTAAAGTGGACAGTGTTGACAATTGGCTCCTGCCATAGCTAATTCTTGTCTTAGTTTTTTTCTACAGTTAAGTGTTATCCATGTAAACTATTGTTTCTTTAGTGATGAGTAAAAGTAACAGGTTTGTTTTTCAAATCCAGTGGGTGTTGTTCACATAGTGACAACAGGACACAGGCAGAGGACAGACTGACCATAGTAGAGAAATGGGCGTAGTGCCCTGGATGTTAGTTATTAGGAAATGGGTACAGTGTGTCAGACGTGCTATGCAGACAGTATCAGAAAAATGGGGCTTACGAAGTCAGGAAGTTCATGGATATGTGACTTAAGGCTGAAGAATATCATCTAGCTTCAGACAGAGAGAACATGCGAGGGTTTTGGATTAAATGTGGCTTAATAAAGTTCATGGAGAAAATCTCAGATAAACTTCCTAACAGTAAGGACAGTAGGACAAATTGCCCAGGGAAGCTGTAGAATCTTCTCCACTGGAAGGTTTGAAAAAAGAGGTTCAAGAGCCATGTCTTGGATGGCTAGACATAAATACTGCATCTTGGCAGAGGGATCAGCCTTCATGAGCCACTCTTAACCCATGGTTCTAAGAGAAAGAAGAATACTACATGGAAAATCTACCCTACAAATACAGTTGTGTAGTTTCCCATCTTCCATCCACTACACAGAACTATCAAGCTATCTATTTACCAAGTAAACACTTGCCTGACAGACAGGAAAGCAAATTTTCTTTTGAAATAATGCCCCCAGTATTTGATCTTCAACAATCTGACTTTGTAAGTAATATTTACCATGAGCAAGGGATAAGAGTTAAAGCTGTCTTTTTTTTTCCCCTGCCTACTCAAGATACAGAAGAGTGTGTGAACACATTTGCCCCAAGTCAAACTAAACTGGACTGAACTTGATGCTCTGCCTCTCAAGCACTCCAGAGGCAATCACTGTAATACCATACTGATTTCAATGTGTTATGGAATAAGTAAGTTGGGGGTGAAAGAAAAAAGAAACCAAAGATAAGCTCCAAAAGTCAGTATCAACTGTTGAAACGCAAACAGTACATGAGCAGGGCTCGGAAGGCGTAAAGATGCGGTTCACATTATATTGGGGTCTTTCTGCCATGAAACAACTTCTGGAAGCTGGCTCATTGAACCTCTCTCTTTATCTGCTGTAACAGCTGTTGGAAAGCAGCATGAGCACTAGTCAACCACTGAGCAAACCTTTCATTCAGCAGACAAATACTTTTTGTAATCAAATCACGTTCAAAATGTTACACATTGAACACTGACCTAAAATAGACACAGGAAATTTGACACAAAGGAAAATATAAGTAATATTTAGTCATTTGAATCTGGTAGCACAGCCCTTGTAATAAACAACCTAAAAATATACCCACGTTTAAACATCCCCTCCCCCCCCCAGTGGGAGTTGTAGCAGTCCTGGTAAAAGGCTCTATTTTGGACACCAGTCTCTCTCACTGGAGAATTGGTCCCTGGTGACTTGGCACTGACCAACAATATTTCATCATGAGGATGCTCCCCTTCAAAAGAATGGAACGGAACAAAACAAAAACAGCACACAAGGCAGTTTATCATCACTATCACCTAATTCTGTCTGCTCTAGGCCTATGCAGCCATCAGAATTTCGCTAGACACCCTCATTTCCAGACTAACTGTGAACAAGCTACCTTGCAGAAGTCACCAGTTTCTTACAGACTGATGCAGGCCTTTGCTTTTCACAGCCATTTGGATGCTGTCTGCAGTCTGATGAAGTGCCTCTATGCATCCTCAGATAGTTCTCACTCTGTGCTCTGAGGCTGCTCTTTAGTGTCATAAACCATAATAATGGATTTTCTTTTTGACACTTTCCACAGAAGGAGAAAAATCATCAGAAGAAAAGCATATGGTTCAAAGCTAAAAAGCAGCTCTGGACATCATAAAGTAGAGAAACTTCTTTAACATGATTAAAATTTTAAACATTTTAGTGTAATTATAAATTAAGAGATACAACACAAAGGAGCTAATACAATATTAAATAGACAATGACTGAGGAAAAGCTGAATGGCTCACTCTCAATGAAATCCCATCATACAGCTCTCTGAATGGGCGTTCTTACAACATCACACTGCTGTGTGACAGATGCATCAAACACATACTGAAGTTGTCCAGAGCCAATTGGAACAATACATCGCCTGATGGAATGGCCAGCAATGAACAAGCTCTTTATGTTGCAAAAAGTACTTAAATACTTAGTAAAGACATAACAAACCCCACCCTCACCCCCATCGTTTTCAGATGCCACGTTGTGGTAGAACATCAGACAAACTCACAAATTTACCACAAAAATGTGTGGCAAAAAGAATATTTTATATATATGTATATATATAAATTTTTATATTTATGCCAATGTACTCACTCAGTACAAATAGCAAAATAGTATACCATTTCCTAAATACAAAATATAGCTTTCCAAAAAAATGAAACACACATTAGATATAAACCATCCAAAACTTGAACGATTGAAAACTGTATTCAAAATTAAATGACCCAGAGCAGGTCTCTTTCTGAAAAGTTCCCTTCATATCGGCAAGAAGCCTTACTACTGAAAACGTAATTCTGTGTCTCTCCATGAGAGAGAAGAGAGACGAAAAGAGAAAATGAACATTGTGACAGACTGACAGATGAGGAAACCAATGAAAAACCCTATATGGCTCAACTGACTGCACAAGTTAGAAAAGACACACAGTAAACTGACTAACTTAAAAACAATTTACAGGCTATTCTCCTTTACTTAAAATAACAACAGTGAAAAGTGACGAGATACCAACTACACTATACCAAGGCATAGGAGCGACACACAACAGTTGTTTGGCTCTAATCTGCATTAACAGCTTTCTACGTGCAGGAGAGGGAAAAGACTGAAGAAAACATCTGCCTGAGGTTGCAGTGAGACACCACACCTCTCTTGGGCCACTGGAGCATCTGAGAGAATCCAGATGCTTCACACTACAACTGTGTGGACTATAGTAGGTTATTCTTTGATACTGTAAAAGGAGAGAATTTTTTTAATTAACATATGAGCTGATAGAGGCTACAGCTTATGGGGACTGCTAGTAAAAAGGATGCTTTAAACCTGCAATGAGCTGAAAAAGCTACACAAATGCAGGAGCTCACCTTGAAGTGACATTTTAAAGAATGATAAAATATGTTGGGCACCCTCCCACATGGGATGAAGTTTAAAGACTTCAAATCTGCAACTATGGGAAAAAAGAAGGTTTTGCTAGGATTTGGGAAGTCTGAGGGATTGAGAAGCAGCTAGTATTTCCTCATTCCACACAAGTCCTGGTGACTGATCAAGGGGCAGTCATTGACTTGGCACTTTTACTCCTGTAGTGAGAAGGGCCTTTGACTCCTAAGAGTTCCTGAAAGTAGCAGCATATTTATATCTGCTTAGGGAACAATGTTAAATTAGGGGCTGCAAAGAAAGTACAGAAAGACTAAGAGAGGGCAGCCTAGCATGAGGACCAAATCCATGCAGAAGTAGTGACAGGCGAGAAGCAGTTGATTTTTCCAGGCAGACTGCTCCCTTCAGTTCAAGGTATTTCAGAAGGCAGGATTTTAGAACACAATTTACTGTTACGTTCCCCCTTCGTTGTGACAAAATCGCCTGATTACTCTGTGCAGTTTATATTTAAGCCCATCCATGCAGACACACAGAAAGCTGTTAATCACAGCCTCAGGTGGGAAGCACCCACATCTTCCTTGCTGCTCCTAGAGCCGTAGCAGATTTTCTGCTCTTATGCTACAGATCTCACCAACACCACCCCCTGCTGCAATTAACACCCCCCAGAAATGGTCCTTCAGCTCTACTGTAAAGACTGCAGTCCCTTCATTGACTGACAGCTCCTCTACCAATCATAGTAAAAGTCAGGGTACGCGATAATTCCCTTCAGAAGCTGTCTCTCAACAGTGGGGTTGCAAAGGAGGAAGGGAAGGGAAAAAGTAAACATGATAACGTGTTATTGTCTAACAATAATAGCTGAGCAGTCATGGTCTGAATTAAAAGAGCAGCCCATTGATTAATGGGGCCTAGGAATGTGGTAACAGTCCAGTTCCACCCCCAAAACACAGCTTCTCAGCCATTATTGGCTTCAGGAGACTCCGATGCTATTGTTACAGCCTCAGTGGCTAGACACTGCAGTAGGCAGCGTATGTGCTCTTTAAGAAAGAGAGTGAAATCTACACATTTGTTTGGGTCCAGGTCAGTCTTTGACAGAACAGCTCAGCTCCATATACCCCAATCCAGCAGAGTCACGAGGGCTGAGGAGACACTGAAATCATGTTTTTCCTTCAGAGTTCTGAAATTAAAAACACAACCAAAACAAAGTTAGGGTAACTAGTGAAGTCTTGTCTTTTATGTTGTTCCTTCATTTGAAAGCACTTTACAAATTAGAGAGGAAACGCCACATCCAGTGCCAAAATGCAGCCATCTTTGGGACAGTTTAAATCAGAAAGTGACTAGCACAGCATTCAAGTGACATTTCGGGGCAGGCAAAACATTAATTACACAAGTTGGAAATAAGCTGCTGTGGCTAATGCCTAGATTGAAGACCCCAGATACATTTAATGCTCATGCATGCACAGATCTCTACATATGATGAAGGGGAACAGGTCACCTTCCAGCAACAGACACTTCCTAGCTTCGTCATGTTGTATCAGTTCAGTTCTAAAAACGATTCAGCGAGTGGTGCCTTTTCGACAGACGCCATTTCCTGCCCCATCCTGCTCTCCCACGGATTACTTCAGCACAGGCCTCAACAAATCCCGGGTGCCTGGTTGCCATGGCGACCAGCAAGCGTAGCCTGGCAGAGAGCTCTGCTGGGGAAATGCAGTGGAAGAGCAGCCTCTGGTGCCTTCGTTAGGCAGTCAGTGGATCCAGCAGCTGGGGACCTTTTGACAGTGGGGCAGCTAGGTGCTTTGCTTTCAAGCTGGGCACCTAGCTGCCCACCAGTTTTGTAAAGGCCTGTTTCAGCATGATGAGAAAAGCTCTGGAGACGACAAACTGAAGTGGAGTCTGCTGCATGGACAACAGCCCCCAAAGGTTTAACTAAAGCCAGACTGGTGACAGTTCTCAAATACCAGGTCAGGATGAGACTGACCCACTCACCTTACCACTAGAACTACTGACTGCAATGGCAGATGACAGAATGATGGATAACAATTCAAGAACAAAATCCAAACTTGATCAATTATTTTCTATAGATTCTGATCTCTTGAGGATTAGCAATACTTCCTAGTCGGGACTATTAAAAATTAAACACTTGTTTCAAGAGCGTGCAGCTATATTATTAACTGACTTCTGCATTCACAGTGACTTCAGCGCACAGTCATCATCTGTTAAAACAAGAGGCTCTTTAGTGCATGTAAAACACTAACTAAGTGTCACTGCAAGACCGGCAAGAAGATCCACAGACCAAAATTCACTACTTACTTGGCTAATTAAAACGAACCAGCCATATTGTTCCCCTGGTTTTGTAATGACACAAACAAGTCATCAATTTTCTCTATACTCTGACTGGCTGTCATAGACGAGGGTATTGGAGAATTCTCAGGTATCTGCTGGGACAGAAGTGTTGTCACTGCTGGTTGCCCCTCACTCTGTGGCTGACCTGGCTGACTCATAGCCATCAGCTGATCTGGCAATGTAGATGGTCCAGAGGTTAAGAGCTGGCCACAGTCTGTTAGGAGACAGAAAGAAACATAAACCTAGTAAATGATGACGACAGTTCCTACCTCTCCCCTGGCACTTTTCACCAGTGCAACTCACAGTGCTTTACAAAGGTAACCCATCTAACACGTGGGGAAAATGAAGCATGAAGCAGTGATGGGGTTGCCCAGCAGACTAGTAACAGCCAGGAACAGACTCTAAATCATCATCATACAACAATTATCTAAGATTGGAAATTCACTCAAGGTGTTTGTTAACGTACCAATGTAAACATCTTTATTCAGACCCAAATCTGCAGACATCAAGGTCTGCAAGGGCATCTAAGCCTGTAGGAATCTCTACACAGACCTACCAGTCCTTGATTCCTTCCTGCAACTGCCACTAAAACTGTTACAGTTGCATTGCTTTGATCTGCTCTGGATCCACTGCGAGGTGGCGGAAGGGTTCTCAATAGAAAGCCACCATGCCTTGCCCCTGCTAGAGATTCCTAAGGTGCCCATGGCTATTTGAGCTCAGTGGGGGTCACCCAATATGACTGATGTTACTTGGAGAAAGACATCGCAGTTTGCTCTAAACAAAGAGTGCCAAGCTATGGCCTTTCAGCAGGAGAGGTCAATTTAATCAGTCTCCTCTCAGCAGGCTGATTACCAAGGCCATGCTGGCCAGAGGCACAGCTTTTGGGACACACAAACAGAAGCTAGCATCGGGAGTGGTTAAAATATAATTTTGTGGGCCCCCTTCCCGCATGTGCAAGCCCCAGCCAAGGAAGAATGAAGGCACAGGATATGGAGGAATGGAGCATGGGCAGGAGATGGGGGCAGTGAAGGGAAGGGCAGGAGGCAGGAGTGGGGCAGAGGAAAGGGTGGACAGGAGGTGGGACAGAGAAGGGTTGGGAGCAGGGTAGCTGAGGGGCTGGGGCTACACAGGAAGGAGACTCTAGGCCGCTCATGCAGCCAGCTCCCCTCTGTGGCCGTGGTGAGCTGGGGGACCCCGATCAGGGACAGCCTGGTGGGAGAGAATCTGCCCTGCCACTCCCCATGCCAGCTCCAGCCCACCTCACTGCCCACGCTGCAGAGTGAGACCAGCCTTGGCCTCGCACACCCAGCTCCTGCTCCTCCTCCAGCCCAGACCCATCCCTGGAGCCCCTTACCTGGCTGCCAGTGCAGAGCAGCACCCCAAGGGCTGCTCCTCCCGCCCTGAGCCAGCACTGACTGAGCCTGCTCAGAAGCTCTGAGCATGCTGAGTCAGAGCAAGTTCAGGGAGGGAGATTTAAAATCTCCCAGCCTGGGGGAAGCTCCATGCCCTGCCAAAACATCATTCCAGGGCCAGCTCAGCATTCAGCGGGCCCCTAAAAATAGAAAATGGAGCCAGAACGTTACATTCCTGGGCCAACTGTTTTTAATCGTGGGCCCTGGAATGCAGCATTCCAGCTCCATTTTCTATTTTTAGGGGCCCGCTGAATGCTGAGCTCCTAAAAATAATGGGCTGCAGAACACCGTTCCAGCATATTCCAACTTACTTTAATCCCTGGGAATTGGTTCATGAAGCCCCAGAACCACTGGAGGCTCCCATGGAACCCTTCAGGCAGGCGTACGGCCACCCCTTGTTCCAGGCAAGGCATTGCAGGTGGTAGTGACATTCTCCAAACTGAGCTGCCTCATTTGTTCCTGCAGCCAGTGGCTTTAACCAATCAGCTGCATAACTTAGGCCTGCTGAGTTCTGCTCTCCCCATTCAGGTGAATCAAGTACTTCCAGTGGCAGTGGTGGTGCTGCTGGTCCATCCTTCTCACACCAGGATCAAGCACAGGCGCACAGTCCAAAACAGGGAGAAGGCCAGCTTTTCTGTTTCTGCTGCTGACTTAGGTAGGGTCAATAGGCCAACGAGACCTTGGGGCAAAGCCTCACACTAGGGCTGAGCTTCACAGGAAGCAGCTGTCAGCATGCTGCCAAGGTGGAGGATTAGAGCATGGCTGCTCCTGCAGACCCAGGTTCAAAGACCTGTGGGGTCATGGCTACATCCTGAACACCTTAGTTTTTTGGGGGATAGAAAATATGGCACCTGAAGACCAAGTCACATCACTACAGGGTATCAGAAGGCTATCTGTACAGTGCTTTGGAGACATACAGATACTTTAAAAGGAGGGTTTTTTCCCCCTCAGTGTATGTGCTACAGGAAGTTCAAGTCACCCTTCAGCACAGTTGGAATTGCAGTACATTGAACATGGACTGGAACTTTGTGAGGTTGGAGGTTAGTCATGACTGGCAAGAAGCTTTAGAGTAGAGTAGATCAACTGATTAGATCAGTACTTACCATATAAAACAGAAAACCTTGTTGAAAGGCTAGTATAAATGTGCAAAAAGATACAGCTGCATAGAATGGCTTCATTTTGAATTCTCTGACATTTCTATAGCATTTAGGTAGCATTTCTAGAGATCAAATATAGAGAAACTCAAGCAATACAAAGCTGCTAAAATACATACGCCCGTAAAATAAAAGGTACATTTCCCCAGTTACGTTACTGATATATTTTTAATATGATCTGAGGTACACCTATTGCCGTGAATTCCATTCCCCATGACTGGCTAAAATGTTAAAACTACAACTTCCCTTTCTCCCACTCAAAGTATAAAAAGCTAGCAACGTGTTTAGTAAAAACAATTCCTAGCATGGACAAGTGTAACTAATTTGCTCAGTTTAGATAAAATAATCAGCTACCCGCTGAAGGATTTTAATTGGTCATTTTGTTATGGAAAAAGAACCTAATAAAATAGAAATTGCATACTGTCCAAGCCTCTGTTAATGAGCACAGAACCTTTTCCTGAGAGATGCTCACTTTAATTTCACAAATAGCCAAAAAAACAAAAACAAAAAAAAACAAACTCAAGAACAGGGAGAAAAGTCTGAAGAAATACCAAAGACTACATGGTGGGAAATGTGTGCAAGCAAATACCACACAACAAACCTGTATAACGCACTACGACCAGCTACTGTGCATTCTTTAAATACATCAGTTGTGCCTTTTATCCACCGTCTCAAGGTAAATGAAAGCACTGTACTGAACACAGCACCCAGCAACCACCATTTATCAGGCGGCCATTAAATAGATCCAGCTGTATTGGTAGTTTCATAGGGTTCTTCAAGAGTCAATATAATTAGGGCCCTACCAACTTCACAACAGTGAAACAGACTGTGAAATAAGCCCTTCATGCTGTGGGAAAGGGGCTTCCAGCTACTAGTCTGGGTCAGGCTGGCGAAGGACAGAACTTGTTCTTCCCCTGCATGGCCACTCTCAGTGGGGAGATGAGCCCCACCTCGAAAAGCAGCGCTCCAGCTGGGACTTGGGATACCTGAGGCACTGAGAGGAACGGCAACTAGGGACCCCCAGTAGCACAGGCAGATTGGACTTATCTGCACATCTGACACCCGCTCCAGCTGCAGGGATCTCTCAGGACAGCACAGAAGTGAGGGTGGCAATTCTGGAACCCCTAGCATCCCCTCCCCCCCACCAGCTCTGCAATTCCCCCCTGTAACTCCCTTTTTGGTTGGAACCTCAGGTTTTCATGTGTAAAAACATTTGAAATTGTGAAAGTGACCAATTTTAAAATCCTCTGGCTGTGAAATTGTCCCAAGTGGACCATGATAGGCCCTACCTATAAAGCATCTATCACAATCATCTTTAGCATTTTCCTATGAGGATACAATACTCCAGCTCTAGTCATCATCTCCCAGCTGACTAATGATATCATTAACCATATCACAGGTCTAAACAAAGAGCCCAGAACTCCTGTGACAGTTTCCTATTTGCGTATCTGTATTACGGGAGCTCCCATCACCAACCCATGTGCGTATTATTTAGCTTGTACTTCAGAACTTATCTTTGTAAATTAGCCATGAAGACTTAACTCTGCTCAAAGCAATCACAGAATCCCAATCTTGAAGAGAAAAACCTCAACCATCAAGCAGAAAATAAAGGGGTACAAGACAGAATTTGTTTCTCAGTTACTCAGAAACTCTAGGAAACTGCTCAGAAAATTAACCAGTCTATTACACTAAAAATGACAGTTAAAAACCTTAATTTGGTCCCTTGTCAGAAATCCCCTCTCTAGTCTCAGAATCATACTGACATAGCTGTAACGCATTTTGTCATACAGAATGAAACGAGTAGTGATTTTAACTCAGATTAACACATCTATCCACTCCACAACAGCAGACACATCTCATGCTGTGACACCTTGCAATATGGCCATAAGACATGTCCAGGACTAGACTGGCAGGGTCACTGCAATACCTCCCCAAAATGACTTTTACTGATCGGGATTAAGGTAGGCTTGACAATCACCGACTCCTCACATGAATCATTATGGAGTAGCATCTTCTCTTCAACATGCCATGCAAACAGCAGTGGGGAGAAAGAAACAGGGCTTGTCAAGGTTCGAAACAAACTTCCTTTGGTCATTCTGTAACAGTCTACCACAGTTTTGTGTGACTTCCTTTTAAAGGTCTGGTGCAAGCCACCGTTAATCACAGGTAATTGGACTAGATGGACCACTTGCCTGATCCAGAAATCACAATTTCTATAAACTTTTTCTTAAAGTCAAGATAGTCAGCCACAGCAATCAAAGCTTCAAATAGACAAACAGAGTAACACTTTATCAGCAAGAGCAACATAGACAGGAACCAATATTTAAAAAGCAAACTCTGCACAGGAAATCAGGTCCCCCCCCCCCCTTTTTTTTTTAAGGCTTTTATCATCACCATCCCTCCTACATACTTAGTGAAGCCCGCTTATTTTTGTATATACCAATAATATTACCACACTTCACACTCAGGACAATTTTTGGCACTAGTGAGAATAACTACATGGGGGGGGACGGACGGACACCCTTTTAATTCTTTTCATTTCTTCCCTTTTAATAGCATGTTCAAAAATGGAAGTAAGGGGACTGGCACACATGAGGAATGAAAAATGCTGACTATTCCTTTGAGATAAATTTTGAAGATTATTATTTTTCTGATTTTCTTCTTCTCTCACCACATCATTCAAACAAAGGTGAATGTTCACAACAACTATAGGAGCACTCAAACCTTACTGACAGATCTCTGAAAGTAGTCATCAATGGAGAATCCTCTTTGAATGTGGATGTTTGTAGTGGGGTTCAAGAGGGATACAGGTACTTGATTCAGCTATTCAACGTGAGCTTCGAGTGTGAAGCTGCAGCCAAAAGGGCTAATTAAATTGCTGGATCAATAAACTGGGGAGTAGAAAGCGGGAGGAGAGGGGTCATTTTTACCTCTGTATACGGCAATGGTGAAACTGATACTGGAAGACTGGATACTATTCTGGTATTGACATTTTTAAAAGCAGTTGAGATATTGGAGAGAGCACAGAAGAATACCACAAAAACTATCTGAAAGCTGGAAAAATGCTTTACAGTGAGAGACTTGCTCAATCTGTTTAGCTTATTTAAAAGAAGTTAGAGAGGTGATGATCACAGCATGCAAGTTCCTTCATAGGGAGCAAGTGTCATAGTAATGGACTTTCTATTTGAAAAAACATCTTCACTGACTTTTTTTTTTTTAAAAAAGGTGCTTTTTACTACCTCTGTGTAAGTATTAAACATGAATTAACTTCTTAGAACAGATCCCCTTCCATGAAATCTAACAGAGCACCAAGCTCACATTTCTTTTCCAACCACTGAGGTTTCATAATCAATCTCTGGTATTTTGGGATGATCAGTGCTTATCAAGCAAAAATGCAAATTCAATGGCTTCTACACAGGTAAGCTTTTTTGATGTTCTACTGAAGGGGACAGAACTGTCTCAAAGACCTGAATGTAATTTACTGACTTCCTTCCTTTCAATGAAAGGACTGTGACCTTTACCACCTAGCACCTTTAATACTTTATGTCTCTACAGAACTGCAGTTAGTCTGGTAGCCATTTTTCCAACCCATAATATTAGAATAAAAAAATTTTGACACTTACTATTTTGAATCCCAAACAGGAATATTCCTGAAGTCTGTTGAGATGAAGCAGGAGAATTCTGCAGTTGATTGATAGCACTTCCTGCTGTGTTGTGAAACAAAGTTGACTGTTGTTGTGCAGGAGAAGCAGTTCCTTGAATAGCTGCCATATTGTTCTGAGAAGGGAAGATGGGAGACTGCTGCAGCTCTTGCTGGCTCATACTATTCTGCAAAGCAGACATGGAAGCTGAAGAGATGAAGAGGGTGACTTGCTGCTCTTGAGAACCTGGGGATCCCTGAACCAACTGAATCTGCGGTGAGTTATGAAACATGGTGGCCTGCTGTGGCTCTGTCTGGTTGGAACCAGGATTCTGAAGTGCAGTCACTGTTGTTTGACTCTGGAACTGCATGGGCTGTTGATCTTGATGCATTGGTGTCATATTGGATTGTGTATGAAAGAGAGATTGGTTCTGCTGCTCCTGATTAGTAATTGAATTTTGATTTGGGTTGAAAATCATGGTCTGCTTCTGAGAAGCAATCGTATTCATTGCATTTTGAGTACTGAACATCATAGTCTGCTGCTGTTGCTGCTGTTCTTGGGATGGAGGGCTATTCTGAATAGCAACGATCGGATGTTGAGACTGGAAGATAGTCCCTTGTTGGTTCTGGGGCATTGTACTGGACTGGAGGGAGCCTAATGATACTTGTGGTTGAAACAAACCCTGCTGAGTAGGCTGAGCCTGGGACTGATCTTGGGGAATCATAGGGGCCTGAATGTGGGATATCTGTGCCTGCTGCTGGAAAGAAGTTTGCTGCTCAGTGTTTGTGGCTGTCTGCAGGGAAGAAATCGAATTCTGTGTTGTAAAGAACGACATCTGTTCTTCTTGAGTTACAGGGCTGTTCATTGAACTTGGGGAAAGGAATATGTTAGTTGATTGCTGATCCTGAGGCACAGAAGAGCTCTGCAATACACCCATCGTGTTCTGGGAGTGGAACATTGGAGGTTGCAACTGATCTGAGGAAGAGGAAGTGGTTTGATTGTGAACAATAGAATTTGGACTGTGAAAAATAGACCCTTGTGTCTCCTGGGGTATATTCTGAGCATCACCAATGGGATTCTGAGTGTGAAAAAGCTGAGCCTGTGAATGTGGGGACTGCTGCATGAAATTCCCTGACTGAATCGACATCATTTCCCCACCTTGTTGAAACAGTCCACTGCCCTGCTGTTGAGTTCCACCTGCCTGAACAGCCATCATGTTTTCTGTAGATGAAAAGAGGTTAACTTGAGGCTGACTTTCCCCACTGTGTTGCATCTGAACCATGGTCTGAAACACGCTGTTTTGCATCTGTTTAGTCTGTCCTGATGCTTCTTCTCCATCTGCAGAACTTGATGCCTGAAACATCGTAGAGCTGTTGGTCGAGGCTTGCTGTTGAGCAGCAGTAGTAGTTTCATTTCCAGGAACACCAGAAGACGAGGAGAATAACTCACATTGCATCCGCATGTCTTCACTTGTTGACAGCCCACTTATCATGTGGGAAGCCTGTGGGTACACCGGGGACTGCTGGAGGTCTCCGCTTCCCGGAGTTGCTGAGGAGAACAGATCAGATTGCATCTGAGTTGCAGCCTGACACATACTTTGCTGCATTCCAATCACCATTGCTGCAGAAGTCTCCATTGCCTGCTGCTGTTGCTGACTGGCCAATGTGCTCTCAGGCTGCGGGTGGACATTTTCAGCTCTTCCAGACAGAAGGTTCTCTGGCCTTGAATGGACTGCTGTCTCCGATGAGGAAAACATTCCAGGATTTACACTGCTTTGTATTTGACTAACTTGCTGGAAAATGTCTGCACTGAGTTGCTCCTGAACATCTTCCCCACTCTCTGAGCCAGAAAACAAAACAGAAGATAACCGCTGCTCAGCTTCCAACACCTGCTGGACCAAATCAACATTCCCACTGCTGCCACTGCCAGTACCAGTTGGGAAATTCCCAGCTTGCAGTTGCTGTATAGTGCTCTGCAGCTGACTTACACTGCCTGCTGATGAGAAAATACTTGATGAAATCTGTTGCTGCAGTGTCTGTGCTGGTTCTGGTAATGTTGGCTGCTGTTGCTGTGAGGCCTCAGTTAACTGTGACAAGGTAACTACAGCGTTGTCTGACTGTAACACCTCTCTAGCCTGGGACTCCCTAGTCTGGAACTGTGCAGCTTGCTGCAGCAATGCATCGCTGTTCTGCAGCTGGCTGGCGGCAGAGACAGCGGGAAAGCTACCAGGCTGTGAAATGTCCTGTGTTTGGATAGTAGTCAGAGTCTCTGGATTATATACTTCAGCCTGGATCTGCTGCTGGTTTTCACTCTCAGAAGGTAAATGGGAAGCAGCAGCTGAAAAGGTTCCATTTCCTGATATGCTGGACATGTTATTTTCTAATGTTTGCTGAGTTGGTCCAATCACTTTTGTAGCCTGGTTTAAAAAAAAAAAAAAAAAAAAAAAGGCAGAACATTAGTGCAGTAGAAATATGTAGGATTAATTAGGTCATGCTTAGAAATCTCCATTCTCCAACAACATTCAGGCAAGTTCAGGTATAAGGTATGAGTATTTGATTTGTGTCTCAAAGCTAGACATGTCCAAATGACATAGGCACTGTAACCAAGTCCAAGAAAGAAAAAAAATAAAAAGAACTGAAAAAGGGAAGCACTGTTCCAGGAAGGGAATGACAGGTAAATTAGTTGGTATAACAAGGAAAGTTGGAGAATAGTTGCAAAAAATTAATTGTATCACCACTGTAAGGCTGCTTCTCTGTTATACAGCAGCACAATGAAGATGGAACAGTACACCAAGATCAGTGAAACACAGAACAGTCACGATAAAGCCAGGACAAGCATACATGTGAATAGCTGACTCCCTGGAGACTTGAGAATAAGAAAATACTGCTAGTTATTCTATGTTGCAACTAGTAAGTGATCCAACCAAACCCAAAACTGTCATATAGTTTAGGCTCCCAAGTCCAGTTTTAGGCAGCTGCATAAAAGTGACTCGATTTTCAAAGATGTTAAGCATTCACAAGTCCCAGTGAAGCCTTGGAAGTTGTGAAGTCCTTGGCACCTATGACAATACTTGCCTAAATACATAATTTTCTAAACCTTAGGCACTAAGTTTGAAACTGTTGGCCAATGTGGCTATTTAATCAGTGCTGTATTCTCCTGCCAAGAATTTAAATCACCTCCCTCAAAGAAAAAGTTATCTGTAAGAACAAAAATCAGCTTAAAAAGATAAGGGTTGCAAACCAATTTCCCATAATGACTTAGCCTATCAAATTTTACTGTTAATGGCTCAAAAACAAAAACTGAGCAAGGTTTTTATCCTACATTTGGCTTATGGCTTCCCACATATAGGAGTTTTCCATACCAAAGGGCATAAGCCTGGCTCGCTTGACTGAATCCCACAGCTGGTCCATGAGTTCAGTGTTTAGTCTACAGTAATCCATTTTCTGATGCTTCAGAGGAATGTGAATAATCTCCTGTTAATGTATCTTGCCAATTAGAGTACATGGTTGAAAATTCCTTCCTGGTCCCATTTAGCATTGGTTTATGCACTGACATAGAATGGTGCTTGATCACCCTTATTTTAGCATCATAACTACCAATATTATTGGTTAAAATTCTGCATCCACTTTAAAATTAACTACACTATTTGACTGACCTCTTGCAGGAGTGGAAGTCACAGAATATAACCATATTCTAAAGGCATCAGTGAAGGAGGAAAATTTCCACTGTCCCAGAGAAGAACTCAAACAAAACATCCTAAACAAGCTATTGGTCAGGGCTATCCAACTTTTTTCTAAACTGGTAACTGTCTCCTCTAACATGTACATGTTCCAGCACTGGTCCATAATTTTTTCTTTAGTCTGTTCTGTTTCTCATGTTCTTTTCCATCTGTAGGTTTTCTTCCTCCTTACGCCCCAAACCTCCCTTGTGTAGTTTTAATTTTACCTTTTTTTTTTTTTTTAAGCCTTCTTGTTCTTCCCTCTCAGCAGAATAGGCTGGTGTTGCTCAGGGAAGATTTCTATTAGTAGTTTTTTGCAGTTGGCTATGGTTGATTTTGTGGCTGAATACAGCGCCACAGGAGAACAGAGACCTCGGACCAGCAAGCTACCAGACAACCTTGTACACCTGTGCCACTTTGCAGTCAGTTCAATTAAGGACCAGGTGCAGTAAGGGCTGCTCATTCTTTGATCTGCATGTCTGCAGTGCTGCACTGAATATATTTGGGTCCATTCTCCTGTTTCTCTCCTCTGCTTCACACTACCAGGAAATAGTCTGACATGCCTGAAGCATGGATAGTCAACATAGATAGTTACAATTTAACTTACATTGAAGACAGAGGGAGATCTTTTTTCAGCTGTAACTTCCATTGGAGCTACATCTTCATTCTTAATCACGCTGCTTGGCATGAGTGGAGTTATCAAGGCACTAGGAAGAATATTTACCTTATCCAGGTTACAGCCAGTGGTTGTCACTGCTGCAGATACAAACACAAAGAAAGTTCATAAAACACTGTCCTGCGTTATAGCCTCAAAATCATGGCTTAAAGTATTGACTTCTTAGTGTTAAACTAACAGGGAGATGGTGGTTCTTTTCCAGTGCATTTTGGCTCACATGCCATAAACTGTCCTCACAAGAGATGGGATGCTAAAATTAAGAGAAATCACTGTAAAAATTTGAAACCTGAAACAATCTTGGAGCACACATTAAACCCTGTAAATCAAACAGTCATAGTGTCAAATACACGGAATTTAAAAAAAACAAACAAACAAAAAAACCCAGCAATGCTATACTTCTGCATTTTTCAGGATAAATTTACTATTACAGAGGTACCATCAGAAACAGCGTAGTTCTTTGGCCAGAGTCCCAAACCTTGGGGGTCCACACACATGAATACCCTTTCCAAGTTTTAAGTGGTAGCCTGGAGTTTAAACTTCAATTATACCTTGAAAAATTACCTGCTGCACAGCACCGACATGGCTCAGAACTACAGTGTTCTTTCAAATTGTTAGAATGATGGAGCTGATGTTTATTTCCAATAAATGGAAAGGTTGACTCTAACAGAAACATGTTCCAGAGGGGTAGCCATGTCAGTCTAGTTCATCAAAACACACAGGAGTCCTGTGGCACTTTTAAAAACTAAAACACATTTATTTATCACATGAGCTTTTGTATGCCCATGAAAGCTTAAGTGATAAATAAATGTCAATCTTTGAAAGTGCCGCAGGACTTCGTTTGTTCTGTAATAGAAAGAATCCCAAAAGTAACATGCATGAACATCCATGAGAAATATTAAAGCCTTTAGTAATGAGTGTGGCAACTAGTTATGTAATATTATGTGTAAAGCTCAGTGGAATTGACCCTGACTGCATAAGCCCATTCCATTTGGCAGGGATACCACTTACAAAGAACAGCTACTGCAAAGATTAATGGCAAGAAAGAGAATTTAAATAGCCAGGACACATCACAAAGGGGGAGAGAAGGGTATAAACAAAAGCAGGAATGGAATCATGGACTCACTGAATTAATATATTTGAGGCATTAGTCAGGACTCAGTATTATGAGGCAATTTTTCTCTAAGGCTCCTTCCCTCACATGGAGTGTTCAATAAAGATACTTTGCATCCTTTGGGTTAAACAGTCTTCCTATGTTAAATCATTAAACAACCTCAGGAGAAGAGCATATGATGTAACTACTTTTTATGCTATAATATGCATGCATTGGGTTGATATACAGAGATAATTCACTTCCAGAGCCTCTGCCACTCCCTGCCCTAAAACAAAGTTTACCTACCCCTCAACGGTACCGAGCTTCCACAGAGAGCCCCAGTGAACACTAGGACACTCAGTACTAGGTCTTTTTGCACTGTTTGTGAAGCAATAGTGGAAGTGTTAGTGTAGACTGGGTATAGGTGTTTTTTTCATTATGTTGACACACATATCTTAATGTAGGTAGGGTGACAATGACAGTACCTCATCTACATAAACAATTCTGCAATCATTTCTTCGAGTCATTTGTCCCATTCCCTGTAACCATTGTGCAATGTGCCTACACATTCTGGGCTGCTCCAGTAGAAAGACTGTCTAGACACAGAGCTACAGAGATGAATCCTGAGTTGAAAGTGGGCATTGGTGTCTGTAAACCAATAACCTCAGAAAGGGGTCAGTGGGCTACCTCGAGCCCAGCACCAAACTACAGCTGCTTAAGATGTCAATCCAATTCAGTAAGGACTGATAATAACCAAGGATGAGGGACTCAAAAGGAAGAAGCAGCCTTAACCTAAGGCTGCTCAAACTAAAGAACATGTACGCCATCCCCAGGGCTGGAGGACACTGAATAGCTAGGCCTCAAGACAGCCAAACTGATAGGAAATACCTGGGAAAGTGAATTAACTACTTTTTAGGAGATCCCTGGAAAGGTGAACTTCTGGAAGTTTGGTCTTTTTTTAGTTCCCATTCCCTAAACATCTGTGTCATTTAGGGATATCCGAGTTTATGAAATAGTTTTGCAGCAAAGACTGATATCAGGTTGGTTTCACATTGTTTTTGACAAATCCACGTTGACTGTTACTATCTTAATTTCTTCTAGGTGCTTACAGATTGATTGATTATCTGCTACAGTATCATTCCAGATACGAAATTAAGCTGCCTGGTTTATAATTTCCTGGGTAGTACTTATTCCCTTTTTTATAGATAAAGTACTATATTTGTCCCTTTTCCACTCCTCTGGGATCTCTCCTGTCCTCCAGGAGCTCTCAGAGATAATCACTAATGGCTCAGAGATCGCTTAGGCTAGTTCTTTAAGTATTCTAGTATGTATTTCATTAAACCATGACTTGAAGATATTTAACTTGTCTAAGGAATTCGTAATTTGTTCTTTTCCTATTTTAGCCTCAGATGCTATTCCGTTTACACTGATGTTCACTATATTAGTTATCCAATGACTACTAACTTTTTTTTGGTGGAAACAAACAAAAAAGGGATTTCAGCCAGTGCTCTGTTTTCTGTTATTGTCTCTCTCTCCTCATTGAGTAATGAGCTCACCCCATCCTAGGTCTTCTGCTTGCTTTTCATGTATTTGCAAAATGCTTTCTTGTTTCCCTTGATATCCTTACCTAATTTAATCTTGCTGTCTGCCTTTGCTTTTCTGTGGTCCTAAACTTTGTAGAGATCGAAAAAGGAGGACAGGATTCCTACCTGCATGTCACATGTAGAGCCTAGCATTTACTTCTGTGCAAATCAAGTTTGCCTTTTATACTTAATTTTAGGAAAGGGCAGTTCATTCATGAGATATGATTAACATAATTCGAGTGGTCTAGAACAATGGTCTTCAAATCAGGGGTCAGGACCCAGTACTGGGTCACAGACCCTGAGATACTGCATCACACCCCACCCCCTGCTGTTGCTGCCAAAGGAGCAAAATGCATTGTTTAAAGATGTAATTGTTGGGTAATGCACATAAATGATTTTTCTACAGCTGCATACCAAGAAACAAGTTTGAAAACTATGGCTCTAGAATATATTCAAATACACTACATTTATGAGGTTTAAGGTCAATTTCATCTTCTCTTGGGTAGAAATGAATGGATCACAGTTGATCAAGTACCCGCACGCACTGTGACAAGAATAATTCCATTTTGTATCTACAGCTGCGCCTCTCAAGAAACCCACCAATGAACAATTCTGCAAAACTATACCCGAAGAGGAAGGGTTTTCCAAACCACGGGCAGTTAGTAGGTGACTAATCATGATTCTATTTAAATAAACACCTGATCTTATTAAGCTCTTTGTCTCAGAATCTTGTACCAGTGTACTTTATTGATTAGTTATAAATCAAGCATAAACTATTTTTTATCCATTTGAAACAGGCTCCCTTTTAATTTGTGTGTCTCTTCATCTAGTGTTAGCGTCACTGGAAAAGAATCAGGAGCACTTGAGTAACTTCTTGCACATTATTCATTACTTATGCAAGCTTCACATATCACCTGTCTCGCCTCTGCTCCTCAACATAAGGAAGGGTCAAGAAGAAAGGTTCAAGTTTTGTGGGCACTGGGAAATATCTTAAGGGAGGGAGCTCCTATTCACAAGGAATGGGGGTCAATTGTAATCATTAAGTAGAAATAAACTGTTGATACACAAATAGTAGCATGGGGGCACATTCAGACCAAGAGCCAAAGGAAGCTCACATGAGCTAAGGAATACATAAATTGGACAGATATCTGCCCAAGATGTTCTTAATACAACAATATCTCTCTACCCAATGACGATTAGGATAAACATTATAAATGGACTAGGGCAAGGACAGGATAACACCACAGTGGAAATCTTTTTGTAATCAGGGTGTCAGGTTAAAGGGTTAAATAAAACAGGCACTTGGTCAGGAATCAAAATGGTAAATGCCTATATAGAAATATGATTAATTTAACTTTGATGCCTTGCAATGGATTATCTTGGTCTAAGAGGCATTACAAACACATGATGGAATGAAAAATTCTAGCAGGGTACAGCAGTACATGATTACAAACTATACAGGAAAAAGACTATCAAGACAAAATCTCTGAGTAGAGAGGACCACAGAAAATCTACCTGAGTACAAATCCCAAGCATGAAAATGTATTACTCCTAGCCTACTGGCCTTCAGAATTAGACAACGAAATGGAGTTCAGAATGTCAGAGAGGCAGCAAATGGTAATGTGGGACAGGGGAGCTTCTAACCACACGTATAAACTAGTCAAATACAGATGGACGAAGCTTAGAGAAACAATTTCTTGATGTGAAGTAATTGCTTCTTGGAACAGCTAATTCTAGAGCAAACAAGAATTATTTTTGCTGTTCTTGACTTATACGTAACACACAAAAGGCAATTCCAGAAGTGATGGTGGCAGATCCACTAAGTATTACATTGACATCACTATCCTAGGGAAAGGTAAAATATCCAAAAGTGACACAATTTTAAAAAGGGCAATTTCAGTAAAATTAAGGTAGTCAAAAAGACCCATAAATCAAAAATGAAGGAAAAATCCTTAAAGGTCTCATTCTCAAAAGGCATGTGTACTACTGAGCAAAAAGTGAATCAGGCAAAGTAAGCCAATATGGCTAACTAGTAAAGTATGCGAGACTGTTTGAGCCAGAAAGAAATCTTTCCAGATTTGTAAGTCTGATCTTCGGGTGGCCAATGACCACAAATGTGTTACTGCAGGTAATATATAAGAGGGAAATTAGAAGGACCAAAACGGATTCTGAACAGCCAACTGGAAAGGTGTAAAAGTGAAAAAACAAACCCATCTCTTAAAATACATCAGTAGCAAGAACCTGCAGAAGAATGGTTGGGTCTGCTAAATCATGATGGGTAAAGGGAACACTTCATCATCATAGTGGATGCCAAGTAGGTGCTCTTTCTAGTAACAAAGATGAGATACTCTCAGAGGTTACAAAATCAGAAAAAGCCAAGTTGAAACAAACTGGTAATTTAAAACAAACAAGGAGTCCTGGGGCACTTAAAGACTAACACATTTAGTTAGTTAGTCTTTAAGTGCCCCAGGACTCCTTGCTTGTTTTGCTGAACTAAACTAACACAGTCATGCTTTGGAACCTGGCAGTAAGGTCAACAGGCCCAGATGAATCAACCAAAAATTATAAAGCAGCTGAGTTGCTAACAAAAATACACTCTCATTAAAAATTACTGTTCCAGAAGAATGGAGACTAGCAAGTCTTGTACTTATGTTCAGATAAGGCTCTAGGAGTGATCCAGGAAATTATCGACCAACAAGCCCTACATCTGGGAAGCTGACTGGAAGATCATGAGATGAGAGTGTTTAACCAGCATGGTTTTTGCGGAGGAAAATAATGCCTCATTCAGAATTCTTTGATTGTGCCCATAAAGTCGCAGGTTAAGGGAATCAGCTGACTATTTAGACTAGCAAAAGGGTTTAACAAGATCCCTCACAAGTAGTTCCTAAAAAAGATAAGTAGCCATGGGGTGAGAGGCAAAGTATTCTCATGGATTAAAAACTAGCTAG
Organism: Podocnemis expansa; assembly: GCA_007922195.1. Taxonomy (NCBI): domain Eukaryota; kingdom Metazoa; phylum Chordata; order Testudines; family Podocnemididae; genus Podocnemis; species Podocnemis expansa. The sequence goes on from ML682138.1 coordinate 1,965,362, forward strand.
CAGACAAATCATAGTAAATTAACATCCACAATTTCTGAAAGGAATATTAAATCTCATAGAATCACAGGTTTAAGAGAGACTGCAATGGTCATCTAGTCTAATCCCCTGTCAAGATCCAGGATTTGTTTTGTCTAAACAATCCAAGAGAGATGGCTATTCAGCCTTCTTTTGAAACCTCCACAACTTCCCAAGACAGTCTGTCCATTGTCCTCCTGTTATTACAGTTAGAAAGCTCTCTCTGAGGTTTAACCTAAATCTGCTATGCTATAGTTTGGACCCATTGCCTCTTGGTCTGCCCCCTGTGACAAGAGAGAACAACTTCTCTCTCTTTTTTTTTTTTTTTTTGAAAACAGCAGCCCTTCAAGTATTTGAAGACTGCTATTATATGCCCCCTTAATCTCCTCTTTTCCAAACTAAATATACCCAGTTCCTTTAGCTCATATGGCCTGCATTCCATCCCTTTAAATCATCTCTCTCTCTCACCCACCTCTGGAACCTTTCCAGTTTCTCTACGTCAGTGACTAAAAAGGCATGCAGCACTCCAGCGGAGGCCCGACTAGCACCATCTATCACCTCCTGTGACACACATGCTATGCCTCTGTTAATGCAACCTACAAGTGCTTTTGCTTTTTTTTTTGGCAACAGAATCACCTTGCTGACTCATGGCGAGGTTGTGATCCATCACAACTCCCAGACTTCTACAGCAGCACTGAAAAAGACAGTTATCCCCCATTCTGTATTTCTGCATTTGGTTTTGCTACCCTGAATGTAGCAACCAACAATTGCCTTTGTTGAACTTCATTTTGTCATCTATAGCCCAGTTCTCTAATTTATCAAGAAACCCTCTGAATTTTAGTTCTATCCTCCAAGGTGTCAGCAACACTCCTCCGGCTTTGCACCAAACTTCAAATCTGATCACTGTGCTCTCTATTCCAACATCCAGGTCATTTATAAAGATATTAAACACCATCAGATCCAAAATAGATCCCAGTGGAACCCCATTCAAGGCCTCTTTCCAATCTGACATCATTCCATTAATAGCTACTCTTCATTTGAGACTGTTTAAACAATTATGTATCCACTTAATGGTATTTCTGCCAAGCCCACATTTCTCCAGTGCACTTATCAGAATATCATTTGGGACTGTGCCAACACACTTCCTAAAGTCCTGGTATGTTATGTCCACTACATTCCCCCTATTTGCTATGCCAGTTATCCTGTCAAAGGAGGAAATCAAGCTGGTTTGGCATGATTAGTTCTTAGTAAATCACTGTTGACTGATCACCCCTTCATCCTCCAGGTTTTCACGAACTGAATGTTTTATACATTGTTCTAGCAGCTTCCTAGGTATCAATATAAGACTAACTGTTTACAGTTCTCTGGCTCCTCCTTTTCCCCCTTTTTAAAGATGTGCACTAAGCTACCCCTTCTCCATGCTTCTCCATGCTGTCATCCAGGAGTCTGCAAATATCATTCCCTCTGGCTCAGATTTCTTCAGCTAATTTCTTCAACACCTTGGAGTGAATACCATCAGACCCCATTGACATGAATTCATTCAAATAAGTCAGAAGATCTGACATGTTCTTTACTTTCACCAGTCTGCATCACCTCCCCTTTATTGTCTACCATAACTTGGCTAGTAGTCTGGTTAGGTTACATTTTGCAGGGAGAGTGAAGAAAAATAAGCATTGAGCAGCTCTGCCTGTCACCTTTCGATACTAGCTTGCCTTCTTTGTTAAGCAGCAGGTCCACATCATCCCTGATTTTTCTTTTTTGTTCGACATACTTGTAGAACCCATTCTTGTGGTCTCTAACATTCCTTGCCAACTGTAATTCATTCTTTACCTTGGCTTTCCTAATTTTGTTCTACCATTTCTAATATACATCCCTCTTGGTTTTTAGATAGCTAAAAAGCTCCTCGTATGGCCAACGCTGGCCTGCTGTGGCTCTCGTAATCCTTTCTCTGTATCAGAACAGCTTGATGTTAAGCATCTACTATTGCATCTTCTAGGAACTGCCAGACCCCTTTTCTTCCTGTTTTTTCTATGGAACTTTGCCTTCCATTTCTCTGACTGGGTTAAAAACCTGCCTGTCTGAAGTTCAGTGTCCTTGTTTTGTTGTTCTCATGGCCTCCTTTCCCTAGAATCCTGAATTCTATCCGATCATGATTACTCCTGCCCAAGTTGCAGACCACTTTCACATACACAAGAAATTCATTACTGTTGGTCAACACCATATCCAAAATGGATGATCCCCTTGTTGTTTCCTAAATCAGCTGCTCTCTGAATGAGAGTTGTCCCCAACATGTGCTAAGAACTTACAGGACATATTTTGCTGTAATAGTTTTCCAACAGATATCAAGGAAGTTAACATGCCCTATTAATGCTAGCTCATGTGTGTTTACTGATCTTATTACCAGTTTGTAGAATGCTTCATCCACTTCCTCTTCTTAATTTAGTGGTCTAGATCAGACCCCCCCCCCCCATAACATTGCTACTATTCCTTTCCCTTTTCACTTTCAACCAGAGGCTTAAAACAATCTCTATTAGATGCCAGGTTGAGACCAAATGTGAGGCAGATCATCCCAGAGCAGAGTTCTTGTATTCTCCTCTAAAGCAGCTGCTTTTGGACCGAGTTCTGGACTAGATGAACCTTGGGTTTAATCCAACACAGTAATTTTGTGTTCTCAGTCTTTCCCCTCAAGCATATGGAAGTCCTTCAAGACTTTTAATAAGTTTGTTCCTTTACCCTAGGTTCTTCAAAGTCTTTCCTTACATTTCCCCTGAAAGTTTAACCCCATTACATTTTGTTCTATCTTTGCTGACTAGTCAAAAGGATGTACTCGATTTCTAAGCATTCTAACCATCAAAACCCAAATGTAAAACTATTAGCTTTAAATATCAGCTTTGTGATTTTAACCTGGAGCTATGGATTCCTATCAAACTCCTGCTCGTGTTGTTTAACCTGCTCTCCACATCAGAACAGGTTATGGAAATTTCCATTAACCTTGACACACTACTTTTAACAAATGAATATGAAATATCCTCCCTCCTTGACTACATACCAACACAAAATTTAAATACATCTCCCATTTCAAATATGGACATTAATTCCCATATTAAGCGTGCAATGGCAAAAGCTCCATTTTTCCTCATCCTTTGGAAAGATATTAAAGAAACAGTGGAGCATACAGCAGTATACCAGAAGAGTCCTGAGTAGCTGCAACATGAAGTCTTCACAGTCAGAAAAGAAACAGAAGAGTTATATGCATCCTATCTAATGATATGATCGCAAACATATTTCTACAGGACTCCTGACTCACACTGTGTATGTTCTGGACAGGTATGATGGAGGAAGTTATAGGTCATTCATTAACAACATCGATAAAAATCAAATTTAGTACCTTTTATAGCCTCTTCAAAAGAGCATGACTGGGCTGGGCTGGAGATTTCTTTCTTCACATTAACATTCAGCGTACCAGCTGTGAGAGCAAAAGACATTACTGAATTTCAAGTATGTTGAAAGCATTTTCTTTTACAATACAATAACTGTGATTCAAGAAGTTTTATCCCCATCTATCCCACACTTGAGTTCAGATTCCTTTGGCTACTAGTATTCATTATGGGCTATACCCACACCCCGAGTGTATTGCTGCCTCTGCGGGCAGGAAATTCTAACCACCTTTGCAAATACAGAATCCAGATCTTTGCAGACTACCCAGTAGCAGGGAAGGAGAGCATGTTGTGGAATTGATATGAACACCACATCTCAGAGAATCAAAATTGCTGTAAGGTAAATAACTGTTTCTTCTTGGAGTGCTTGTTTATATACGTTTCACTGTTCGCAACCAAATCAATGACTTAGATGACAGGAGGTAGGTGCCAGAAGTCTACCTAAAATATTATTCCAAGACAGCCCTACAAAAATGAGTATGAGATCCTGACACTTCGTTTGCTGGCCAGTCAGCATCTATGCCAAGAAGTGGAGGGACTGTGGTTCTAGATGCAGGATTTGTCCCTCTCTGAGATATCGCATCTGGCTGTAGAGGCAATTGTACTGGGGGTTGGACAGAGATACTGTTCTGGCCTCAGAAGCAGAATTGCCTCAGTCATGCCCAAGCTACCACGACTATTCTGGCTGAATCCTGCCTAAACCTCATTAGAAATCTTGGGATCAGTGGAATTGGATGGTAAGTACGTGTCTGGTCTGCAGACCAGGATATCAAAAGTGCATCAGGCAAGGATGCCCGACTTGATCCTCCACTGGAGCAGATCTTTTGGATACTTCTTGTTTCTTTGGTGGTGAACAGGTCTTTGACTTGTTGACTACACCTGAGGAATGTCTTGTCTTTTAGTCTCTTTCACTTGTCTTTGTTTGCAAATTGTCTGTTGAGATCTGCCAGAACATACTGTAATGCTGGTAAGTATTTCTGTCAGACTCATACAGAAATTCATTAGGCATACAGATTCATTACAAGAAAGGGTGGATTTTGCTCTCCCCCCTTGTTTATTATATAAAACATTCCTGAAGTGCTATTGGTCAGGAATTGACTTGTCCAATTTCTCAGAACTCAAAGGAAAATCGTGCATGCCCAGTGAACATCCCTTAGCTACAAGATATTTATGTGAAGCCAGACTTCCTGAGGAGTCCCTAAGGCTTATGTCTGAAGACTGTCTCAATGGACTCCCCATCCCAATCTGAAAGTGTCTATCACCAATACCTTTGATGGCAATCATGGAAAAGATGCTCCCTTGCAAACTTTGAGAATCTTTCCACCAGTTTAATGATGACAAGATTTCTCTTGGATGGTGCACTGACATATTCAATGTGAAGGTGGATGGATATATCTACCGTATCTTGAAATCTTTCTTGGAACAGATGGACCATTGCTGTTGAGCAGCCCAAAACCACCCCTCTAACTTATCTTTTGAGTAGGAGTTAGTCCTGACTTCTCTGATTACTCTTAGTCTCAAGAAGGCAAGGAGCTGCAGAGTCAACTACCTGTTGATAAAACTTCCTGGAAAGGAGCCAGTCATGTAAACATGGATGAATATGAACTCCTTGTTTCTTGACATAAGCTGCCACTACCACTAGATATACTCGTGGTGCTGAATGTACCGGTAGTGGGATGTAATTCACCATGCCTTTACAAAATGCTACATGGAAATAAGCATTCTGAGGCTTGAGAGCTGTGTATCAGTTATGTGGATCTAGGGCTGGAATAAATGAAGTCAGAGTTATTACTCTGAACTTAAGCTTGCAAATTAAGGTTTTCAGTTGTCTCAGATCTGGAATAAGGCATGAGCCATTTCTTTTTGGGAATCAAAGCAATGAGTGTAAAACCCTTCCCCTGTGTTTAAGGGGAACGTCTTCAACTTCTGAAATTTGGACATTATTACACTTCATGATAAGGCATGTTCTCATGAAAGGGGTTCCAGAAAAGAGATGGGTATTTTAGGAGTAGGGGTACAGGAGGATCCAGAATTGGATAGGATAGCCTCTCTAAATGATTTCCAGGATCCAATCATCCCTAGTGATTTTGTTCCAGACCCCCCAAAAATGAAATGTATAATCCCTAAAATCATCAGGACAAAGGAAGATTAAACCAAGTTTGCACATCCCTGCTACCTTTGGAGTCCAGTCTACAGCTTTAGTGATGATGAATGCTGAAGCACAGACATGGCAGAGAATGCAGAAAGCATGTGCCCGTGGAAACTTTTATGCTTTCTGGGTAATTCAGGTTGTATAATTTGGATACAGAATGACTACCTCTGCTGTTGTTGAGGCTTTGGTGCAGCAGCCTGGAATCTTAAGGGACTCAGCATGGCCTGAAATCCATCAGTGTGTGAAATGCTGTCCATTTTCATACTGAAAAGTTGACATCCCTCAAATGGGGGAGCCTCAGCTTTAACTCTTCAGGGGTCACTGATGACTGAAGCCAAGCACATCTCCTTGTGGCACATGAGGCAGGCTTTTAGACCCATTACATATCTGCAGTACTAAGAGCTGCCTGGAGGAACGTATGGACCACAAGCAGGCCTTTGGCTCTCAAGAACCAACTACTCATCTTGGAACAGTTTCTCCGCTAATTTGGATATGGAACCTCAATTCCAATAACCATGCTTCAACAACACTGGTGAGTTTCATCTGGGGACTTTGTGGAGGGTACATTTTCCAGGCCTATAAATCAAATTTCTTGGATTCCTTGTCACTGGCATTGCTTTCTATTAACTTTGCCACTATTACTGTAATAACCAATGACTCTGGAGTGAGGTGTGTATAAAACTGCTCAAAGCCCTGAGAAAGCACTTGATTGCAATGGATCCACCATTTCTGATGCTAGTGTCAAAGAAGCAGGCATCTGCCAGAGTGATTTAGCCTGTTATCAAAATCCCTCTTTGATGGCCACTGCAAAGTGTCAGAAGCTTGCATGATTTCTCCTGGATTAACTTGTCTGGAATCTCCAAGTTCAAGAATTTTGTGCAATAAATCCTGACATGCCTTGTAGTCATCGGGGATTGAGGGAGATGATACCACAGTCTCATCAGCAGATGATGAGGAAGAGGAATAGCCCTTCGCCTTTAACACCGCATCAGAACATAGAACAACCACTTCAGCTGGCAGTCAAGCAGAACAGGCTGGTTGTAAAACGCCTGGGAAAGATGGTGGTGAAGGAGATCTAACTCTGGATTTGGATGGATGTGGGCACTGGTGTTCATAGTTATGCAAAAAAACAACAATCAGTTGTGTGGCACTTTAAGACTAACAGATTTATTTGTTGCGTGAGCTTTCGTGGGAGAAGATCCCACTTCCTCAGATGCTTCGAAGATGGGTGAACTTACATAGTTATGCAGCTTGACAGAACCAGGACACAGGTATGCACACTAGGGAGAAAGCACTACTGGGGATACCTTCCCTTGTAAGGCTCCTGTATCTAGGGTAATAAAACCACCTCTTAGATATATACTGATCTGAGCACCTAGACCCCATGGCACACATTAGTGAAACTTCCCTTTTGCTGCTGTGCTGCAGTGCCTAAAGTTTACACTTAGCTTAACATTAAAATTACTAACTCAATGCTATGTACCTAACATGTACAAATAACGGGTAATCTACACAGTAAATGAAGATGCTCTGACACCATGAAGTCTCCTCACAAAGCAGGAGAAATTGGGACAGTTGGTGACTCTGCTCATTACATCATGAGCTTGAGGCATGAGGACACAGAGTGCAGGTGTGGCCAAAAGAAAATGAACTCAAGTGCACTGGGTGCATATGCATAAACAGTAGAATAAAAAAGTGGCAGGCACTCAAAAAAGAAACCATACAAAAAACATAACCAGCATTAATTACAAGTTTCCAGGCCAAATTGGTCCTCATAAAATGCACCAATTAACAATTGTGACCGGGTACTGGTCTGCTACTGCTGGACACCGTCTATACTCCCTGGCATCTCAGGCCTGGGGTAAATCAGCCACCTGGTTGGGTCCTCCTACCCAGGCAGGTGTTGCATGCTGCCAGTCCCTCTGGCTGGGGCCCCTCTAGGTAAGGCTTCTGGCATTCCCCTTCCCCTTGTAGAAAGGGGGGGAAGGGGTGTGCCTGCTCTGGTAGCTGCTGAGAGGGGTTTCTTTTTCCTTCTCTGTGCTGCCACTCCAGCCTCTTGGCTTCCTAGACCTCAGGCAAGCCTCTGAGACTTCCTTTCACTCCTATCCTTCTTCCCCCACTGTGTGCTAGAGGAGGTGTGGCTTTTATAGGGCCTGGGCAGCCCCTAATTGGGCTCAGCCATCTCTAATTGCCCTGCAGCTGTTTCTCCTGCTGAGAACAGGGCTTTCAGCATTCTGGGGCTGACAAACCTACCCTCAATCACCCTTCTATAACCATCAGCCTTGGCTTTGTTACACAATGAATCATTCAGAAACTCACTTCTACTATCACTAGAGGCCAGAAAACTTATCAGGAGAAATGCAGGAGAAAAAAAAAAGCTCATTTACATCTCCGGGCAAGATCATATCTTCAAGTACCAAATAAGTAAAATGGAAAGTAAGGGAAAGAACCCTGAACCATGGAAATACTCCTGGAACCTTCTCCACCACAATAAGAACATACAGTGAATACCAATATGATGGCTAACATTTTACAACACATAAAAGTTTGTGTGGAGCTGAATACACATTCAATGAAGATCACATCTCCAAAACAAAAGACCCCCTTTGGACACTGGGCCCAAGACCTCAGAAACGCATTACAAACTTTGTGCGACCATGACACCTTAAGTTACTAAAATTAGATATTTAATACAGGGAATAAACTTCTTGCTCTCTTCTCTCACAATCAGATGATGTAAAGCTATCTAGCCATTCTACTAACAGCCTTGCAGTGTACAAGGAAGTACAGGTAGACCATGCACTAGGAATTTCAAAAGGAACCTATGGGATTCCAGCATCCAGCCCCACTGGGTTCCTTAGACTATTACCAGCAAGGGATACCAGTGTACCAATGAGCCACATATTCACACCCCACACAGGCACAACTTTTTTGTGCATAAAACTGCATGAACCCTATTGTATTATGGTGGCAATTTTCTGTCCATTGCAAAGTTTGCCCCAAAGGGTTTGGCATGCTGAAATTCTATCAGCTGCATGTAGTTACTACTGCATGAATGAGTGCATGCAACATATGTGAAGTTCAGTTGAAGCCCCACTGAAAGAGAAACTCAACATGTGTCCTTCTGAAGTTTCATTTCTAAATTGATCAAGCAAGTTGGTTACTGTATTAGGGATTGTGGCATCAAAAAACAGAACCACAGATTTATGATTTGCACCCTTCAGTCTTTCTACATAGAATGCTTGGTACTATTTATTTTGCTAGATCCTTCACTACAAACACCTGCATGTTTACTTGCACTGTGGCTTCGGTTCTTCCTTACTTGAACTTATGTAAACCTGAAATCGATACTACTGTGTGAAAGGAGCAGCCATACCTGGGATTCTTGGCTATATGCCATAACAAGAACAGAAGTTAAGCCATCAGAACTCATTACTTGACAAGAGCAGATTTCACTAACAAGAAGAGCTCCCAGAATATTAACATTTTGATGCTGAATAACAAATAACTGGAGAAGTGTTGATAACCTGCAATGATCAAAGTTTACTGGGACTGAACATTTTAATAATTGGTTAAATATTGCACCGTCTACAAGAAAATACAAGCCTTAGATTTGATTTGAGAGCAGTGAGGAAACATTTGCTCCATAATTCTCTCTCTGCCCCCAGGCCCTCTGTCACAGAGTCTATGATTACCCATGGTGAACAGAGTAATGTCTCTGCATCCTTTGCAAGCCTTTTCACCACAACTACTATAACTGTTACTTGACTTCCTCCTGTTTTGCCTCCAGTTCAGAAAAGGATTTTTGAATGTAGACAACTTAGCCCTAAAGCTAACTATCTGCCTTTGTAACATCCCCAAGGATGGCTCTCGCAGTACGCAGCATCATCTTTATAGCAATCATGAGTATTATTGTCTCTCCCTATATGAGGATCTGTGGCACAGAAGAGATCTCAGTTGAAGAAAGGAAACCACGATCCTTTCAAGGCACTTTGGCCAGCAGAGGAACTAACTCAAAGCATTCTTCCCACAACGCCTTGAAATGTCAGAATGCTATTAAGACACCCTTTTATAACAACTTTATCAAAGAAGGAATGTTACTCTAATGGTATATTATTGTTGAGCATGTATGTTTGTCGAAAAGCCAATTACCCAACTTCATACAGCTAATTCACCACTCCTTAGCCCCCTTCTCTCCACATCAGTTCACAGGCAATTTTCTCCATTCCCTCCTCTGATTTCTTCTCTTTACTTACATGTATCTGGAGTGTATGTAAATGACTGCACATCATGTGATCTTCCAGCATTGGTCACCACATATATCCCCACGGAAACAGGTGAAGTTATTTGCTGGTCATGATATGGTGGCACCTTCACAATAAGATGATTCTGTATTGGAAGAAGAGAGAGCGAGAGCGAGAGCTCATGTCAGAGAGATTTCTTCACTATTTTAACAGCAATTTAAAACATAACTCCTATCTGACCAAAGCAAGGCAAACCACCACAAAATCCTATAAGAGGTACAGCAGGGTAGGGAAGCAGTGAAGCTGTGCTTCTATTAAAAAAAAAACAGGCAGCCATGTTGAGCTGAAAAAGACATTGGAATGTTCTGCCTATACACTGCTTATTTGTAACACAAAAAACAGGGTCGGTGGGAAGAGAGGGGTAGTAAGGAAAGACACTTGTACTCTGGCCCTGATTAACAAAGCTCTTAAGCACATGCTTAACTTTAAAACATCCTTAAAACCCCATTGAAAGGGAATTCAGTACATGTTTATGTTCTTTGTTGAATCAGGGTCTACCTACTTAACATGAGCAGAGGCTCAGCTTCTGAGCTCAGGCACTACTTTTCCCCCTAAAACAGAACCTGAGTTTCAAGATATTTATCATTTCATGTGCACGTGAAAGTTATGTAAATAATGAAGATACGAAAAAGGCAAGACACAGGGCAGAAAAGCCACACAGTTGCTTAATTCTGTTCTTCAGAATTTACTTGTACTTCACTCTAGTACCTTTTATTCTGAAGCATTACAAGAATTTTATGGTAATTTTTCCAGGGAAGCAACTTGTATTACTAGCAGAACTGGTTGCAGTCACTTCTATTGTCTTCTGTTTAAAGACAGCATGTTATGCACTGATCTATGGAGTACAGCAAAAGAGTCCTTGTAAATAAAACTTCCTAATTCAGCTCCCAAGCATTTGTAATTCCTTTTATTCAAGGATATTGGGATGTGTATTTGCAGGAATGACTGAAGAAAACAAAACTGTCAAAGAGCAGCACCAATAAATATTTGCTGGCGCATTCACCTCAGATGTCCTGCAGCAATATGGAAAATATCTTTTTATTTGTACAAAAGATTAAAACCATTACAGATAAATGTGTGAACATCCCAACCCGTTTGCAAACACTTCATGAACAGAAAAAGTACTCCTGTTGTTAATACGTTGTCATATGGTCAGAGAACTGAAACATTAGGTGATATGAGGAATCAAATCACACAGTATCAATAGCAAATATACAGCAGCAGAACCAATCATGAACAATGTGTAGTCTAACATTTGTTCCCAAACTATTTGTCTAACCATTGGAAAGAATTGGTAATAAAAGTGTGTTCAATGAATAGACAAGTACCTGGTGAAATAACTCCATGTCTATTTCCGCTTCTGCCTTCCAAGAGTTTTCATCTGATTGAAGGTAAAAGAAAAGTAACTTTTATTGTACATTTATACAAAACTAAAATTTTATTTTGGAGTCCTCAATACAGTTGCTATAGCATTTGCTGCTTCAATGAGTTCTTAAGAAGTGGAACAAAAACAAACTGACCAGAAATATTCTCTTGGAAGATCACTTTGGTTCCCTTCAGAAAGTTCTTGCCAATCAGAAAGACTTCCTCCTCCCCCTTCACCGAACAGCTGTGCAGGCTTTTCTTTAGGATCTCTGGCACGCCAGCTGGTTGAGCTATAATTGGAAGGATGAGCAGATTCAATTGTAAAGAAACATTAATAGTGCTTGACGTGAGATACTTCTGTTACCCAATTTCAAGCAAAAGATCAAAATAATTCCCAAACCTCTGCCTGTATTTACATGACATGTTACAAATGTTAGCATGAAACTGGGGAACAACTGGTTTCCAACAGTTCATCATGACATATGCTAAGAGTGTTCAGATCTGTAAATTCTCCATCTGATTGACATGAATCCCTAATCACTAACAAGGCCTGAAGATGTATGTGTGTAACTCCTCAGAAAGAAAAAATTTAAAGGAGATTGCAAGGAAAAGCACAAAGCTAAAAATGAAACAGCTGCAGTAATTAAGTTGAGGTTTCATGAGTACTGTCAGGCAAACCCATTAGTTTTATAGTTAAAAGGACAGCATCAACTTGCTTTTAAATTGACTAGTTTTTAAAATTCCATTTTCAGTTTAAAGTCTTAGTGGGGTTTTTTTAACCCACTCCCACCCCGCCCCAGAGGTACTTTCTGCTCCTCTACTATCAGCATCTCTTCAGCAAGAGAAAACCTGATCATGTACAGAAGTGTTTCATCTGACTATACAAAACAAACCTCCAAATGCAGGAAGTAAACAAACAGGGGGAAGGGGATTGTGCTATTCTTATAAACTATAGGAGTCTTCAAGTGGGTCCAACATTTTTATACACAAATATGATTTTAGCTGTTGGTGTCCCTTTGTGGTCGCCTAAGATACCAGCATTTGGACAGAAAGCAAAGCTATTGCTGAAGCTGATCATCTTTTTTGGTCCTGGAGAAGCCAAAACTTTCTGCATTGCCCGGACTACATGCCTATGAAGAGTGCACTAGGAAAAAAACAGAAGTAATCAAACAAAATTAGTTTGCTTTGCCTTCTCTGTTGCATGCAACTTTGCAAACAAATCTAATCACTTCTGGGTACAACCTATAGAGGGCATAAAACAGTATCTTCAAGGCTATAAAATCTTTTCTGTGATAAAATTTACTCAAGTCTGTGACACTGAAACCAGAATTGACTTCAAGAAAGTCATTCCCATAGTACTTTACTTTTATTACACAACTGCTATCCTCTTGACTTGTACATTGGGGAATGAACTGATGACCTCTAGAACTAAAAGTATGAGCTGCTACAGCTTGAAATAAAGCTCTGTAGTCAAGGGCTGCAACTCCTCATTATCCTCTACAACTCAACATAGAGAAGGACTCCAACACACGCTCACCAATGGTTACAACTACACAGGCCTTTGGTCAGTGTGCATTAAAACTCAATGGCTCTCTCTATATATTGCTTAGGGGTGGAGGATGTTTTAAATTTCGTCCTTGCTGTGATTTATTTCTACGATTCTCAGACAACTCATCTGATAAGACTGTACCCTCATTAAATAAAAAATGGACCATCAGCTGATAAAATGGTGCAGTGAAAAATAAATGATGATGAAGTATTTTAAGAAGATTGTGGAGAACAGCTCATAACAGCAACACATTCCCTTCTCTAGGATATTAAGTGTCAAAAGCAGACTTTAAAATAGCACTTTGATTGCAAACTTCTATTTTTAATAAATCCCACTTCCCAAAAAATTTCTACCATGTTTTCCACTCACAGTATATGATGTTAGCTCTATACGGTTGCCAAATATGGCCCATTGAGGGTTCATGTTAATTATATACAAGGAACTGGACTGTAACCACTCCAATGATTTAACTTTTGACCTTTTAAACTGGTTTGCTAGGTAATCATTAAAAAGCTACTGAATGAATCAAGGGAGGAAAATCAGTGTTTAGAAAAGATTCAATTGATTTATGCTAGCTTACTATTCTATTTCCATTTTAAACGCCTCAGGGTAGAAGAAGTGCCCCTTGTGGGCCTTTTACAGGGCTAAGGACCCTGCTGGCACTGTAACATATACCAGCAGCTTCCATCTACACAGATCTATAAAATTAAACAAAAAGTGTTATAGTAGAAAATGACAATATGGAATAGTGCAATAAAAGTACACTGTCACACATTTAACATACTGGAAGAATAGTTTTATAAGTAAAAAGTAACAGTGTCACTGAAGGTATGTCTGCTCGTTCTGTGTGTTCATTAGTACTATTTGGTAGATGAAAGGTTAACAGCAGTCATGTTTCTGTTAAAGAGAGGGGGAAGAAAAACAAATAGGATTACAGACTTCATGCCAAAATAACTAAACGTTTTTGGACGAGTTTGTTTTTCCGTGATATGTTTGACCAATTATTTTGACATACTTGTTTACACTACTACTGATGAATATAAAATAATTACTTCCATTATGTGTATGTGGCTAAATTTGCCTACAAGTAGGTAGTGGTAATCTCTAAAGAGTTAATATATTGGCATTAATGTAATGTATTCAAATCTTCCTCAGTTCTCCCTGTATGTTTTGTGTAGTTCAGACAAATCTTTGTTTACATACATCATTCAATGTATTTATCATTTAAGGGACTGAAGTGCTCAGGCTCCCAGACTTCCAAATACAACAAAATGGCACCTGTCTAAATATTTAGCTTATGTTTGTAATCTCTGCCCTACACTAATGAAATATGTTAAGATAGCAGGGTGATGCCCTGTTCTCCCCCGCTGCTAAGCAGGTTAACTTTGCTGCTATTGGCAGATAAAAGATTTTAACTTTACCAGTGTACATGTAATAGAGATGAGGGAGGATTGTCACTACTAACATTGTGCACTCTGATATTTTAGCAGAAAAAAGAGTCTTAACAGGAGTTCAACTGCAACTATTTAAAATCATGTTCTGTACATGGAGAACTGGTGATGAAGAGAGGAGTAGCAATTTGCCATATCCTAGCCCAACTATCTGTCAAGGTAAGAAAGTTAATTGCATTTTATTCTGGACAAGCATTTAAGACAATCGTAGCAACTACCAGCAAAGCGTGAAAGGCTTTGAAGTTGGCAACTACATCTTCTACAAATGACTAACTGATTCATGAGTTTTGATTAAGGAACTTATTAGAAACTATGGTAATATTTTGTAAAACTTGACATACAAGTCTAGAAATTTATACTTTTTTAAATTTAGGAGCTAAACCAAATTTTATACAAGCTTATTCCTATATAATTAATCTCCTGAATTTCCCAGAGTTTGCTAGTTAGATGCAACGTATCAGAAAGGAAGGCAGTATTCCTCCAAAAATAGGAGGCTGGATGAGTACAGAGGAGTTTGATTTGGGAATACACCTTTTATGAGGGTAGCTCAAGAAATCCTATCAACCGTTAAAACTATACATCTTCTGGAAAGTTTCAGTGTTTGGGATGGAGTTCTATACAGCATTTAAGTCACCTGCTCTTCTCTCCTTCCCAATCTGTGTTTTAAGTGATCTTGAAAGCCGAAAATCCTCCAAGGCAGATGAAATGCCCTAATCACAATCATACCAAAACAATTTCTCCTGTTCTGTTCACAAGTCCCTCATTCTCTTCTACCAAGATTTTACTGATCCACGAACCTGCCTACAAAGTGGACAAAAAACAACGAGCTATATGTTTAATGAGAAAAGACTTGCCTCTTGCACACAAAATGCACTATTGGTCACCAGATTCATTAGATAAGGTGTTTCCCAATGATCCATCTAAGCTGAAAATGCGTTAGACATATATCTGCTAGTCACCAGTCCTTGCCATCTACATCCAAGATTTGCCTTTGTTAGAAGTATTGTAGATTTGGAAGAGGCACCAGAAAAGGCTTTCCTCCTTTGTCTCTCAAACAGCCTAATACTTAGCTAGTAGCAATGAAAAGAAAGTAAGAATTCATACACGCACCATTTAATTTAGAAAACAAACTAATACCCAAGTAGGCACATTTCAGAACCCAAGAACTTGAATTATATGGATGACATCTGGCTGACTAGTGATATCAAGACTCAAATCTCTTCTCTTTCAGAAGTTTGTCAGAACCCTTGAAAACAGCTATCAAAGGAATTTATGACCCAGTCAGAATTTCACACAACTCCCATACTGAACAACCTCTCCATATTCACATGCTTGGTGTATAAATTTGTTTGACATCCAATCAGATTAACTCAGACTTGAAACCTTCACAAACCTCACATCCTGAGAATCTCTACAGATGTCATATGGTGGTGCAATGAAAACAGTTATCCGCTGGTAGCTGCAGTTTGATTGTGTTGCCTTTGTATGTTTCATATTCCTAAGAACCAAGGCACTTTGGAAGCCTTCCAGAAAGAAGGACCAACGGCAGCTCCTAAGTCTGAACATTTGGGCACAAGTCCATAACCATGGAACCTCAGGCACCTAAGTTCCTTTCAGTCTTGTGAGAATAAACGAAAGAGGAGGGGAAGGTAAGTTGGGAATGTTACCACATAAAGAAGAGATACTAAACTATAATTTCCGGCACCTTTCCCTCTACTTGGAAAATTGCCCCTGTACGCCTTCATTTATGGAAGCATAACCAGGAGTACCAACATCAAGAAAGGGGCCTGAATTCTCAGTAAACTAACTCTAGAGCTGAAGTCCCAAAATGGGCAGAAATCAAATTGCCAAATCAAGAGACTAGAGTTGTATAAAAGCATACATAGAGGCCAAAGTCGTCCTCTGAGTCTGCAGCAATTTTTCTTAGTTAAATCTCTGAGTCATCTGCATAGATGGTAACTGAATTTGTTTGTGGATGAGATCCCCTAGAAATAAATGCAGAGGGAGAAGAAAGGGGAACCAAGGGTAGCTCTGTGGAATCCCTCACAGGTAGCTGGATGGTGGATGGGGAGGACACACTAAACAAGTACTTACAGAGGTAGGAGAAGAGAGAGTGACAAAAGCAAAGGGAGGGCAACATTTAAAAAAAAAGAGAAGTATGGTTGACAGTATCAAAGGTAGCTGTGTGGAATACTGGTTCTGACATTACAGACTTTGGCAAGAGCTGTTTAAGTGTAGTACATGAAGCAGAACTAGACTGAATTAACCACAGGGGTCAAGGACAGACCAGATGGTAAGTGGATCAAAGCCTACATTTACCACCAGAGATTCTTAAATATGACAGTTCTATAATTCCCTTGCAAATAGCTTTCCTAATAAATTGTCTCCACTAGCAACTTTGATAATATTTCTCCACCTTTTTCCTTGAACCAATTACTAGCATTCCCCATAACAAGAAATCTGTATTGGTCTAAGGATGTATTTTGCCCAGTAACTATTTCTTTTTTTCCAACTCAAAGTCGTCCTCCATCTTACATGCCATTCTAATTTGACAAGACTAAAAGTAGTTGTGGAGAGCATGAAACAAAAAGAGTAAGGCAAAAACTTGTGAAGGTGCTTACTCTCTATTGCGCAAAGCTGCTCAGCTGCTGTAGGAAGGAAAAACACTCTCAATCCTCTGCTACCACTGGTAGTTGCTCCTGAGAGGGAGAAGTTGCACAAGGAACAGAAAATAAGCTGCCCCTAGCCCCTCTAGTACTGCCATCTTTGGGACTGACTCCATGTTGGGGAAGAGCCTCTAACCTTTCGCTCCAAAGGGGTAGCTGTGTTAGTCTAGTTCAGCAAAACAAATGAGCAGTCTCATGGCATTCAACAGCTGGTTTTGTCTCCCATATTGTTCTGTTTAATACAAACAAACATTCAGCCACACATCTGTTTTCAATGCCAAAGAGAGCATTTTAACATTCCATGGTAAAATATTTAATCTTCCATTGTCACAGTCAGAAATGAACTAACTTCTGACCTAATGAAGTGCTATAGCTAAAAAGCTGGTTTACCCACTTCTGTATAATCACTTCTACCCTTAAAAGCTGGGTGGTGACAGCTGCATTTACAATATAGCTTGATGTTAACAGCCTGTAGCAGAAAAGGCTATTTCATTTCGTAATTAGCTCAAGGCAATGTGGACAAAAACTTTCAACCTCTCAAAGACAGCATGTGGCTTAATTACAAAACAGGAAATTATAACTGAAAAAGGAGTTAAGGAAAAAAACCTCAAACCATAAAAACATTCCAAGGAAATTTCAACTCTAAATTTAGCAAGATTTGCATTGCTGAAATTTTTTGTTTTATTTTTTAAACAGTATTACAGCTAGCTCAAATGAAGCTCAAAAAAGTTTAGAGATGACTTGCCCTGTGGTCAAACAGTGAGACACAGTGATTTAAAAAGATAAAAACCTAGCTTCCTTTGATTTTAAATTACTACTTTGCTACTTACTGCATAAAATTGGTGAGGAGGGAGTCTGGAGCGTTAAAGTTGAACCATCTTTCCGAGTGATGTTAACACGGAACACCAGTCTGGCACGTGTGCTTTTTTTCTTGGAACCGGCAATCCCTATTCGAGCTTCAACATCTGCATTCCTCAACTTCAGTATTCCTACACAATCAACCCTAGCAACACATGATATTAGAGTTAATAACTTAGTATGTCTTCCACAATTGCAACTATGAAATTTACCAGTACTTGTATGTTTACAAGCTCCAAAGATCCACTCAGATTTATTTACCATGCAATAGTCAGAATATTTGAAATGCAGTTAGAGCTAAAAGCAGTTCATGTTCCTTAACACACGAAAGAGTGCTGAAATTATCTCTCTAAGGGAGTTAATGTAACCTCATCTCATCTTTGCCTGCTTTTCATGTGAAATGATGAAGCAAAGGAAAAAGTACTGAAACCATGAAGACAGTAAATCTACAGAACTTCGACTGATTCCATATTAACTCTGCTGAGCACTCAATTTGTCTCTATAGATTCCCCCCCTCCCCCCCCCGTGGGAGACTGAAAAGCTAGTTCTAGTGGAACAAAGCAAACTAGGGACACAAAGGACCACATTACTAAAATTCTGCGTTCACCTAGGCTTCTATCTCCAGACAGTAATGCCATGAAAGCATGAAGAAACTTCATGTACCCACATAGTTGACTTATGGTTACTGGAACCTGGTGCAAGCAAATGTGCAGTGCCTATCACAATGGGATCCTGGTCCAAGATTATGACTTCTAGCTGCTACAATATAAATAAATTGAAGACAGTTGTACATGATCTCTTTACTGGGCCAGAGATGCAATGTCAGACTTGGGCCAGCTGCCTTTCGTGTGACATTTCACCAGCTATTTAGAAAGGCATTCCTTAGACAGGCTTATTCTGGTGGCAAAATTCAGCAGCAGTCAATGGGAGTCAAGTAAACTATGCAGAGTAGCTCACGTAACTCCTGTCAACTTCCTAACTCCCCTTCAGTGCTACGTCTTCACTATACTGCACCAATCAGAAGCATGTTCTCACTGACACAGTGCCACACCACTTGAGAGGGAGGTTTTATTAAGTCAGTTTCCAGATCAACTTAGCAAATGTTAGCTGACCACAAAGTTGATCTAGAAAGATTGATCTGATGGCAGTGAATTTGTAGATAGGGAATTTGGCCTTAAGGAATGAAACCAAAAGAGAGCCAAGTCTGGAATGAGAAAATCAGTCCATTATTTTGGGAGAATGGGTGCGGAATGAGCTTAAAAGGAATCTGGACATAATGCCAGCTCTGCAAGATATAGGTAACAAACTTGCCCTGGTCAGGAGTGAGCAATCAGCACAACAAAAACCAGTTGCTGAGCACTTCCATCTTTCTAATCACTCAATAAATGATTTGTTAATGACCATCATCAGAGATGTGACTGGGACATCAAGACTTCAAAGAGAAACAGCTGAACTCAAATTACTATGCAAATTAAATTCTGTGAAAGCAGGATTGAATCAAGACTATGGATTCTTTTCCCATTACAAAAGGTAATTTGATTTCAGGCTTCCCAGGGTTTGAACCTAACAACTGCTCTGAGTTGCTGTTACTGTATGGGGGAAAAAAAAAAAAAAAAAAAAAAAAACCAAACAAAGGAGTCATGTAGCACTTTAAGACTAACAGATTTATTTTTCGCATGAGCTTTCGTGGGAGAAAATCCCACTTTGTCAGATGCTATGTTTTACACCCCCTTGCATTTATTCTCATTCCATTCTGTAATTTCACCCATCTTCGAAGCATCTGACAAAGTGGGATTTTCTCCCACAAAAGCTCATGTGAAAAATACATCTGTTAGTCTTAAAGTGCCACATGACTCTGGTTTTTTTTGCTGGACTAGACTAACACAGCTATCCCTTTGGAAATTGACAAATCAGTACGAGCCTTACCTTGTCTTGCCATACCTTTAACAGGACCTTAGATAACAGAGGGAATGGGAAGAAAGGCATGCAAGAGGCTTCTGGCCCCTGGAAGATGACTGCTTCCTCAGACCAGCCCTGTAACAGCATCAAAGACACTTCCTGTTCCAGTAAGCAGCAAAAAGAGATCTACTGTTGGGGTTTCTGAAAGCTGACTACATCACGAAGCATTGCCGGGTTCATGTCCCAGTCATGGTCACATGAGAAGTACCGACAGACTGTAAGCTGTCACGCTTTGGATCCCTGATAGGTAAGTAGCTGAAAGGAAGCTTCAGTAAAAATGCCGTGATCCCTTGTCAATTCACGTAAAATGTGCAGGTTACGTTTGCTATCAGTCATTACCTTTATGTATTTTCAGTGAGTAGGAGAAAAGTGTACACAGGCGTTTCTGACAGCTCTTAATTCCAAAAGATTGGTATGGAGAACAAGTTCCACTGGAGACCGCTTCCCTTGGACGCAACAGAAGTTTATGTGGGGTCCCCAGCCTATGAGGGAGGTACCAATTGTTCAGCACTCAGGAAAGCATCATATGAAGAGTGGTTGCTCAGATGTTAAATGCTTCTTTCCACCAATCTAGGGAGTATCTGACTGTGGAGGATGTTGAGAGCAGCTTACTTTCTCTGTCCTTGTTTGAAGATAGACAGATCTGAGTAACATCTGCAGTCACTTCATGAACATGTGGAGTCATGAATGGGCATGCTGCCATATGTCTGAGAAGCTACAGGGAATTCCTGGCTGATGTTTGCAAGTTGGCTTGGACTGCCTCTGTGAGACTCGTGAGAATGGTGAATCTGTGTAGTAGGAGGAACACTCATTTGTACTGCATTGAGTTTGGCACCAATAAGCTCCAGGCTCTGTTCCAGGGTGAAAGTTGATTTCTTGGTGTTGAGCTGTAGGTCCAATTGACAAATATGCACAGAGCTGCCTGGGTGGCCTGCAGAGCGTCTCTGAATGAAGGAGCTCTGAGGAGGCAACTGTCTGGGTATGTTTAGATTACTATAACCAGTGTTTGCGGGTGCACTGGTATAATAGAGAACATTGGAAAATACCCTGGGTGTGGATGAGAGGCCAAATGGAACAACTCTGTATTGATAATGATCCTAGCCTAAGGCAAATCAAATAAGTCACCTATAAAACAGCAGGATGGAAATATGGAAGTAGGCACCTTATAGGTTGAAGTCTGGGAAAAAAAAACTCTCTTTGCTCTAGAGATGGAATAATGGCTATTAGTGTAACCACCTTCAATGTTTCTGCTTTCAAATATCTGTTCAGCGCACTTAGCTATAGCCTGGGTCTCCAGCATCCCTTTGCCTTGGCAGGGGATCACGAAACACTGGGAGTAAACCCCCTTGGCCTCTGATGTGATTGGAGACTGGATCTATGGCTTCAAGGCATACAAGATGATCTATTTTCTGATGGAGTAGATTCTTGTGAGAAAGGGCCCTGAAGAGGGATGAGGAGAGAGGCTGCATGTGGTGGAGGACATCACGTGGACGCTACCCTTCAAAATAATCTCCAAGACTCATTTGTCTGAGGTGATGTTCTCTCAACTCCCATGGAGGAGAGGCAACGTCTGAAAGGATGCGGAAATCAACAGACTGCAACTACTGTCACTGCAAACACTGGTTATTCGAGGTTTTGACCAAAGCATCTGAACATGTTTAGAAGACAAGGTTTGAGAGGTAGCAGGCTGACAGCTTCTGCTACTGCATTCTGTGTCTCTTATTTTGCAGCTCATAATACCACTGTGATGGTGGGAACTGAGGTGTTTGGAATTTGAGAACTGGCTATGAACCTTATCTTCTCTTCTGTCCAGCTGTGTAGATTCCTAGCAAGGGTAGCATAGCCCTGGAATCCTTTAACATGTGAATGATAAGTCAGCAAAGAGATCTGGTCCTTTTAATGAAGGTCCTCAAACAACATCTGCACTTTCTTGGGCACTCCCCCAAAAGGTATACCCAGATCATTACCACTGCCATCAAGATTGAGCAGCCTGTGTCTGCAGCACCCGGTGCTGTCTGTAGAGTTGCACTGCTACTAACCAGTCCTCTTTGACAATGGCCTAAAATTCTTCTTTTTGCACCTCTTATAGTTGTACCTAGCCATTACGGCTTGATAGATTGAGCCTCTGAACTGTAAATCACCAAGAGAACTGTTTCTCCCCAAAACACCTAATTTCTTCCAATCTATATCATGTGGGTTTGACTTAGCATGCTGCCGCTTTCCCCAGGAGTTAGCCACATCCACTATCATACTTAGGTTAAGGAAAGCTGCCCCCTTTCAGAGATGGGACAGGATGACACACTTCTTGTGGGCTCTTTTTGCACATTGGTGCAATGGAAACTGGTGTCTGCCAGATGACTTTGGTAAGGTCCTAAAGTGCCTTGTTAATTGGGAAGACAATTCTGGAGGAGGAGGAGGAGGAGGAAGTGTGGAGAATATCCACCTGCTGGTTTTGTCATGCCAATCTCTTAGAGGCATGGCAGTCAGTCTTTTTCTCTGGGAAGTGGCGCTGTTCCTTTCAAGCCTGTGTCCTCTGCATCCTTAGGCACTATGGGAGAGTTCGTATCAGAGGGTTGCTGATGCTTCTGGGTACCGCCAGTACCACTGGCGCTGAAGTGGCCGAGTGCTCCAGGATTCCCTCTTGGGTGGTCATAGATTTGGTCTGAGGGCTCAAAGCTCTCTTCCTAGCAGCTTTGCTTGGGAAATTCAGGCAACATTTTTCATGATTCTACCCCTCAGGAGGATGATCTCCACCTCAGAGAGGTTTCGGGATTGGGCTCAGCACATAGCTGGAATGCATCCTCCATGAGAAGCAGCTATAATTTGACCTCCTGGTTCTTAAGAGCTCTCACCTTTAGCCACTAGCAGAAGGTGCCCTTTAGCAGAATATGTGCTTCTGCAAGACACTGGACATTACAAGCATGCCTGTCTGTTACTAAGTTCCAGACGGGTAGCCATGTTAGTCAGTATATAGCAAAAACAACTAAATTCCTGTGCTACCTTAGCGACTAACCAAGTTCTTTGGGCATAAGCTTTTGTGGGCTGCAACCCACTTCACTAAGGTGCCACAGGTCTTTAGTAGTTTCTGTCTATTACTGGAACTGCCTCCTTGCAGAAGAGGCTAGGAGAACCAAGCATGCTCCCTCAGAGTGACTCCCACCCAAAAAGGCAGGAAAACCTTATTTTAAAAGAACTAAAAAACAAAACTAATTATTAAAAGGAAATGAAAACCTCCAAAAATAACTACTTACACTAAACGCTCTCAAGGTGTAAGAGACTGCAGCTCATGTTGTTTAAAGCCAACAACAATCAAGAAGAAACTGAGGGTGGATTGTCTGTGAAGAACTAGCTAGCTCTGAGGCAGCCCAGAAGGGGAGGGAGGGCAAAACGCACAGGGCAAGACATGACTACCTAAAATCTCCAATTAGAAAGAAGCGTGTAAATATGCCGTCGGCAGAGCACCCACAGGAACACCACAAAGAGAAAATATGGCTTTTTTCTAAAATACAGATACATGTGTTAGGTATCTTCTACAGACAAAAAGTACAAGGACATGAAGTTTTCTCCTATGACCACACAATACCTAGTTTGCAATGTCTGTTACTAAGATTGCCTTGAAAAGTGGGGACTATTGGAGAAGAAACAACTCCTCCCTTAACACTGAAAGCAAGCACTCCTACTGGACAGAAAGAAAGTCAGATTACTTAATGAATCTTTGGGAGGACAATTACTGAACACTAATATTGCAGTGAATTATTTTATAGATAGTGAAGTGGTTTGAGAAAAACAAGCTAGCATATGATGAAAAATTCAGAATGAGACATAACACCAAAATCTCTGCTCTTAAACATCTTAATTTAAAAAGCAGAATGAAGATGGCCAAGCAAAATTAATACAGCAAAACAGATGATTGACCCCCTTTGTAGATAAGTCAAATTTTGGAATAAAGGAATAGATTGACAATATCTGTAAGGCCCCATGTATATACAGAGGTCACAGTAATCTGTCAAATAAGCAGAGCAGACAATACCCTCACAGGTTTGAGCCACCAGTGGGTGACATTTTATTTTATTTATTTGTTTTCCATTCTGTAAATTCCCCCATCTCTGAAGCACCTGACGAAGTGGGATTTTCTCCCATGAAAGCTAATGCAAAAAATAAATCTGTTAGTCTTTAAGTGCCACAGGACTCCTTGTTTTTTTCGCTGGACTAGACTAATACAGCTGCCTCTTTGGAACTTGACATTTTATACCATCTGTTGAGGCTGCCACGAAAAAATACCAGTTGGCATGAAAAGGAATAAAGTCAAGAACCCAATACTCGTCACCAATCTGACTGATTTGGGAATCTGATCCTCTTCGTGATCCCCCATGTTGTCTTACGTATAGACTGGGATAACTGTGTCCAGTCACTTCTTATTCCTACAATCTCTTTCGTAAGAAAGAAGCTTCAAGAATAAAACAGATTTGCTTTTGTGTGGTGAGAGAATGGGTTCTGCAATTTCTAGATCTACCAGAAAAATATTTCCTATTTTAACGATATCATGAGAAAAGTCTCTGGAATGGGAAAACATGGAGGCAAGGTAGAAGACCACCAGGATCCTACTCCCTAGTGACAAAACATAGTAAAGCAGTGTTATGGACTGTCATTTGACCTTTCCAATTTATGGAGCTTGGAATTAATTTTCAGGAGTCTCTAAAGAAGCTCAAGACTTTCATGTTGATGCTACTGTGCTCAAAGAACAGATGATAATCCTGCTTCTCTTTTTATTTACTTAGTATTAATTATTGCCTTCAAAGAGAAAGTGGGATTTTCTCCCATGAAAGCTCATGTGATAAATAAATCTGAGTCTTTAAAAGTGCCATAGGACTCCTTGTTTGTTTTGCTGAACTGGACTAACAAGCTGGCCCCTTGGCAGCCAAATCATTATGAAACCCTAAAATTAAAGAGCCAGGAATGATGCTTAGTCACTAAACACAAAATGGGCAGCTCAACTTTATGCATCTAATACAGTGGTTCCCAACATTTTCTCTGCTGTGGCACACCCTGCTACCTTTAATGAATTTGAGGCACACCAAAATATAGTTTCCAAATAACCTCATGAATATTCATGAGCCAATGAGCTAATCCAGAGCTCTTTGAGTAGTTTTTCAAAAAATTCTGTGGCACACCTGCTCAGACCTGATGGCACATCTATGTGCCATGGCACACTGGTTGGGAAACACTGATCTAATAGGCCAAATAATTTAGAGAATTTACAAAACTCTAGAATCTCCTGAATGGGGGCAACAAAGGACTGTTTAAATGCTTTTGGAAAGTGACCATTTAATAGCCAAGATAATAGTTGTACTTTGTCATAAGTTTCCGATTCTTTGTTAGCTTCAAAGATAATGGCCTGGTTAAAGGATTATCAAATGTAAAGGACAGGAATGGAACAAGCTGCACTTCTCACTACAGACAAATCCAAAACCTGCTGGATTCAATTCTTCAACAAGCTTTAAAAGACACTAATTGAAAGGACATTCTTCTCCTTTTCCTTGTCCTACAGAAAAATCTAAACAGCTGAAAGAAAAACTGCATAACTAAAGCTACTGACAAATCTTTATCCCCTGCAAATACTTTAGACAACTTTACAAATACTAACAAAGAATACGGAACCCTAACATAAAAACTAAAGGTAGAAAAAGCATAAAAAAGACACGTGTCACAAAGTGAACATTAGGTAAAGCAACCAATTGGGTGAGCTTAGAGTAGGTTTTAAAGTATTTTTCTTAGAGATATGTAGACTCATTAGTGTGCTATATGTGTCAAAGTATTCATATTTTAACTGCTTTCACATGTTTGATGGGAAAGAATCTCTAGGAGTAAGTTAAAGGGTAACATTAAGTTTAATAAAAGGTATTTTTTAAGCTGACTTCCTAATAAAACTAAATATGTCTATTCAGTTTCTTTTCACAAAAATTCTGGAAACACCCTATTAAGTGAATACATAAAAGAAGCAATTTCTTTCTACAAAGTTTTAATTATGTGAGACTATAGTTAGGCAGGCTTATTTCTAGTCTTTATTATCTTGTCTCCTACTGTACACACGTAAATAAAAATATGCTTATATAACATCGTGACACTTCCAAACTTGATTCCTGAAGCAAAATTAAAAAAAAATAAATCCATAACCAAAACACGCCCTTACTGTTTCATCCCAGAAAAAAACATTTCAGTTTAAAAAGAATTACTCACGCAAGTGTCATATCATTGCTAGGGTCCAGGCCAACTTCTATAACGGTAGTGCCTTCTATGTCCACCTCTTTGCAGGGTGTAGTGTTTCGCCCAGTTACCCTGCAGGCCTGATAGAACCCATGTGGCTTCACTCGACCAGAGTCATTACCCACAAACACCTGCAGCACTACTGGCTCATTGTGACCTTCCAGCTAGAACCAAGAAACAAAGAAGTAAATAGTAAATTGACCTTATGAAATAAGACATTTGAAAAACAGTGCAACTGAACTGCAGTGTTTTGGTTAAAAGATATAGTGAACTTCCAACAAAACTGTTTGAGTATAAATGAACAATTTCCAAGAAGGGTAGAAGCAAGAATTTCTATATAGTTTATACTCTAGCTGTTTGGCTGCCTTTTTTTTTTTCTACTCTTTTGGGGGGGGGGGGGGTTCTTTATCATGTTGCTTAATATCATGTTGCTTAGATTGTAGCACCAGGAATTCAAAAGCCTGATTTATTCTTCCAAGAAGAATATAAACCAACCATAAAAATGGCCATACTTTCAGACCAATAGACCATCTAGCCCAGCAACCTATATTCCACCAGTGACTAGTTCCAGGTGCTTCAGAGGCAAATGAACAGACCATGTAATCATCAAGCAAAACAGAGGCTAATGACATTTCAGAGCACGGTCTTGCATTCCTGCCCATTCTTCCTAACAGCCACTGTTGGACTTACCCTCCCTGAACTTATCTAGTTCTTTCCTGAATGCTATTATCATCTTGGCCTTCACAACACCCTTTGGTAAAGAGTTCCGAAGGTTGACTGTGCGCCAAAATGCTTCTTGTTTGTTTGTTTAAAACCTGCTGCCTACTAATTTCATTGGGTAACCCCCCTAGAGCTTGGATTATAAGGAGTAAAATAACTCTTCTTTATTCTCCACACCAATCATAATTTTATAAAACTCTATCATACCCGCCCTTAGTTCTCTCTTTTCCAAGATGAAATGCCTCAGTCTTATTACTCTCTAATCATATGAAAGCTGTTCCATACTCCTAATAGTTTTTGTTGTCCTTTTCTGTTTCTTTTCCAATTCTGATGTACTTTTTTGAGATGGGGCAATCAGATCTGCACACAGTATTCAAGATGTGGGTATACCAGCTACTATTTTCAGTTAAAATTCATAAACAACGTTGATTCACTGTCAAAATATTTTAAGAAAAAAAGACTTGCTAGAGACACCTATTCATAGGTGCCCCTCTGTATGTCAAATGTTAGCATGCTGCCGTGCCCACCATCTGTTTTGTAAGGTAATATGGTTTTGGAACACTTCTGCCAAGAGAAAAATGTACTACAACATTACCAAATTGCGCAGATTTATAAGACTAAATGTATTGGCACTATAAGTAAATTTACACAAATTTCAAAACAAATAATCACTCCTAAACTTACTGTTATAAACACTATGTATTTCTACACGAATGAGCTCTTAAAATGTTCCTTGTTACATACTGTTTGTTCTTTTACACTCTGCTGTTTTG
The DNA here is from genome assembly GCA_007922195.1 of Podocnemis expansa. Classification (NCBI taxonomy): domain Eukaryota; kingdom Metazoa; phylum Chordata; order Testudines; family Podocnemididae; genus Podocnemis; species Podocnemis expansa. Next base: position 1,992,875 of record ML682138.1, read on the forward strand.
CGGGGTTATAGTCCAAGAAAATGCAGCTAAAGTCTTTTAAGCTCTGTAGTCTGTTATCAGTTTGTTCTGAGCATAGCGTGTTTCCCTTGAACAGCAGGTTCCAAATAGACCGCTGCATTTCTTGTGACAGTGCAAATAATTGTAGCTATGAGCAATGATGCATGGATGCCACCAAAGCCATCAACCTTGCTGCAGAATTGGTCACATCCAGTGCCACCTAGAGGGAGGCTCTGGCCACCATCTTGCCCTCATCCAGGACAGACAAGAACTTCTGTTTCACGTCCTTTGGCAGGAAGTCCTTAAATTTCAGCACTGTATCCCAAATACTACAGTTGTATCTTCACAGCAATGCTTGCTGGTCGGAAATTCTTAAATGGAGGCTGGCCGTGGAGTATATTTTCTCCTAAATAAAATCCAGTTTCTTGATCTCCTTATTCTTGGGCACTGAACTTGCCTACCTCCGTCTGTCCAGTTCACAAGCCACAGCCATAACTAAAATCCTAGCAGCGGAAGGTGGGGAGAAAAGATACTCATATCCCTTAGCCTGGACAGAATACTTTCTCTCTGCTCCCTTGGAGAAGGAGGGCAAAGAAAATGGCATCTGCCAAAGGGCTCTGATCACCTTTAGTAGTCCCTCATGGACTGGCAGCACAACACTAGTCAAAACCAGGGCCATCAAGATGTCAAAAAGATCATAGGCTAATTCCTCCACTTCCGGCCTTGAGTTGGACACCTTCTGAAGAAAAGCTCCTGGTGGGTTCTAAAATTGTCTGATGGCATTGGCTAGGCAGGACCCATGGCAGCCTCATCTGAGGATGAAGATGAAGACGAAGACGAAGACGATATGGCTTGCAAAGGGGGAAGGAGAGGGGAGAGTGAGTTATTTCCATGTCTGAGTCTGGAAGCTCAGTGGTGGAGATGGACTTTGTCTGGTTTCTGTATCAGGTCAGTTAGTGCCCTTGGCCACTCCCATGATGCAGTCACCAAGGGCTGAAAAAGAATACAGGCTGGGGGCCACTAGACTACACCATGGCTTCCAGCATAGCCACTGGGTGATAGCCACTGGCTTTGAGGCCATGCTGCCACCAATGGTCCTCTACTCCAGTGTTTTCCAACCAGTGTGCCATGGCACACAGGTGTGCCATCAGGTCTGAGCAAGCATGCCACAGAATTTTTCAAAAAACTACTAAAAAGCTCTGGATTGGCTCATTGGCTCATTAATATTCATGAGTTCATTTGGAAACTATATGTTGGTGTGCCTCAAATTAATTAAAGGTAGCAAGGTGTGCCACAGCAGAGAAAATGTTGGGAACTGCTGCTCTACTCAGTGCTGACATAGTTATTGACTTTTATCCTCTGGGACGAATACCTGGCTTCCTTTCTGAGTCTGAAGAGAAGCTCTTTCCTCTCGGGGACCACACAGGTGCTGAGTAAGGTTCCACCTTGCTGCAATGTAGCATTAGGCACATTGCTGAGTGGAGGGTGACCTGGCAGACATCCCAAAAGGGGACAGCTATTCTGAGTATAACCAACTAATATTTAAGAGCTACATACAACTAGCTACAAAAGAAGACCAATAGGCAGTTGCAGATGCACAAGAAGAATCATTCCAACAACCATGGCTGAAATTAAAATGGAACTGAGGGGATGCCTCATACGCTGTGACATTAGCACAGCACTCCAGAGTAAGCCAGAGCCAGCCCTAAAGACACCACTAAGGCAAAAAGATCTTTGACAGCCATGCATGTGAGCGCACACACACCTAGCATGGACTGCACGTGAGCAAATACTTGAACTGAAGATCACAAAAGATGGAGAATCCACCACTTCTCTGGGTAGTTTATTTCAATGGTTAACCAACCTACACTGTTTTTACAAAGTGTCTTATTTCCATTCAAATTTGTCTGGTTTTAACTTCAAGCCATTAAATCTTGTTCTGCCTTTCCCAGCTAAATTAAAGAGCCCTTTAGTATCCACTATTTTCTTCCCAGGAAGGTACTTGTACAATATAATCAAGTCAGCTCTAAATCATTTTTTGGGATCAATTAAACCAATTGTGCTCCTTAACCCTCTTAGGATATAGCTACAAGGCAACTCGGAGTGAGTCTCCCAGCCAAGGTAGACAGACTTGTGCTAGGCCCTAAAAAATAGCTGTATGGACACAGGCTCCAGCAAACAGTGAGGCTAGCGACCCAAGTTCTAGCCCACCCAACCACTTGACTTGAGCTCAGGTTGCCAGATCAAGTGTCCTCCATGCAGCTTTTCAAAGTGTGCTTGCCTGAGCTTGACTAGCACAAGTCTGTTGATCTCTGCTGCAAGGCTTGCACCCAGCTGCAGTGTAGACATGCTTGCACTGCAAGGCACTTGCTCTACCGCTCAACTCATTTTTTGTGCCTCTTCTCTGAACCATCATCAGTTTTGTCAAGCCTCTTTTTTAAAACGTGGATGCTGCACTCTAGTAACAGGCTAACCTATGACCCACACAGAAGTAAATTCACTTCCCTGCTCTTACTCTCTACTCCCATATATACACCCAGGAATAACATCGGCCCCTTTTCACACAGCAATGTCATGGACTGCTATAAATAGACTACCTTTACAGTTGGAAAACCTTGTTGTGTCCTGTCTTTCACTGAACCTCTGCTGCCCTCAGTCAAGTACCGAGCTCTGTGCTGAGTCTCCGGCTGTACCACTATCTTCAGCTCCTTGCCTTCACTTTTTGAGGGATATTGACCACACAACATCGGGCTCTTCTTCCCTCCAGCTCCCTTCTGGCTTTCTGATGCTCTGAGAAGTCAAAGCAGAACATTGAGAACATGTTATAAGAAGTTCCCCTATAAAAGGAAATCAAGGTAAAGGAGGGCCATGGGCAAAAATAAATTGGTAGGTGAAAAATGTATAATAGCAAATGTTTAGCTAGACTTGTCTCACTGACAAAGAAGGAACCCTGGAAGCAAAGGTGGAATGGTGCTTCCCTGTCTCCTCCATCCAATGCCAATATCAACTGCTTTCATGTAAATAGCAAAGGAAGGAGAACTCGATTAGCATTAGTGGAATAGTAAATCATAGGAGGAAGGCAGGTAGCCTATCCTTCGTATAGTCAGAAATTGGTTTTTGTTCATACTACAAATATGCATATCCTGAACAGAATTATACTTAAAAAAATATTAAAAAGTCTTCTTAGACAGAAAAACAGCCTCATGCCTGTCTCTTCCTGAATTCGTATGACCATGCCAGTTCACTGCTACAATTTGGTCATTTCTATCAGATCAGATTGAGAAATTTATATGAAAAAGCTGTTTTAAAACCATTTGGCTGAAGCAGATTTCCCAGATTACACTAACTTTCAAGAAAATGCAGTGTATGCAACAAGACGTCTCTTCCCAGGTATGTGGTCTTTAAACGTACAGTGTCTTATGACCAGTTCCATAATTAAAACCTGAATAAAGAATCCCTCCAAAGTCTAACATTTCACAATTAATTCTGTCCTTCTTAAAGGATCAAGAGAGACTGCCTCACTGTCTACATGTAGTGGAAGTCTGTATAATATCACAAACCCATTTACCAATAGTGAACAGAAATACTTCCCTGGCAACTGCAGTAGGCTGGGAGAGAGCTTAATTGGTTTGTGCGCAATTTAAACTTTAATTTTATCAAAACTTAGTTTTGACATTCCTGGTCGTTACAAAAACATAAATGTCAATTAGACAGTGTTGCCTTCTTGAATGCGTGGATAGCCTGAAATGAGAGAAAGGCATGAGCTTCCTAAGCAACAGTGGTTTAAAGCACCTTCTTCGCAATTTAGCTGGGGAAGGAAAGGAAACGTCTCCTTCCTCAAGGCCATTCAGTAATGGTGGACCTAATTCTTGGCAACTGTTCCAGACTTAAATCTGGAGTGGCTGTTTTCATTCTGATTCAAAGAGAGAATGGCCCATGGATTTACACAATGTTGGATCTGCAAAATATCACGCAGCCTGAAATTCCCACTGTACAAACCCAGAGAAGGCATCCATGGCCTATAAAAAACACAATATCTTCTTCACATGTTTCTCCAGCTCCTGGCACATGCCCTCTGTAACTGAACCACAGTAGTTTTCCTATAAGACAACTCTCCACTGTTGTAGAGGAGTGTGCAAATTTTTCCCTAAATACTGCTACATCTCATTTTCCACAAACTTTAGCCATCATGCTCTCACCTATCCCAAACCTTGCAAGACCTTTGAACTCTGGAAACAAGCAGAAATAATCTTCTGGCTGGTGATCTAGTGGATGATTTGTCAAGAGTTGCAGAAACTTAATTTGTGTCTATGAAAGCTAACTTCTCAGGACTCAAACTGCACTATGAACCTGTTATTCATTCAATCTGAGCACAGAACCTCAAAGTGCTTCATCAGGCCTCTTTTGTACACTAGTTTTCTAACTAAATAAAAAGATGTAGAAATTAGAGGTTATAATAAAAGCATAAAGATTGCAATAGTGCCATTTTAAGACAAGAAATCCTTATTACTCAGCTACAATTTAGCCAAACAGGCTTTTGCAAAAGACTCCTTCAGTTTTATTTTCACCAGGGTTGCCCTGCATAGAAGCCCTCCTCCAGTTGGGACAATGTACCCAAGTCCAATAAAATACTAAGTAAAACAAACATTGAGAGCAGTATGCTTTAAACTACTGTCCTAGTTAATCAAAACTATTAACCAAATTTAAAGTTTTAGATAGCCAATTCCCCATGTCTTTTGTCAGGAAATTACTAACTGTTACAAATAATATATTACATTTTGAGTCTGTACATTTCCTCTGCTTTTCATGACATGCAAAATTTTCTAATCCCTATGTTTAATGACATGACTTAAAAGGAATGTTAAGCAATCTAGTTATTATGAAAGTATAGTCATACTGTTCAAAGCTCTTAAGATTGGGCTTCATATTTCTTTGCATTTACAGCTCACATAGAGACTTAATGCAGAAACATGACGACATGGGCTATACATTTTCATTTCACACTCAGCATTCCAGCTAACAAGATTAATGAAGATCACAGGAATTCTGAAGGGCAGACTAAACAGACATGACCCATTAAAGTATATACACATTTAATAGTTTGGCTGCCCCAGACATACTTATGTGTTCTCTTTAATTATTCTGTTTTTGAATCCTGACTTACCTTGCTTGGTAAAATATTCCATATATACAGTGTTAGTTTTAGCTGAAGAGGTGCTGATTGCCAATTATTTGAAATTTTTCCCCTTTAGACTCTAGAAATTATAGTTATGTTCAATCCCATTAGCTCTATTTAAGAAGAATTTTAAATATTTCACTGGAATCCCTCTCATTTGTCCCCTTTCCCAACTATAAGAAAACCTGGCATTTCTACTCTCCTTCCAAATTCAGTTAAAAGTTCTTTTTACTCCCAGTGGCATTCTATTTTCCATTCCTGTGCAAAAATTAACATCAGTGTTTTATATATGCTTATTTATTTATTAGCTGAACATTTAAACAGAATCAAATCATTCTGAACCAAGGCTAGCATGGTCATTCTAATGACTCGAAGCCAAAGGCTTTTATTAGAATGCTTTCCATGACACCCATTCAATATCTCCATCTTTTTGTTTTATCACTGTCCTAATAATTTAAGATGTGTGCCACATGAACCACAGCTGGCCCAAATGAAGACCTGAGACTAGTAGACAGACAGGAACCAGGCATGATTAAAATAAAGGAACAGGAAACCTCTTTGCCCTGGGGGGGGGGATCATTTTAACCCTTTTAAAAAGGTTCTCAAACTTTCTGCACAGTTTCTACAGACGCATTCTAATCTTCTGTCAGAGCTACAGAAAAAAAAAGTCTCGTCTAAGGAGACAGTATTTCCATTTCATGAATTACTGCATATAGCAAGTGTCATCACCTTCCCTCCTTGCTGAAGCCAAAATGTGAGTCAACTGGCTTGGCTAAGTGACACCAAGAAGAAAATAAAATAAAATCCACACTCTGTCCTGCAATTTACTTTTATAGTGCTGCATCTCTGTACTTTTAGATGTAGATTCCCCCTCACCCTTCCATATTTTACCCAATTTGATCCTATAGCACCTACTTTAAACTAGAATCTGCTATTTAGATATACTATATAATGAATATATTGTATAATGTATAATAAACAGTCTCATCCCTAATGGTCTAAAAGCCTAACCTTTCTTTTATTAATGCATGCCAGCTAGCTCTTATTATGGCAGTAATGAACAGAACAGGTTTGCTAGTTTCTTCATTACACAGGTCACACCTGTTAGTCTGTAGCTTACTAAACCTATTCTCCCTATCAGGAGAAAACTTCTACATACACAGAATTCTTGTCTACAGGAAGACTCTTCTTTCCATGCTAAGAGATCACTGCTTTCTTTCCTGTAAGCTTGATGCAACCCTGTTTTCTATCTTTTCAAACAACTACTTTATTGATTAGAGAAGCTACAAAGCAAGTTTTAAATACTTAATATTTTACTTTTATCACAACTTTACCCTGGTGAACTCATCACCAGGATGTTGGCCTGTTTTACTGACATATCTAGACCACGTGTGATAAGCAGACAAAATATCATTACATTGGGCAAGTACTCTTTTTGCAGAGAAAAAGACTGGGTTCTAATGTTTACTGTACATCCCTTGTTTGGCCTGGTTCTCATCGTACCAAATGAGATATCTATCATGAAGCAGGAGAATACTCTGGAGAGTTTCTTAGAATCACTTTCTCAAAGTAACATTTTAAGTATGGAACTGCAATGACTCTGGGAATACAGACTAAAGGCTGTTTCCCTTAGGAATATGAAAAGTTCATCTTCCCCATTAGTCATATTTTAATGTTCACCGCTCCAGTGGTGAACATTATGTCACATTGCAAGCACATACACAAAAGAAACCAAAAAACACACCCACCAATCTACCCACTTGACTGCAGTATTAAAAGAACAAAAGAAGGCACAGATTAAAAAAATTTAAAAACTCCAACGAACTATTGTAAACTCATGGATGTTTTCTCTCTCTAAATCAACTACTGGAATGTATTTAGTAAACAGTGTGGAGTGGGAGAGATGAGAGAACACCACCCAGCCGTGCCCACATATGAACACACACATGCACACAACCCAGAAGCACAGAGAGAAACAGGATTAGAGATTTATTTCTGAAAATCAAATACAGAAGTAAGTCCACACGAAAAACAAAATTTGGTTCAGCATATAATCTTAACATTTTATCAAACAAAAAGTGAAAGGCGTGTTAATTTAAATGCTGAAAAATCATGACAAGCAAATTAACTTCTATATCCATCACTCTCTCTATTTGTTAAATAGAAAGACAGACGTACAGAAGTAGATAAAACGTATCGACTGAGATCCTCACATAAAAATCTGAACAAGAGAGCGTAGAACAATTTTAAGATCAGTTCAGTATTTATGGCTCTTTTTAAAACAGAGCTTTTACAAATGGACGTGTGTAATTAGAAAACTTCCTGTCCCTTCGGAATCTCAAGCCATTGGCAAAATACGTTGGGTAATCCTACCACTACTGGCCTGAATCAGTAACCCAGCCTAGAGTATGTTACATCACAATAAACCTTAGCTTTACTTCTCTGTAAAGCGCAGCAATTCTGGCAGAAGCTTATCATGAGCTACAATATAAAGCAGCAGGGGAGACTAGGTTTATGTGAGAACCTGAGTAGAACATTTGAGAAAAATCAAGAGTATGTTTTATTAGCTTGGTGTTACATATGGTGATAGAACTTTAAAAAATGTAGATACCAACCCATTTCCTGCTTTTGAGTTGCCTTTGCTGTCCGTGCTGAGCTGAGAAAGGACATAGTGAGGCGCTTTGGCACTGTCGGCATCAAAGATATCCATGCTGGATCCTTCACAATCTCGGCGTTTGACCCCTGGCCTCTGCTTTGGATTTCGTTTGCGTGATTTACGTGGCACCTCAGTGTTATCATTGTAGGAACTGGTGCTCATGTTACTGAAGTTGGAGGGGGAATCCTCCATCCACATAACGCAGCTCTGCTCAGATTCCAATCCACACCCTTCATCCTGGCAGGACATCTGACTGTTATCCAGCAAATCTTCAGGTGGTGGTGAGATGTACAGGACTGTGTGTCTCTTCGGCAATGACTGTTGCTGCTGGACTGTGTTATTGGTTAACTGCTGTTCACTTACCCCTCTGTTACTTACCCCCACGGCTGAGGAGCAGCTCTCCACTTGCATAGCCTTGCTGTCGGTGACTGAGGTAGAGTAAATGGTAGGACTGGAAGAGGTGGTAAAGGAGCTGCAAGCACCGCCCATGGAGGAAGAGGAGGGAGCTGAAGAAGCATCTGCGGTGTACAATTTAGAAGTAAGTACAAGATACGTGTTTCCACCTGCGCTGGCTATAGCAGTCCCATTGAAATAATGTGATTTGTGAACTGATTTTTTCCCCCAATGAATATTTGGAATTTGGTGAGTTTTAGAATGTAAATGCTTCAAGCAATACAAGGTCTAAGCTATACAATATTATTTTTGAAGTTTCCAAATGGTACTTAAACCTTCATGCTATAATCCATTTTTTTACGTTAACTTTAAGTAAAAAAAGGCTGCAAGCAAACAGAGCTTTTATTGCCTGAACTAGACTAATTATTTGAGCACAAGTCATTTTATCTAAAACAATGGAAACCCCAATACAAAAATGTATGCTTATAATCCACATTCAGTGCCAATTAAACCACTCATTATTAGAATTTTTGGAAAAGACGGGACTGTGCTTAGCCACAAAATATTAAAATAAGTTTCTAACCTATGAAGCAGAGAACTACAGGTCATTTTTAATGCAGACACTCCCTGCTTCAGAGGCAAATCCTGGAATAAAAATATGAGAAAATAAATGAGAAAATTGCTGCTGATTCCAAATATCAATTATAAAATGAGAAATAAAATACAAAATCAGTTGAACTGTAGGAAAAATGGAACTGGTAACAGCCGCTATGATCTGATTATTTACCATGTAGGTTCAAAATAGGGACAAAACTGATTTGTAATATGCTGAAAATGAACAAGACAAGGACAATGGAATTTCAGAGGCTGAAGTCGTCAATACTACTACATGCCCCTAACTCTCATGAACTTATTAACTAGTCCCCTTAAATACAGAAAAAAAAGTCAAAAGTAGCATAAAGCCAACTAGAGCTCTCGGTCCAGTCATGCCTCAGGGTCCTTGGGCACATTAACAGCAGGGGTATCAAACCTGCAGCCCACAGGCCAAATGCAGCCCATGAAGCTCTTCCATCCAGCCCGTGACTGTCCTCCACAAGACCACACTCTCCCTAAGAGAGGAGGTGTGGCAGTGTCTCCCCCACCCAGTGCTCCGCAATACTGTGAGAGTGTCAGGTCTCACAACATCACAGAGAGCTGGGTATGTGAGACTGCTCTGCTGAGAGACCACAGTTCCTCCCTAACACAGAAAGAGAGGGAGAGAGAGCTATCATAGGGTGCAGTTTGCATACACGGCAGTCTGCGATGTCATGAGAGTGCCCCAGTGTTTCAATTCCTGGTATGCAGGGCCCACCTGAAGTACATTTGTCAAATCCGGCCCGCCACAGCAAATGAATTTCACACCCCTTATAAACACAATCTTCCACCTAAGCTATCCATTTACTCTAACAAAAATTATTTGACTGACTAAACCTCAAACTTTATAGATCAGACTGCACTTGATGCAGAAAATTAGAGTTAAGGGTTAAACAAAAAAAATTTTTTTTGAAGAGCAACTGCGTAATTTCTACTAAAGATTTTTTTTTAAAAAAAAAAAAGAATAAGTCTCTCTCAATCCTTGACACAGGTCAGCAGGTGAGGCAAAAAGAAAGAAGGTTAAAATTCAAGTAGATGTTTTCAATGACTGCAGCTTATTGTAGAAAAAACTCCCAAAACTTTATGTTTTACATTAGACTATAAATAAAGCTATGCTAGAACGTACTGTAACAGCAGAGATTTTTGCTGCACTACTGAGGAGAATATCTGTTGCAAGGTGGAAGTCCTGGGGGGAGGGTGTTTAAATCCGAAAAAGTAGGAGTCTCTGATAAACCACTGAAACATAATGGTATTATTTCTGTAATGTAGAAATTCAATTAATTAGTCAGTATTCTATACAGTTTGGACCACCGAGGAAATCTCAGAATTAACAATGGGGAAAACAACAGGTTTTTTTCCCCTTTTAGTCATGAAGTGCATATTAATTTTCAGGTATGATAAAAATGAGAAGATTGTAAAAGAATCAACACATTTGCCATTAAAATGGTAGCATCATGACATATGAAAATTAAATATGAAGACTTTTAAAAAAAAACAGTGTTTTTCTATTCTATGTGAAGTGAAAAATAACCCTATTTGTGGTTCAAGAGAAATTCAGTTGTCAATACTGTTTATCAATCCAATTACTCTACTTTCCACTACACAGAAACACACATCCTTTCTCCAACTCCTGAACAAGTCGAATGATACCAGTTCCATTTTCCATGTTCCCTAGCAAATGCAGTGGCTGAAACTGAAGGATTCAGTCACTTTGAACTGCATTCCAATTTAGAGACAACTTTATCCTTGTAGTAGCATGCATTAATACAATGCTTTCTTCTTTAAAAACATTTAAAAGAATGAAAAAAAATTCTTCATCTAGACTCTAATTTCAGTGACAGGAGCCGATTTGCAACCACTTTGAGTTGAAAAAGATAGCCATCATATGTTTTTACCTCGTTTTGTTAGCAACAATAGCATACGTTTCCAATGAGTGTTTATAAACTTGCCCCAAAGGAAAACAAGCGCACAGCACACACTCAGCATGTCTGCTGCAGGCAGTGTTTGCCATGGAATACACGATGCATGCAGCAATACTGCTGCTGACTTGTCTTGCTGCAAAGCCACTTTTTCCCATCTTAGATTTCAACCCTTCTACAAAGGGAACTCAACACCACATGCAGCAGAATGCAAAGTATGAACATGTCATGGATCCAGCCCTCGACAAAGGCTTTCAGTAAAGTAACAAACCAACCTGACTGTTGAGGCAGGTATCAAAGTTCTAAAATACATAAAATAAACGTGATCACCCTTCTGCAGAATTCAGTCATACGAATTACTTCTGTTAAAGTTTTGTCGCAAATGTTGAAGTAAACATTAAAGGAGTTCTTCTAAGTAGTACTTGGGTGAAAAACCAAAAGCACTAGAATTTAGTACTTTACATGTCAGTCTGCATTGGGGCAAGTATACCAAATAGTGATCATAGCCTTCATTTAAAATACAGTAAAGCATATACTGCCTAGAAACCCAAAAGATGCATTTTGCCTTCATTTTTGTGGAAAAATTATTTAAAGATATTATTTGTTAGCACAAAGCTAAAGGGCTGGTAACACCAACACTGCCTGAGGACACCAGTGAACAACAATACTTCAAACTTTAATTATAAATACTACCAGGTTTAGGGTGACCAGAGTCCCAATTTTAAAGGGACAGTCTTGACATTTGGGACTTTTTCTTATACAAGTGCCTATTACCCCTCTGTCTTGATTTTTGACATTTGCTATCTGGTCACCCAGCCAGGTTCCAAAACAATTTAAAAGACAGTGAAATTTTGAAGGGAATAGGTATTCTCCTACAGGGCCTAGCTGCACTGTATTCCCATTATCAGGGATCCCCCAGTACATTAGTAATGAGGGACAAAATGGCAAACTAAACTAATATTGTTTAATACAATCCCAAGAGCTTTCTCTTGCTATATATTCTCAAATGTATTCATATATTACAACGCAACTGTTAAAATATGCATAGTTTTGTGAAGTTTGTTGTTTTCCTATAATACCTCAAAAACATGGGAAAAAGCAGCATAAGGGTCATGTCAATCAAAAGAGCAGATCATTTATTTTCTGCCCTTATACAAAGAACATCCAAATTTGGAATGTGCTTCTGACAATACAACCGTGTTGAAATGTTCAGAAAGCTCTTCAGTTACACCAGGAATAGAAGAGTGCAACTCTTTCTAGTTTACAGGTAGAGCCAATAGGCTTCCGCCCTACTTATCTTCTTCCTTTAAAGTGTGACTTGGAGGGTTAGCCACCTATGAATTCATGAAGTTACTGTTATGAATAACAAACTTCAACATATTTTATGTCATTCTATTTTGGTGTTCTATCTCAAAGTATATTTGAAGTCAGTGAGACATCTGATACATAAATAGGATCCTTGGTTGAATGTGTCGTATTTAAACACACTTTTTTCTAAGTTGCCAATACTTTAATCTTCATTGGTCTTGTTTTAAAACTTGAGACTATTTTTTCCATTTCCAACTTCTTAAGAAATTATCTACCAAAAAAAATTATTCCCAAGAATACAGGAATTGAGAATGCAACTAGAATGTCAAATAATCATTAGAAAAACTGGAACTGAGCCCTGGAAAATAGACCTTTTCCAACTTAAGCATTCTCTTTTTGATTTAGGATGTAATTTATTCACCATACAGACACATTAGGGCACTATTCAGATCTGATGGCTCAGATACCTGTGCTTTACCAGTGTTTAACACCACCACAAATATTGTTTACTTAGGTGTTGTTACAGTAGTCTGTATTTGCACATGTAATATATTGCAAATATAATAAAAACCTGAATATTAATGAGACATAGCTACGTTTTTCTTAAAATTATTTTAGAATTACAATTTTATACAATATAAACAGAAGTGCGCTTTTGATGGGATACACACTCACAGCCCATATATGCAAAAACAACAGGTCTGCAAGTATGTTTCGCGTTTAGATCCTTTCGGATTAGAGTATGACAGATCATTGTCAGAAACTAAAGCCCTTTGAGTTATTCTGAATACCACCTCTACTCCAGATCAAGTAGTAGTAAAAAAAAACAAAAACTATACCACAAATATTTCTCCATAAAGCCAAATAGATTGATACAGACCAAACAGTTTAACACAGGGCATTTCTTGTTCTCTTTCAGGTTCCATACTTTACACATTAATAGTCAGATGGAATCCTATGGTTTGCAAATGAAAGAACCTGAAGGACCCAAGTATTTTAACTTAATATTTGATCAGTGCTGGAGTTCGTAATGCAAATCAAGAAAGAATACCTATTTCTCTGCACTATTTCTAAAAGGACTGATGAGAATTTCCAGTTGGTCATGGCACCAGTTCACTTGCTGCCTATTTGTCCCAGGTGCTGATATCCCTTTTAGGCAGTGAAGCAGTGTTATTTTCAGAGCCTCTTCTCTATAAATTGGAATAATTTGGTTCTTTCTGAAAATAAAAAGCAACAGGAAAGCAGGCAGTGCAAACAGGGGATGCAGTGCCCACATAGGACAAATGTATGCTGCCAAATTCACAGGCTAGTAGTATCAGGAAAAGTGGGACTGCGTAGCAAAGAGCATCCCCCCGTGTGCAAATTACTTCAAAACTTTGTTTTACAGCTACTGAAAAGGAAAGAAACATTGATGTCCTGATTTGCCAGCCTTGGCCACATTATACATTTCTACATACCATAATCCTGGGAAGTCAAACAAGACTTTTAGCCTTTACAGTAAATGTTAAAGGTTGGGGGGAACAAGGGTGTTGCTGGCGCCGGGCCTACAGGCTCATGCCCCAAGTCCTGGCGCCCGAGCCCTGGGTCCACTGCAACGCTGTGTTTGCAGTGCTTGAGCCCTGGGTCTTCTCCTGGGCCAAGGACACTCCTGGGGTAGTGGTGGAGGGGGCAATCACTGCTTGCCATGGAGCAGAGTTCCTGTCTTTAAATATAGCTTATAGGGAGCTAATCCTTGTCCACTTTCCCACAAAAGTCCTTCAGTTCTACAAGGATTCTCTAACCCTCAAAAAGAAAGAAATGCCATTCTACCAATATTTAAAACATTGTGGCTAGCTTACAATGCCAGTCACATCACACAGTGGAAATTGCAAGATTTCAAAACACACCTATGTAAGACACCTTTTTGGGCTTTTAGTATTCCAAGCATCTGCCCACGAACAGCCACTACACACAAAAAGCCATTAAAGAATCTTCTTGTGTTTCAGAACCTAGCATGTGTGCCATGCAAGTCCACTACGAGCTGTTCAGAAAATTCCTTGTGACATAAATGAAAATCCAACACTCCACAGAGGGACGTTTGAGACATTTATAGGCAGAATGGCCCTCAGTGAATACTCTTTAAATACCTTATATTTTACATTTTTGGCAATAGTTGACATTTTCAGAAAATCAGAAAGATACTACATACAAAATTTTCAGCATCAACCCTGATGTTGCCAAAGGTTTAAAAGTTAAAAACCAGAACTTACAAAGTGGCTGCAAACCTGCTTTTAACACCTCACATGTTAACCTTGGGTTTCTACTTTTCTTCTTTTAGTATTACTGATGTAAAATCAAAAACGTGACAAAAAAGTTAAGTTTTCAATCAGTATAAATCCACTATTTAGAAAGAAAAAAAGAAAGAAAAAAAGACTTATGAAGAAGTCTGAAAACAAGACCGACCTATACCCTGGGTGAGATTGGTTGGGTTAAGTGTCTCTTGCACTATTTGTCTTCACTATTGACAGACACTGTCACAACCCACCACACGATGCCTGTCTCTGAATGGCGGAGCTAGAATGCAAGTTAAGTGTATTAATAGAGAAAACAACTAGCATCCCAGCAAATATAATAAAAGCAATCCAGTTAACCAGTTATTAAAAAATAGTCATGTTGATTCAAGGCAGGCTGGTTATTTTCATTTACATTAAGCCCCAAACAGTTTCAACTGCTTTACATTCACATGCTGAAATGAGCAGTGCTTTATACTTGGATTAAATACATCATTCAATCTGTTTTTATAGTAACACCACCCATCATTTACACTCAAGTTTAGAGATGCAAAAATGGTAATTTCTTACCTGGAACTTTTTGTTAGTGGTTCTCATCCACCAATTCAGTTAGTAGGTTTTCCCACTCAGAGTGGTGTCAGAGGCAATCAAACAAATCAGAATTCTACACCTCCTCAGCTGCTCCCTCTTCCAGCTCTCACCTTTCATTTCCCCAACTTTCCTGATGTAACCAAACCATCTTAAGGGGAATAACTGTGTAATGTCTTGACTGGTGGATCAGAATTACGAAAAACATCTCCAGGCAGGAAATGATCTCTTCTGCTCCTCATATCTGCCAGTTCCTTCCAAAAACGTAGTAATGTTGTGATGGGATTAAGTAAGGTTTTCATACCACTATGATACGGCATTTCCTCCCCCCATACAAGGTTTGCCCTCTTTTTCCTTTGTTCGTTGTTGCATTAGTCTTATTATACAAATGGTGCATATTCACAATGAACTGATGTCAAAGCCTTCTTCATGGGTGGACTCTACTGGCTATACATCAGGCCAAAGAGAAGCCTGAAAGCTACTTTGGCCTAGCACAGAAATGGGAATTAGATACCTAAAAGTATACTATTCCTTCCATTGCATTTTTAGTGCTAACAGGCCAACAGAAGTTTCCATAAAACAGAAAGAGTGTTAATGAGAAACTTTCCTTTCACTGACACTCCCTATATGTACCCATACATTAATCACATTTACACACAGATTCAGAATAAAGAGAGAACATCCTTTTCTTAATTGCCACCATGCTACTTAGACACTGGCCTCTCCTGGCCTGCTGAAATTATCTTCGTGATAGTGTGCGTCTAAAAGTGAAATACTGGGGAGTGAAGTTTAGAAATAACTTGATCATAGATTGCAACAGTCCACAGATGCCCCAGCATGCCAGGCACTGTACTAACACATAGAAACAGACCCTGGTCTAAAAAGCTTTAAAATCTTTATTTAGTTCAGAATAAAAAGACAGAAGCAGCTGACATTCCTTGGCTGAAACTGCTATAGACAGTTTTTCCTAAACACTGGGCATTCTCCGAGGTGAATCCCCCTTCCTGCTCCACCCACTGAAACATTATGGGAAGACACTTCCAGTTCATTAATCTGCTTTCTTGTGATAAAGCAGATGGCTTTCTGTCAAGCTAACTATGAACTGCAAGAACTGAAAGTTTTCTAAGACTCTGGACACCGGACCAAAACCAGAGTGAGCTTTTTCTCTCTCTCACAATCAAATCACAACAGGCCATCATAGTTATTACCTTGGAAGATTCTGGTATCTGCTTCCACATCAAAAAGGACGGACCAGTGACTGACATGGGCAATGAAGCTCATCTAGAGTAAATATGAGAATTTTCTGCTATTGCCATATGGGAATAAGCATAAGAATGAATGATGCTCTGGTTCCAATTCTGCAAAAACTCAGTTTCCATTTTCAAACTTATTTGCAATTAATGGACTTGGATATTTTAGTATGATTGTCACCCAAAAGCTTCTTCAGCTTTATGGAAGGAGATAAAACTAACCTACCCCCTTAGTGTATGACTGCAAGACTGGACAAATGACTGTCTGGATCTTACATTAACAAGTGGGCAGCAAAATATTTTCAGAATTGAATGTTCAAAAATGATGTCAAGTATTATGGAGTACCCTGAGGCAGCAGGGCAAACTAAGTTACCTCTCTACACCTGCCTCCTTATATTCCTTTTTGAAGAAAGGAGCAATCCATATCCCCCCAGCTGTACTATACAATTAAGTTTTTAGCAAATACTGTATTTGTTTCAATTATCATACTCCACAGGGACAAGCTTTCAAAGATTCAGAAGTATTGCTCCTTCTGCTTAAGTGAATACCAGATTCTACCTGCTCCAAAATATGTCACATCTCCAGGATGGTGGCTGATGGAACCCCACAGATGGGGGTGTTGGGGATGCATACTCATAAGTCTTTGGGGAAAAATCCAACCACTCAGTTCTATGCTATTCTTCCTCACAATACCAAATCATTCATTTTTGTATATTGTTAGTGCAAAAATATCACTCAGCCTGTCTGATTACGTTCTACATGTGGCAGATGCAATTTACGAGCGTTTGGCAAACAAGCTTCAGGCTTGTGGCCTTGGTGCCCCTGTGCTTACTGTAAGAATACAAATTGATTCTTTTATAAGAGATAAAGTTGAGATAGGAATTAAACTCCCAGAAAACCCATAAAATGCTTGAAGGTTGTTCCTAATGGTGGGAAGTTTAAAAAAAAAAAAAAAAAAAAAAAAAAAAAGGAAAGATCTGTTCCCCAAGCAGCAAAATGGGAACAACAGCCCAAAAAGACACTGGAAAGGATGCATTCTTTACTCCATTTCAAGGATTTGCAAATTCTCCTTTATTAAGATCCTACTGAAGGGAGAAAGGAAAACGACTATAGCTGGGAGACAAGACACTCCCTGGAGATGTTCTGTGTAAGAGCAGAGAAGATTTTATTGTAACATTAATTCAGAGAACAGGTTCACCCTTCACATTTACCTTTCAAAAAGCAAGACAGCTTGAAGTGCTTAGGAACAAGGACTCTTGTATTTGAAGCATTCCAAATAGAAGATGACAGAGAGTTTTTGATTTATTACTAGAAAGGAATGTTAGAGAGGAGATTTCAATTAGCATTTTGAACAGGAAGATAAAGGTTTGTTTAAACCAATTTTCTAAAAACCCACGTCTTCCAAATGTGAAAAAATCTCAAGAAATACACCTGAATAAATTGGGCACCCTCTTCTACAGAAGTCTGAAAATGCTAATGAGAGGAATATCAACAGTCTGGGTTCCTGGAGTGCCAGCTACTGATCTATGCAAGTGATCAATTCCAACTATAGCCTAGATTAAGACTGCATTACCTAAGTCTGCAGTCGAAAGATCCTAAAGAATCATTATACATCTTTCCTGTTAGTAACATGCTTGCACTGGTTCACATGATGCTCTTTTTCCTGCCTTCTGGATGAAGAAGCTCCCACATGCAGCAGTCTATACAAAGAGCTCTCAATGCTAGTCTTCAGTGTTGGTGCACAGAGGGAGTCCCTTCTCCTCCACCTAGCTCCTGGAAGTGTGATAGTACTTGGAGCCTGAGAAAGAAGCTGAGGATATCAAGGTTGCAGAACAAAATTTGATTCCTAGTTTGTTCTACTTGCCTGATTGACATTCAAAGAGTGGGTAAAACTCCTCACCTGAATTGATGAATGCGAGATACACATTTCATTGTTTATATTAAAATCATCAAATGTGTTGATGAAAATCCAATCATCACAACTCAGTTTTAATATTTTTAAATTGACCTGTATGTTATAGAACATATGTTAAATGGTAGAACTAGAAGTCTGTTACTGCTGGGCCATCCTACCCTAAAACAGTCCATCCTGTTCCTCCAAATATCTGAAAAGCTAACAGCAGCAAGCCTTTCATGCAACACATTTACGCAAAACAAAACCTCAGATCAAAGTACCTGATGGAAAAAATTTACAGCCACATACTGTGTCACTGTATGGCTAGAGAAGCAGAAAACAAATTATGTTAAATCTTAAATGGAAGGTCTAAAAACTTCTGATGACTCCCTAATATTTAATCATCTCATTGTTTCCAATAAAGTGTAGCTGCAGCATTTTATTTGGTTTTTACACTACATACTAGAGATATTTCTAGTTAACACCATCTCTTAAATGACAGCAATGTATTGAAATGGACTTACCTACAGTGATGTGGGTCTGGACTATAATATTACCAAAACACATTGTAGTTTTAGGATAAATAAGATGATACACAAAAGATTTACACAAAACACTAGAAAGATTTAGGAACAAAACAGGCTTATGATATTGGAATTCAAAGATGGCAAGGTGACCTTCCCTCTCAACTTCACCATTTCCATAATGTCAGTCAGTTGAATGGATGCGTGTGCTCTTTTACTAACCACTTTTCAAAACAAACAGGCAAGATGAGTGAGAGACCAATCTTGGTTTTGGTTTTGGTTTTTTTTTTTAATTATGTATATAAACACACATGCACACCCCCTAACATCTACACTATGCTACAGTTTGTGTCAGCATAACTTAAATCTTTTAGGGATGTGAAAGCCACCTGCCACTTCCCTCCCAAGCCATGTTAAGTTACAGCAACATAAACACCCGTGTCGACAGCAGCCGATCAACAGTAGCCCTTCTCCTGCCAAAACAGCTTCTGTTGCTTGGGGTGGCTCGCGTAGTTAAGGAGAGCTCCCATCATCTTAGAGTGGCTATCTTAGACAGCTTTACAGCCATGCCACTGTAAAGTCCCTAGTATAGCTGTGCCCTTATTCGTGTCCCCCCCCCCCCCATCGCCCCCTTTTCTCTCTCTGCAGCACACAAGGCGGCCCAGGCTGACCTCCCCCCATTTCCTGTTTACAGATAGAAGCCTCATCCAGGTAGACTACTTATACTGCAAAAGTCAGAACCCAGTGTGCCAGCTGCCTGAAGAGACTACAGCAGCTTTTAAACAACTGGGGAGGACAAGAGCAGTGCACTCGGAAAGAAATGGTGCAGCGCAGAGGACGACTGCCTCCTTCTAAAGGAGGAGAAATAATGGCCTTCTGACTGAAGCACGGCTTCTCTTGGGAATCTGGAGAACACTGGAGTATTGGGGCAGGGCAAGGGGCAAACTCCTCATTCACAAGAACAGAGGGAGAGCTGGACAAATGTAACCTACCACAACTGGGAGCTAGAGTTTCCCTTGGAATAAGAGACTCAGCTCCTCCAAAATATTCAGGGCTCCAGCCTACTAAATCCAGCCTTCAATTGCTACATTTCCCCTGCCTCCACTGCAGCTAGAGTACTGTGCTCCCCTCCCTCTGGAGGTCTGGTTAAGGGGAATGAAGGGCAATGCACCTGAGCATTCCTAACTCAGACAAATCCAGCATGCTCGGAGAGGGATTGTTGCTGTGTGGCAAAGAGGACAAGAGACTCTGACTTCATTTCATTTCCCAGTGCCAGATCAGAAGTCTGTGTGGAAGGAGTGCAGCAGAGAGCCACTGGCAGCTGTACAATGGCAGAAGAATCATGGGGGAGCTTGTGTCAAGACTAGTAACCAACACACTGGCATCCAAGGCAGAAGCTCTCACTCACTTCTCTACTCTCTCCTATTATTTGTGGAGGGGCCTGTTTCTTCTCCGCCAAGCTTCCAAAAGGGGCAGTCACAAGTCAGGCCCATGACTTACCAGACAAACCCAATCTTTGAGACAAGGTGGTGTCTGTCCTGGCACTGGCCACTGTCAGAAGACATAGTACTGGAGTAGATAGACCATGGCTGTTCTTAATGCTCTTCCCCTGCAACCTCCAAAACCGTTCCAAGTTTGCAGGAAGACGACACACATTCCACCTCATTGTACTGGTCTGTTTCATTCTGGGGGGAAACTCCCCATGCTGCAAGCTTTTTTGGGGACAGGCCTTCTCCCAAACTGCATCAGGCTTTTTTTTTTTTCTTTCCTTTGATGTTGTGATGTAGGCAAAGTGGGGAAGAACACTGCCACTGCCATCTATTACACAAACTGTACATTCACTTGCACTGTATGTTATACCAATCTTTTGACTAAAAGAACAGTCTGGCATTTTCACAGGTGATCTTAAAAAATTAGTCACTGAACTGGCACTGAAAGTCAATTAGATACGAGCAACTAGTTCCCTTGGGTTCCTTTGAAAGACCCCTGTCATAAGCTCTCTGGGGCAAAGGCTATAACATTTGGCATGTGTGGCATTGCACAAAGGTTCTGAAAACTAGGTTTCACAGTACTAACGCCACACTAACAGTACATTATTGGTTTAAAATACCAAGATTCAATTCCCCTGGCTCCCACTTTTATGGCAAGTGACATTAGTAATGAGACCCACACTCAAATTTTATAGTAAGTTTGAACATTCAGTAAAGGATTGATAGACTCTTCACAACCCAGCAAAAATGCAAACAAGGAGTCCTGCGGCACCTTTAAAGACTAACAAGTTTATTTACTGCATGAATGTATCATGATAAATAAATTTGTTACTCTTGAAAAGTGCCACAGGACTCATGGCAAAGTTCCTCCTCAGATTTGCCAGGTAACACTCTTCTCCCTCTGGCAAAATAGTCTTGATGTAAATGCACCCCACTTTGAGCAAGCCTTTTCCTACTCCCACCCTCTCTCTCCGTCTCTTGGCCACAGTGTTCCAGACAGCCTTGGTATGGTTGGTGTAGCACCCCTCTGTCCCACAAGAGTGGGTGAGTCTGTAGACCTGTGAGGTCCAGACCACAGGCAGTAGCTGTTCCCAGTGTCTTCACTAGGATTACAGGGCAGGGGTGTGAGGGTTACAGTGCTGGGGTCAGAGTGTGGGGTCAGAAACCTGCCTGAGTTTGCTCTGCTGCTCTCCTCCTGGGAAGGAGCACTATCTTCTGGCTTTGAGAGAGTGTCTTTTCTCCTCCTCATGCAACTACCCTTTTGTAGCCCTCTGGCCTGACTTCATCACAGACTCCTTGTTTGTCTTCCTGAACTAGACTAACAAGGCTACCCCTTTGGAACTTTACAATCCAGTACGATACTTTTGATCCACTTCTTAACTTCACCCAAACAGGCTTCTCACAATGCTGATGCAAAGGAAAGTGCCATTAAAGGACCTCTTTTGGTTCAGCATTCACAAATAAACCTCTGACCTACATTATTTTCTTTCTTCAAAGTAAAGGACTGCCATTGCTGCAGTGTAAGCTGAACACAGCTAACACGTTCTCAGCTTCTGGACTGGCAGCAGATACCCAGCAGTAACAGACATGTAGCTCTGTTTATCTGAACTCATATACTCAAACATTGTCACAGTAAACAAACATAATCAGCAGTTACAATATCGTGGAGTTAACTGGAACAGTTTCATTTAAGTCCGTTTTTGCACCAGAGCTCAGTTGCTTGCGATACCTTTGAACCAGATTCACTGAGAACTGAGCTAAAAATCTTGTGTGTTTTGGAGACACACACTGGAATAATTTGAAATCAAACAATTTTTTTAACACAAGTGACCACTTTGCATAAATCTAATGAATAGCAAGTGTTACAGTACACAATTAAATCCACTAGTGATCAGTGCTGTAAAGTTTCACTGCCAGGTTTAAAACTTTTCCGGCACCCAACCAGGAAGTCTGTTTACTGCACCATGCCCTTCTGGGGCATGTTTTTATATAAAAGGTTAATGCAAATGAACCTGTGCTGAAAGCTGCATTAATGCGGCAGCCAGCACCCCCACCTCAAACATGAACTTTCCAGAACATCAAGTGAATGTCAGCACATTATATCATATCATTGGAAAAGCTGCTACCCATTAGTGAATTGGTATAAGGCACAGGCAAGCACAATGACTGGCTTGCCTTCTTGTTGAAGTGAAGCTGCTTACTCATCTATGCAGCTGACTAGACAGTTCCAACTGAACAAGCCAGTGGCACTGTGGAAAGCGCAAATCCAAACTTTATCCTTAGCAGCAGACTAACTTTTCCTTATTTAATTTTTAAAAACAATGATCAATAAAAGGGGTTTTGTGCTTCAAGTTTAAAACATTGTGCATAAGGAGATGATTTTAGTATTTTATGAAGTTTAAGATAAGTAAATTTATTTTACAAGATGTCACTTCTAAATCGGGTACCTAATTTAAATCTGATTTTCAGACTTAAACAAGTTACATTTATATTTTAATACACAAAAAGTTACAGAACATGCTACAACAGAAAATATATTTAAGTGTGGTATAATCTTGGGAACAACTTCAGGCCATACAAGAGAACATGATATTTCTTCTTCTTCTAACACCCTGATTTAAAAAAAATAATAATAATAATAATAATAATACTCCACACACACCTCATGGACAAAAATGCCATCTCACATTCCATTTTTTATTTGAGGTGTAATTCACTGTTTCATGGAAGCAGTTCTAAATTGGTGCCTACCATATTAGAAGTCAGAGTGCATTCTAGGAGCTAGTACATGCCTAGAGCTGAAGACTGCACCAGTAGGAATAGTACAGTATTAAATTTCTTGGTTTTCATTATATTGTGCATATCATACAAGTATGATTCAGTTAAAATTTATTGTAACATATATCACTTAGTTTAAATGTTAGATGTCTCCTAGAATGAGCTCTCAGTTATTTTTTCACGATTGTCTCAGATTCCAAACTTTGCCAGCACTGTTCACATTGGCCAGAATACTATACATCTTAAGGATATAACAGAGCAACATGGAATGCTTACCAGCAGCAACTACAGCTGGAGGAGGCGAACCTGCCTCACCACCACTTGTTTGGCTCATGGATGCTACAGGTGTTTCTCGAGAGGGTGGTAACTGCAACTCCTTTGGGAGGAGGTCATAGACAGATTCTGTGAGGAAAAATGGATAAAAATGGGTTTAAACATTTCTATGAGCTGTTACAATTTATAAACATGCATTAGAGTGAAGATTTTAATTTGAAAATATCGACCCTTAGTGTGGCATCTGAAGAATACCACCACAAGAAGTTGAGTAGCAAATTTCTTGGAGATAACTGACACACACAATCAATCTTAAAAAAAACCCACAAATTTAAGACTGAGCAAAGTCTGCATTTTCCCTTTCAAGGCACAGAGTGATATCTATGAACTGGCAACACAGAGGGGTGCCCTTGAAACAATGCAGATGATGAACCCCAGAACAAAAACTACCTGAGAACTGGACAGAAAACTACCCTTAGTATTCAGGCACTGGAAATATTTTCCAATGGAAAATAAACTAATCTGTAGGAAATAACGTAAAACCTTCATATTTAATGCATCTTTGTCATCATAACCAGAATGATGGTCACAATTTAAAAATCACCTCTTTTGCCACCCTCTGATAAAAAGAAACCTATCCAAAAAAAGATTCTATAAACTGAAAAGGTATGAGGAAAAGAGACAAAGCTACTGGAGCAGGAGTGGACAAAACTGGCTCACAGCTAGGTGCCAGCAAGTTTACTTTTGATCACCAGAGAGTGCTCCTCCACTATACTTCTGCAGTGGAACTAGGCAACAGGCTACTAAAACTCATTGCCATGACAGCCAGAATCATTGATTTGTCAAGGCCTGCACTAGAGATGCTGATATTACCAATTTATTTTATGTGGAAGGGCCTCAGATATCATACTAATATGTGGCAGTATAAATCTTTAAGTATTTTTGTGACTATCTGTTGTGAAAAAACTTCTGGCTGATACACAACACAAGCCTGACAGAACCACAAAGTTTAAGATGTTAAGTCACCTAAACCACATTCACTCTGCTTTTCCATGTTTCCTGATGACTCAAAAGGTAACCTATTCACATATAATCATGATTATTTAAAATGAGCCCCATAATAAAAGTTGCCACTGCATTCATACAGTAAGAATATTCCACAAATCTACTTTACTGTACATTTATCAGCACATTTTGCAAAGCCAGAAACAAGGGTCTTCACTAAGATATTAACACCAAACTACACAGCCAGCTCTTAAAAGTGATGTGCAAATGCATCTTATTGTTTAATAAGCACAGATTCAGCATACAAATACTCTGATGTACATATGCAAGTGGAGTTTACATGTACATACCAAAATACCTGAAAATCCTATCTTTACATGCATCAGCCAGCATAGTGCAAAATTCTATGTGTATGATTGAAAATCTGTCTGACAACACACCACCATGCTGTCCAATAAAGTCTAATACATATTTGGACTTGCATATAATTTCTTCTGTAAAAGAAACTTTATTTAAACTATTAAAATACAGGACAGACAATGCAACTGACTAAAACCTGTATCCATAGTCAATTCCGCAATGATTGACAGACATGTATGTTTATGGCAAAAAAAATTTGGCGACTCTAACCTTGAATAAATTAAAATAAAATGATATGTCAATAGCTTTTCACATCCTCAACCTCAGAAGCTCACTAAATGGGGCAGAGGGAAGAAACTCTCACTGATTATTTGGAAGGTAAATGGCCAGTGTATAAGAGAAAGTTAGGGTACATCTACACTACACAGTTAAAAATCAACTTAAATTAAGTCAACATCCAGCCACTGAATTGTGTTGGTGGAGTCCTTACTAGCTGCTCTTGGATCACTGCAGACAGGTAATAACGCCACAATGCAATTAGACATGGTGGTTTTGGGAAGGGCTTGCAATGCCTCATTGAACCAGAACATTATCAGGTAGAATGGGAACACAGCACTGACCTCCCATGATGCAGTTTCCTCCTTCTCCTGATAGCAGCAGAAAACAACCCATAATTCCCCCCCACACACCCTGAAAACCTGGCTTCGCTGAATGTATGGCACAGCCCAAGAACCACCAACTCCACTTAGCTATCCCCTCCCACTGTGAGCATTACATGTACCTCGCACCTTCTCCTGAAGTATCTCCAGACATCTGTAGTAAACTGAGCAAGTTTTTCATATATAGTGTGGTCATAATTTGAGAAGCGAGCTGAATAATTTGCTACTCTCATTAGGATTGTGGAACATGAACAAACATTTCTTCCTAACAAATCAAGTTGCTTCCAGTCCTTATCCTGTCTGGTTGACTTGTAGTTTGCTCCCTCCTCTGTTACCTGCACCTGTCGGCAGGGAGCTTGCCAGTGCGTGTGTGAACAAAAATTCCATCCTTTTAGCCAGGACGTAGTATCTCCTATCATCCTTTCTGTTTGTGGGAGGAACTGTAGCGGGTGTCTCCCATATGATGCTGGCTGGTTCCATTGATGCATCATCATCCATCAGGAGTGAAAAATCAAAGACGTGCAGTATGTAGAATTTTTAGCAATTTGTGGTGTCACTAACATCCTCCAACAGGATCTCTAGCCCCGTGCAACCCTTTTGAAGAGGTTATTAAATTGTCTTGGGCCATCCACAAGAGTGGAGGTAGATTGAATCGTGGTGAGAAGTGGTTCTTGCTCTCCAGTTGTCTCTGTTTTGCTTCACCGCATACTCCACTGCCTTAGAAGAAATCGTTGAGCATACCTAAATAGATGACTTATGTCTAGTAGCATGGGAGGTGGTGATTCTATCATATGCTCTAGAATGAAAGGAACAAGGTTCCCTAGGTGTGCCAATCTACTTCGTATAGCATACATGGATGACAACATGGTGAGCAACACCATGGATTTGAGGCAGGGGGTCCCCTTCTGGGTGTAGTGACCCCACTGATGGTCTGGCAGGGGAAGAGTGCTCTAAAGAAAAATGAAGCTTCCTCTAGGTCACTATTCTATGACAGTATGGCGTGCACTCATGAGAGTTCTTTGTGAGCCAACTGTACGGAAGATCGCTCCAAATCCAAATGTTGAGTGTGTGCAAGATGACGTTTATACATTCAATTCTGTGGCAGTGCTGTTGCTGGTGCAGTGTTTACCAACAGTGCCATAATGCTATTCTGTGCCAGCTTCACTGACTGTCCCACGTGCAGTTCTGATGCTCTCGGTGCACAGAGTCATTGCATTGCTGTTTCCTGTTCAGGTGCCACACTCATGGTCTGAGATGGTGCCAGTGTTCAGGTGTTTTGGGTGCCACATCTTTTTCTTGGTGCCACGTTGGAGGAGGAGTACTTAATGTTTATTCCTCAACTTCTCTCCTGGACATTGCAAATCCTGAGCCTTACAAACTGAATTGTACCCAAGGAATCGGTTGCCTCTTTGACACTGTGTCCTGCAGCCCTGTGTCTAGCAAGCACCTTTTCTTAGACGCAACTGCCTCCAGCAGCAATGACATTCTCCTTCAGGAGCATCAGCCTGTTGGTCCAAAACAGGTCTGGCAGGCTCCAACTTGGAGGCGGGCCTGAGGAACTTCTTCACGAGGGTCAGTTTCAACTGCAAGTCCCTATCCTTCTGTAACGTCATATTCAGATTCCTGCAGCGGCTGCATTTCTGAGTAACATGGGTTTCCTCTAAGTAGTGGGCTCACTATGAATCTTCATTTGAGGCAAGCATAGCTTCGTTACAAGAGGAGCACCTCAGTTTGAGGCTGGCATCTTAAGGGCTAATACCAAGGTAAGTATTAAAGAAATAACAGACTTGTTATCAAGAACAATAAAATAACAGTACTTTAAACTAAGTAATATTTATGAATATTATTCTTTCAAGGACAAGAAAATTCTTTGACTCAACATTGCATCTATGACCACAGACAGTTGAAAAGGAGCAGAGGAGAGGTGGTCATGCACATACCAAAACCATGCTGAGTCTGTACGTGCATGAGCTGGCCAAATACTGCTAAAAGCCTTCTGATCAACAATGTGGGACATGACAATACCTGAAGTGGAGCACCCACATGGGCATCATTTGAGGAAGAATATTATATTTTTATAATTCCATTCTATAGCTTATTATAAGTCTATGCCCTTAACTGCCTTAGCAGAAGCATTTAATAGATTTAAAGTATATTTGCCGCTATTTTTAAAGATCATCTTAGATCATTCACTCTCTACCATTAAATCCCAAAATGAAGGTCAAAGTTGGAAAATTTGGTCACTAAATAAACGAGCTATTCAATGTTTTGTTTTTTCCCTTCCACTCAACATTTGGCTCCCATGACTTATTTACCACACGTTATTCAAACCCTGCTCCAAATACAGATTTTTTTTTTAATTTCCTTGCAAGCTTTCCTATGGTGTTCACCACTACAGTATTCAAGTCCTTCACATCAGTGAGTTTATCTTCACAAGACCCTTGCAAAAAGAGGAGGAAGAATTATCGCCATTTTACAAAACAGAAATCCAAAGCTCAGACAAAATAAGCTCAAAAGCATTCACTAATTTTGGATATACTTTAGGACCATGTACCACTATATAACATTTTATATATTCAAAGCAAACGTCCAGTGACTTCAACTGGAGCCACTGAATCCTGTGCACTTCTGCAGATCTAACCAAGGAACTTGAGCTGGACACTAGAAAATGAGGGCTGTACCACTAAAAACTTAAGCTGAAGTGACTAATCAAACTGCCCCAGAGTTCCTATGTAATGAGGCAGACATCAAATCCATTTCCCCAGGGTAGTACTTAACTACTTTTGCCATAAGATCATCCTTTTAGCAGTCCCAGCCCTCATTCACAAAACACCTTCCAAATTCTGCAACAAATGAGGAGTGGACCTGCAAACCAGTGGTTCCTCAACTTTCCAGATCAACGTACCACTTTGAAGAGTGATTTTATCTTGTATACACCAACGTTTCACCTCGTTTGCTTACAAATTCAGACACAGAAATACGAAAGGGTCACAGCACGCTAGTACAGAAAAATTGCTTCTTCTCTCATTTTAACCATATACATAGAGAAGGCAGCAATTGAAACAATCATATATAGAGCAATATAAACAAATTTTAGTTAGTATGGACTTTGAGCGCCTTCTATGTAGCCTGTTGAAAAACTAGACAAATACTTAGAGGAGTCCACATACTCCCTGGAAGACCTCTGCATACCCCTGGTTGAGAACCACTGCTACTGTTTAATGAAGTCACCCTCACTAAAAAAACTGACACATCCCCAAGGATTATTCATCCCTGGCACTGAATGAGGCTGAGTTTCTACAGAAAAACACAGCAGCATGTAATTAAAGACTGTTTTGTAATTTCCAAAGGGGTAGCCATGTTAGTTTAATGCCTGTGCATAAAGAGCCAAGTATTTTTATTTTACAGCTAGCCTTCTCTCTGGTACCTTCTAACTTTTCAGTGTGAATGATTTCCACTATTATGTTTTAAAGCCCTGGTAGATATGAATTTAGAATTAATGTTGTGAGGAATGAAGTAACACTGACACCTTTGAAATATGCTGTCTTAAACTTGAAAAAACATTGCGAGATGATAGGCAGTAAAAACCCCACATCTAAGGTCATAAGTTATATGATCATAAATATCCAAAAATCTGGAGGTGTAAGATAGGCCACATATCCGAGCCCAACAGTCTCCAGATTGTCTACCAAACACACAACCTTGTAGGTGAAAGATAGATCTGAGCTTTTAAATGTAAATGAAATACACATACCTTGTATCCCAAAACACATAATATAGCCTGATTTGCTTAAAGTAATGGTGAAAAGCTGATCTATAACTGTTAGCTAAACAATTTGAGCTATCATGTGGGGACAGAAGACACAGTGTCCTTGCAGCAATATTAGGTCTTTAGTCTGTTTCAGCCTTTTATATTTTAATCCTCCCAGTCCATCAGCTAAACAGTGCATATCCTTGATATGTATGAGAGTGGAAAAGGAAGCTAGACCTGGAAACAAATTGCTCTTGGCTCATCTTTGTTTGTGAAGTACAAACTATCAGCACTCCAGCAAGAACCTACAAGATTTCAAACAAAATGTGTTTTGAGACACCAATCTGTGACATTTATTCACCTGACTAATCCAAGTGCAAAAAATAAATAAAATAAAAATCAAGCTCTATTTCTCAATCCAGAGTTTAAAAGATATGTTTTTATTTATTTTAAATAGCATTCCACAAGCTATGAGATGGTTTAAAAATGGTACAGAGAACAGGAGACAAGAAGGAAGTTCATGGCATAGGCCATTTTCAATGAGTGCACATACAGCATGGTTTATGCACTTTGATTTACAACAACAGAAATTACATGCATAGAAAAGACAAGCCCTTGTGGCATAAAACATTAACTTTCTTACATAATGCCATTAGTATGTATGGCACTTTACACACATGAGACTAGAGATTCTCTCCCTTTAGGAGCTTACAAACGAAACAGACAAAATACATAAAAAGGAAGCAGAAAGGAAGGATGCAACCTAAGTGACTGAGCTAAATGAGTATGTCATTGCCCATATATAACACTACCTTCCCCATCCAGAGATGAGATGTGGCTGCTGCTTCCACTTCTCCAGGCTTGTAGGCCACTGTGGGATTTCTTACCCTCTGGTCCAAGTCAAAAGTCCATCCCTCTTGAGGTAAAAAATGAGTTCCAAACAAAGTTCAGCCAAAACACAATGCTTCCTACCATCTTCTTTAGTTGACCCCAATGTAGTGTGTCCTGGCCCAAAAACATACTTTACAGGGGACAGATTACAGCAGCAATTCCTACATTACTTAAAAAACCCAAACCATGCTTTCCACGGTAAAAAGTCTGCCACCCTTTTTTGTTGTAGTTATTTCTGCCCTGATGCCAAAGCCCATCACCATTCCAACTGTGCATGCATCATCCATCCCTCTCGCCTCAGTCTTTCACAAGGAGCTGAGACTGATGGCTGCTCTACAGTCTACACTACAGTGTTCTGAGGACCAGAGTCAGCTTTTGGCTATAAGACAGTGGTAGTGTACACACTACAATGCTCTGTCCACCAACTAAGCTCCACTACTTCAGCAACAAAACCAAACCACATCAATGAAAGGCAGGACTTTCTTGCAGCAAATTTAGAGTGACAAAGCGTTACTGTAGACTGCCATAACTGGGCTTCACGAGCTATTCCACAATGCTCATCCTGACTCCTCTGCTCACTGGTTTGGATTCTGCCACCCCGTCCTGCATTCCAGCTACTCAGGCACAAACCTCTCTCTTTTCAAAGTCCCAGGAAGTTTTGAAATTGCCTTGTGTGGAGAGCTAACACAGCTACTGCCCAGCCAAGCTTGATGGCTCCTAGCAGCAAACTCATTCCTGCCTGGACTATCGGGGGGGGGGGGTCATTCTCCTGGGTCTGGGGGGAGAACCCCACTGGAACGAATCTTGCTCTTCCATGGCTGGAATACAGGCCGAGTGGGCTGCTGCTAGAAGGGAAGACTCCCTGATGTGCAGAGTCAGGGAGGGAGGCAGGGGTCGATGTTGAGGTGTCCTCTTCCCACCTCTGAAGTACAAGTGTCCAAGGTGGGGAAGGGGATGCCAGCTGCGTGCGTTCCAGCTTCTGCCTCAAGATCTGTTGCTTCCAGAGACAGCACACGCGCATGCATGCGTGCACACACACACACTTCAGCGGGTGTCTTTATGTTCAATGAAGCAGAGCTGTTCAAGCAGTGTCAATCTAGGAGGATGACCATGGGATGATGGAATTCAGAAGCCTTCACCAAAGTATGCTGTGCCTGCCACTAAGAGGCATTGTAAATCAAAGGGGAAAAAAATAACCTAAGTAAACATGTTCGTTCCAGAGGGGTAGCCATGTTAGTCTTGTTCAGCAAAACAAACAAAGTCCTGTGGCACTTTTAAAGACTAAGCAACTTATTTACTGTATGAGGTAAAGTAAACATTTCTGCGTTGGATGGTCCCAATAGACTGAACAGTAGCAGAGCTGTCAACATTTGGAGGGAAAAAAATATCAGGAAAAATTCTCCAAATAAACTATAGCATTTGAGAGCTACAAGACATTTATCCAAGTGTTTTCTGGTTATTTTAAATTTGACTAACCTAATTCAGGACTCAAAGTGTCAGGGATTTGGATTCTCATCCAAATCTCTGCAGACCCAGAATCCTTCATTCCCACTAAAATATAGCTACACAAAATGTGCCAAGCAAGAGGCAGAGGCAACTGTTCCCCACCTATCATCCCTATGAGCCTCTGAGCTCTCCATTGTGACTCAGTTAGCAGGGGTGGAAGTCAGCAGTCAACTTC
This sequence comes from Podocnemis expansa, assembly GCA_007922195.1. NCBI lineage: Eukaryota > Metazoa > Chordata > Testudines > Podocnemididae > Podocnemis > Podocnemis expansa. The sequence continues at coordinate 2,024,372 of ML682138.1, forward strand.
ACTGTGGCTTAGCACAGCAAATGCTAGTAACTGGCCACCGGCAATTCTTGGCATCAGGACTGTTGGTACCTGGAATGTGTTTGTAAAACTCAGAACCGTCTAAGTCAAAACGAAATCCATAGTAGCTATGTGGGAGTGAAAAAGTGAGCAAGTTCTTCTTATTTTAATAATGCAGTTCACTATTAAGTCACTTTAGCAACTGGCCCTAAAATTAGAGACCTTGACATAGCGTACGCAATTCTCATTATTATGTCTGCCAAGAATTCCTCAGTACAAAAGCGGTATTGCAAACACATGATTTTCGCATGATTTATCAGGAGTCTCTCAACATCTGCTGCTCTTCTTTATAGTTCCCATTCTTAGAAGCAATTAGACAAGCATCCCCCCCCCTTTTTTTTTTTAAAGCCAACTTTCTAGCCTTCACAGTTGCAGAAAAATCTTTAAAAGATTACCAGAGCGTATCCCAAATACTAAACACAGCAAGGAGCAAACAAATGCCACAAAAATTAAAATTTCAACTTCCAATTCACTACAGTGTTCTAAGACCAAGTCTACATTACAACCATTTGCCACAGCAATGTTGGCCAGGGGCATGATAAGATGACCAAGTTAGCACAGCAAAAACCCCTAATGCACATGCAGTTATCAGTAAAACAGTTTTTTCTCATGTTTCTATTCTTCTCATTCCACGCTTCCTCCTTCTGAATGGGCCAACGCCTTTTTTGAATTGATGTCAGCCAGCATGCCCACCCCGCACTCCCTCCTTGCTTTGTGCCACTAAGTGTATATCTACATTAAAAATTTAAATCAACCTATATTAATGATGCACATTCACACTTCTTCTCCTTGGGTCAGTGGTGCACATCCACCAACCTAAGGAAGCAGTGGTGAGAGCTCTGCTGGCTGCTCCCTGCTGCACAACAGACTCCCGGGATCCCAATGGGCTGCCCCCCACTCCTCACCTCCCCACTCCCCCATATAATTAGCCACTAACAGTTGATGTAAGTAACACAGCATCCATTCAGATTCCGCATCATCCTAACTATTCCAACATAAGCCCTATGCCTCTCGTGGAGGTGGAGTTATGTCGGTGTAGTTGGGCACTTACATTGGTGGGACAAGACTACAGCGTAGACACTAATTAGGTTGCCGTAAGGCAGCTGATAGTGACTAACAGTGTAGTGCAGACCGGGCTAAGCTGGCAACGCACTATATGCATAAAAAAAGAGGCTGTTTGGGCTCTACTTGACCTCTCAGTCAGGCAGTTTCAGTTCTGGATGTTATCTACTGCACCACCAGCTGCTCCTCTAGCAGTGGCAACAGGACAATGAGAATGACACAGAGCCACTGCTCCTATACAAGATGTTCCTGCTGCAGCTTCACAGTGCCATTTCTGGGCTAGGGAAACCAGCAACAATCAGTAATAAAAAGACTCCTTCTGAGGCGCTGGGGTGACCAGCAGCAGACTCAGAATTTCAAGATGGTGAAAGATAACCTTTTCTGAGATCTGTGCTCAAACTAACCCTAAGGCAGTGTATCAAACTGAGGAGCCCTTTATCTGTTGAGAAACATGTTCCCACTGCCCTTTGGAAGCTGATCACCTGTAAATGAAACTGGTAGGTAGCCAAATAATTTGGTGTGTGAAGATCAACTATTGAAGCCATTGTCATAAAAGTGTATGAAGCCATTCATTTTACTGATCACTTCTTCACCCTTCCTCCCTTGGGCTCAGAAATGCCTCAGAACAATAGTCAGCATTGGGACTCTCCAACAAGTTGAAACTGGCTTTTGGCTATTGACAGTTGATCTTAACTTTATGCTTCTATTAAACAGCATAAAATGATGCATCTGACATTAGGCAAGCATCCACTAGCACCCAAAATATAAGACTACTGTAACTGATGAGAATGAAAATACAAATCTCTTACATTTACCAAGTGTCCAACATCCTCCTTCTACTTGTTTTAAATAAGCTTAACTACTTGTTAAACTAGTCTAATGTAAATTACTGTGTGCTCTACACCAAAAGGTGAAATTTTTCAGAGCAGTAAGGAAGGTAGGCACCTGATGTCCACTAATTTTTCCATGGGAAGTGGGCATCTAACTCCTTTAGGAACTTCTGAAAAATGTTATTCTATATCCTTCCATCATCTGCTTTACTGCAAAATGTTACTTCAGAAAACACTACATATAAATTCATATAAGCAATTCTTCCAAGACAATGCAACAATGGAATGTACTATTTTGACCATGGTTATTCATTTGCATTCAGCTTTGTGCCTTCAGATACTGTCCTACAGCACCAATCTGGTTGACAATACTTTGCAATGTACTAGAGTGAAGTAAGAACCAAATTCAACTTAACTCATCATTTCCTGGGTTTCATGCTTAGTGTGTGCATAATATTTAAATTAGACTAAAACTACTTAGTTCGAACAGTTTACTGTTATTAAAGCAACTGGAAAAGGCTAGTACGTCCTTGCAGATTTCTGATCTGCACACACTGCAAATGTCTGAAATAAAAATACAATTCATTGTCTGAACTGTTTTTTAAAAAAAAACAAAGTAGTCAACAAGATCTCCTACCAACTGACCTGAATTCAGAGATTGATAAAAAGATGAGGGAAGCTATGGTGACATGCTAGCAAAATCTAGGCAGAATGTCCTGATAAGAAGCCTAGCCCTCTACCCTGACGTGCCCCCTGAATTTAAGGAGACATCTGTGAAACTGAACCAAACAAGAGAAAGAAAGCCTGCTGCCTCACTCACTCTAGGTGTGAAGTCCATGCCAATTTGCCAGCTACTTTCAGAAATACGGGCATCTAAGAATACTTTGGGACGCCCCTTGTAGTTCAACTCAGCCCTCTTTATGAGTAGATTACCTATTACCACTCAAAACAAGTTAGACATGCAACAATCAACAGCCCCTCACCATTTTAATTAGTTATTCTTAAACCTACTTTAATTTATTCAAGAAAAACATGTTTGCAACAAAATAGCTACCCAAATGTTGAACTATATTTTCCAGACCATAAACACCAAGCCTCTTCCTGTGTGCCCACCTAAGCCTGGGTTTTCCTTAGACAACAGCTTTCCAGATCCCACTGGTCACCTTGCTGCATAATGGAACACTGTCAGTTTATAGCCAGTCAACAAAAGTGACTACATTTCACCATCTCTCTCTGCATTAATGACTAGCTTAAGTCTTTCCACTTCCTTCTATATTTGAAATTTTCCTGAAGATTAAAAAGGGCCCTTTTAACCATCCCTCTTCCCCCTGTGTTGTCTTGTCTCAGAGTGAGAACAGTATGTCTCAGGATTATTCCAAATCAAACCAAAAGAAAAAAATCTGCTAGTCAGCAAAAGTAAAAGCATATATCCCATTCATAAACCACACATAGACTGACTGTGACCTGCCTCCTGTTCCATGCATCTATTCAAGGCAGTTATCAGACTCCATATTTATGGCAAGCCTCCGCAATTCCCACCTGCCTCCCTCAGCCAAACCCCTCACTGCTAGCTTGCTAGAGGCTTCCATGCCTCACACACTCAACTATTCAGACCAAGGACACAACAGGACAGGACAGATGTGTGAAAAATTAATATTTTAGATGCTGTCAAATGCCTTCAAATGCCCTTGCTCCGATTATCCCTCATTCCTAATCTCACAGCTGAGGTCAGCTGTTGCAACGCTTATCTTCTTGCCAGTTACGCTGAAAATTTTAAAAAAATGACATTTCACATGGCCACACTGACCAGAAGGAATGAGTAACATCCAAGACACCAATATGTTCTCCATCAAGGACAACCAGGATTTTGTTCTCTGGGGTAACTGAAGGCAGATACAAAGAAGTAAAGTTGTACATATTCATTCACACCAACTGAACAGTTTATAAACATTAACTATAATTTAAAAACTCAGTTTCAGAATCAACTACCATAATGGTTCACCAGAAATAAGTTACCAGGATCAAACCTATAAGCACTCTTTTAAACGGATAGTTTGCACAGCACAAATTTAAGGCTAGACTAGACTCAGGTGAGGGCACATACCATTTTCTATCTTAAAAAAAAAAAATCTACAAGAACACCAAGAAATTCTCAAATTATACACATATCACCTGTTAAGTTATGACAAGGATTTAGGAACACACCTTCAGCTGATGTAAACTGTCATGTGAGGTTTTACATCATCTGAGGATCTACCCCTTTGGTGTTTTTTTTTTTGTTTGTTTGTTTGTTTGTTTTTTAATGAAAATCTGTAAATGATCAGGTTAAGCATTCTTTAAGTCCTGATTCCTGCATGCAATGACACATTCACTTTTATAGAGAGGCCCTTAGACTTCTGCACACAAGACACTAAAAGAGAACCATCGTAAATCCTTTACTAGCATACCAATCTAAGGTTCTCATGGGTATTTGGTTTTTCCACACAGTTACATTCAGGTTCTTATCCTGTCCCCATTACCAAGGCATCAGAGTACACTTCAGAAACACAGTAGAACCTGAGTTAAGAGCATCTCAGGAATTATGGTAATTGTTTCAGAAGTTTACAGGTGAACATTGACAATACAATTTTGAAACTACAGTGCAGGAGAAAAAAGCTACTTTGAGCGAGCTTAGTTTAAAAAAATAAGCACAAAGTTTCTTTCACCTCATCAATTCTTCTTTTAGGCCCACTCCAATTTTATTTTTTTTTTGGTTTTGTTTTTGTTTTTTTTTTGGGGGGGGGGGTAGTTTATGTTAAACACAGTACTGTACTGTGAGGTTTTGGATTGAGTGGGTGAGGGTGTTTAGTTTCTGCTGCTACCTGGTTGCACACTTTGGTTCCAAATAATGTGTGTGGTTGACTGGTCAGTTCATAAGTCTGGTGTTGGTAACTCTGACATTAAACAAAACATGACTACTTCTTTTTGCAGTCATTTTACTCCTGCAGTACTGTGTGTATATTTGTCAGTGAAGGCACAGTCAAAGAAGTGTCCCCTGCACTTGGAGCAGGAAGCAGTGGTGGTCAAGGTGGTTGCCAGATCCTGTAGGAGTTCACTGCACACCACTGGATAGGCTCCAAAGAAAGCTCTGTCTGCTGCCTAAAGAAGCTTTACCTTTCCCGTGGACAGTTCTAGTATGCCCAGGAAACAGAGTGTTAACCACAGTCTTCCTCTGAGAGCGTCAAGCAATCTTTTATGGTCAAAACAGCTGTCACTTTGGAATGAAGACCCTCCTGCTAAAGAATGAGCCTCACCCTGCAACCCAGGTACAGAGTTGGACTTTACCACTCCAAGGGAATGGGGGGAGGGCAGGGGGGTTGAGATGGACAAAAAGATCATAGTCTTATTAAAGCTGCTAATGGACTGTATTTAGTGCAATTGTTGGGTAGCAGGTTGTGTGCCATTTTGGTGCCTCGCTGTCGCTCTCAACCCCAAATAACAATTTCAGTGATACTAAATACGCATAGCTGCTACAGCCCTTTGGAATCCTTTGAGAGGTAAAAACAAACAAGGAATCCTGTGGCACTTAAAAACTATAATTTATTTATTGTGTGAGCTTTTATGGGAGAAAAAGTCCCAGCATCTGACGAAGTAGGATTCTCTCTCACGAAACCTCACACAATAAATAAATCTGTTAGTCTTTAGAAGTGCCACCAAACTCCTTGTTTCTTTTATTGAACTAGATTAACACGGCTGCCCCTAAAGGAACTTGGCAACATTTCAGACGAAACAGTTTAGGAACCTATAGTTCAGTTCCAGTCTGAAAGTGATTTTAAAAGTTTTATCATCACGCCATTGACTACATCAAAGTTGCTCAGTTTACAGATTTTTTTGTTGTTGTTGTTATGGTAGAAAGGGTGTTAATGTTAACTGTACAGAACTGAGGCAGGGACAAACTAGGGGGAGATGGAGCAGAAGGGATCTGTGACTACCAAAGACCACTCCAGTGACTGGCATAGAATCCAACTTACATCATTCTCTTCTAGTGATGGTCCACATAGTCGTAGTGGATGACAACCTACAACCATTCTCACTTACTGCATGAATTCAAGTGGCAAATATCTGGCCATGGATCTAAAGGTTCCAACCTACTAATAATCCATGTGGGTGTCAATGTGTTTAGGTTTGCTTTTTTAAATCCTAGGAGATCATACACTAAAATAAATATTAACACCGCAAAAAACAAGCTCTCAGAAACTCCAAAGTGCCAGAATTAAAGGTTACTTGTGCAATTTCATGATTATGCATTATGATATAGTCTTTAATTACATGACAACATACTATTATTTCCATGGGAATGGACCAGGCTCTGGGGATGAATCAGAGCTGATCAATGAAGGAGACTTACCTGTGGGAAGGAGAAAAAGTGGTGTCTAATGGTTAAAAGCAACTTAGTGCATCTCTGGAGAACTGCATTCTATCCCTATGTCTGTCCCAAAGTTCCTGCTGGGCAAGCCATTTACACCAAACTTTTCACTGGCATTCATTAGACTTTGGTCCTCATTTTCTAAGTGCCCAACTTTAGACCCTAGGTCTAACCTGCAGACATGCCAAGCACTCTCAGCTGCAACTGAAGCCACTGTGAGTTGTGCTTTGAATGTATTAAGTGCTACATAATCCTACATACTCTGAAAAAAAAACAGATCCCCTCAACATCTCAAATTGGGTATCCCAAATTAGGATACTTTTGACACTGATTTCTGCACTTCAACTGTGTATCTATAAAATAAGAATTTATAATACTGCTCTTCTCACAGACAACCTGAGGAAGTGGGATCTTCTCCCACGAAAGCTCATGCAAAAAATAAATCTGTTAGTCTTAAAGTGCCACACAACTGCTTGTTGTTTTTTTACTGGACTAGACTAACATGGCTATCCCTTTGGAAACCTTAAACTTGGCACTTCCTAACTTTTTGAACATTTGACTTTGTAACTGTGACATTCTTTTAGAGCAGTTCTTTGCATGCACCACTTCCTAACTTTGACTCTGCTATTTAGAGAATCAGGTTTGCTGCCAAAGCTCTTAAGTTGCACGCTTAGTAGGCTGCACAGTTATTCTTAGCAAGAATCCTGAATGAACATAGGGAGGAACTAGAATCTGTTGCTACTACTAAAAGGAAGGCAATTACTCATTATGGAATTCCATGATAAAGCTAAAGCCATGTAAAAGGCAAGAAAACTTAATAGTTTGCGTAAACCAAGAAGTTTAATGACTAACTGAAGTGCATCAATTAAACCATTCTCAAATATTTATTTCAGATCTTTTGTTGTGTGTTTGATCATTGTGAGTGATCAAACATACTATATCAAAAATATCATCTAAAGAAACTGCCTGACAACTGGGTTATACATTTAAAGGCTACCACCATGTTAACTGGAACAGTTTTCCAGGTAGCTTTGGGCACCCAGACTGTATTTTAGGACAGTGACCAGGCTTTGAAGCACAGGCTGGTAGCTAATGCCCAAGGGACTTGCTACATTGTAACTCTGGAGGCATTTATACTGATTAAAATTTGACTGCAGAATCAGGACCCCTCCAACAGGCTAACAGCACTAGCACATCCTGGCCACCAGCCTTTTCAGCACCACATCACTCTCCAACTGGGTCTAAACTACAGTGACAAAAGCACTGAAAAGTTTATACTTGTGCTGCTACTGCTACCCACACTGCTGGAACAATAACCCTGCCACATGCTCGTGAAACTTTCAAGGGTCTACACGGCCATCATACACAGCCAAACCAGCCTTACTCCCTGTTTCAGAAGCAAACCCTGAACCAAAGCTGCACGCACCTGCACAGGGAAAGTTTCCATGGCTGCACCTGCAAACTTTGGGGCTATAGTTTCACCAGTGGTGAAAGAGATGTTACCGCCCTGCAGAAAAGACTTAGTATTTCGGATTAGAGAGACTTGCTGCAAACATGCCTAAGTCCTGAATACTGTATCGTTTGCACTGTTTCTTGGTGACTTACTACTTCATAGCTTGATAATGAGGAACTGCATCAGGGCTCATGCAGTAAGAGACACTACTATTTTGAGTAAAATTATTTGGAAAGAGTACTGCTAACTGGTGGTGCATTAGGACTTAATCATAGTTAAACTCAAAGTCTTAATGGCATTTAACTTTTTTAGAATCAGATTAAAGTTGAAAGATTGGTTGCAGTTTCTTAAAGTCATTAAAAGAGTTCTCTGTTTTAGTACTAACAGGTAATTAGACCAGCAATTTCTAGTTCAATGAATCTGTTACTGTGCTGTTCCCATCCTGTTAGAAAAACTGTTAAGGTTAACATTCATGATTCTGCACACCAGGGTTAGAGGAGAAATTAATTCTTTTAAAATTGAAGTTAAATAACTGACAAAGGCATGTGTTAATGGGATACTGTTTCTGACATGCTTCCAAACAGCATATAAAAAACTTTCATGGTAGTGTTTCAGATTTCCCTAGCCTCGACACTCAGAGAGTACTTGTAAGTAAGTATGGGCAGACAATACAAATTCTATGATTGTACCCAGTGTTACATATTCTAGAAATGGAGAACGATGTGATTTGGCAAGTGTCATTTAAATAATTACTATGTGGAAACAGGTTATTCACTGACATCAATGAAAGGGGCAGGAGGCAACTGCCCCCCTCTCACCCTCCTCCCAATTTTTGCAATCTACCGGTACTCACAGTTCAACAGGCTGCAGTGCCATGGCCTGTCCACCTTTAAACAGGCTTTCATACTACATCTCTACAGCTGCCACTGGTGCAGTCTAGAGCATTGCTCTGACTGTATGGTCACAATGCTGCCCCTCCCTCTGGCTCAGCTATAGGGGAAGTCTGGCCAGACAACATTATAACTTGATGTATGGGGTGACTGGTCCTGTACAGTGAAGCTCAGTGGAGTCCACTGAGAACTCAGCTCAGGGCAACACCAACTCATGCTCATACGTGTTTGTGATAAGAAGGACGACTCCCCTGGCCGAGTGAGATCCAGTGTGGGAGAAAGCAGAACAGGGTCCCTTGGGAGTGAGAGAGGAAATAGTGCAGCTCCTACACAGTCTGTAATCTCAGGCTTAAAACAATCAGCTCCTTTGAGATCCTTGAACCTACCACTAATCCTGAAGTAAATTAACTAGGGAATGATGGATTTTTCAGATCTACAGGGCATCTCCAGCAGAATGGTAACAGCTTCCAGCAAATTGTATTTAAAAAGAATGCTTCATCTCACATAAGGAACAACTAAAACTCCCACTCTGTGGTGTCCATAATTCAGCAGAAACTAAGTAAGCCAAGCAAAAAATAAATGCAAGAAGATTAAGGTCAGTAGTGTGTAACAGTAACTAAAAGATGAAGAAATGACTGCGATGCTGTACTTACCTTCCCCTCAGGAGATTTAGGTAAGGTCAGGATACACTGAAAAGAAGTCCAAACACAGAAGTTCAATTAAGTCCCTCATGTAACGGTAACACCTCCTTTGGTGAGGCCAGGCAGCAATGATGATTATTATGAAGGCATTTTACTGTTTGATATTTAATGGACACCAGCTTTTATTTCTCCCCCTCAGTGTCACTACAAGGGGTAAAGGTAAATGTATCTGGATGCCTCAACTGTGAATATCTACTTTCACTGCAAACTGGAATTTCCTGGGTTTTTAAGATTTGGTTCAGGATAGTTACAACACCTTGCTAATGTTACATTACTCAAGCTACTACATTCTCTCAGTTCAGTAACAATGTACCTTTGTCTTTAAATTTTTTTAATTTGGTAAAAATGTAATTCATACATAGAATCATAGAACCATAGGGTTGGAAGGGACCCCACAAGGTCATCTAGTCCAACCCCCTGCCAAAAAAAGCAGGACCACTCCCATTAGATCATCCCAGTCAGTGTTTTGTCCAGCTGGGCCTTGAACACCTCCAGAGATGGAGATTCCACCACCTCCCTAGGCAGCTTATTCCAATGCTTCACCACTCACCTAGTAAGGAAGTTTCTCCTAATATCCAGCCTGGACCGCACCAGCTGTAACTTGAAACCATTGCTTCTCGTTCTGCCCTCTGTTACTACCGAGAACAGTCGAGCTCCATCCTCCTTGGAGCAACCCTTCAAGTAGCTGAAGGTTGCTATCAAATCCCCCCTCAACCTTCTCTTCTGCAGGCTAAATAAGCCTAGTTCCTTCAGTCTTTCTTCATAGGGCTTGTGCTCCAGCCCTTTGCTCATTTTTGTTGCCCTCCTCTGGGCTCTAATTTGTCCATATCCTTTTTGTAGTGGGGAGCCCAAAACTGGACACAGTAAACTGGACACATATTAAATAAGAAATCCAAAGAAAAATACTACTATACGGTATAGCTAGCAATCTGAAAATATGTAGTATTAACATGTTTTTAAAAACATTGTAACTGTATGTAGAACCTATGCACCAGAGTTTAATCAACTGTAACTATATAGGAAGCCCCCCCTCCCCCTCAACTTATGTTATTCCATTATTAAGATCATTTGGGCTAAAAAAAGACTAATACTGATTCTAAATGTCTTAAAAGACCCAATTTTTCATTGATTTTAACTATAGTGAACTTCCTTATAATTTTTCAGAACATTCACTCTACTCTCAAAGTTCTGCAAGATTGGGAAAAATACAATTTTTCATACAAAAATTTTCACACAAAATAAAGAGGCTGACTCCCTGCTTTAGGTGAAGTACAGAATTCAACCATAATCAGAGAGTTGCAACCAGTACCATCATAATTCGCGAGCATAAATGTATCCCACACAACTGCAAAACTAAAGGGAAACAACTTTCCATGAAATTTCTAGCCTAAAATGCCAGTTTCAATACATCTGTGAACACATTATTCCTTAATATACATACATAATATATAAAGACCCATATTAAAAACTCTCCAAGAAACTAAAGTCAGTTTGTGCTTTTAAAAAGAGATAGTGATTATGCTCCTTTTGCAGTCAAGTGATGTGTTTTCACACTTTCCCAGCTCTTACCCATTTTTAATTAAAGTGCCCAGAGTGCTCTAGAAAATAAAGTCATTATCAGAAGAGGTACAGTACAGCAGACTAAACCTCTAATAACACACCGCTACACTAGTTCTGAGGGATCATGTTTTGGGATTACATGATGATTTGAATTCTCCACTGAGATAGCCTAAGGAGTTGTGATTGTCATCTGCACAACAAGAACCAGACTCTCATTTCATACAAGTCACTGAACAGCTACCACAGAGGTCTACAACCATGGCTCCGGAGCCCCATGTGGCTCTTTGGCTACCTCCTTACAGCTCTGGGCCTGCCCCCTGCCACCAGGAGACCCTGTGGGAGGCCTACACCTGGCTCCAGGCTCCCCCTGCCAGCGGGGGATCCTGTGGGACCTCTCCTCTGACGGGACATTGTGGCAGGTGCCTCAGCACAGCTCCCCCCACCAGGAGCCTACACCCATTGTGGCTCTCAAAACACTTGGTTACTGAAGGAATTTTTTAAAAATGGCTCTTATCATCTTTCAGGTTGCCAGCCCCTGAGCTATCAGATGTTAATTAGTAAACCCCACTGGACTGAAACAAGTGTTCATGGGATGAGCATCTCCATGCTTCATTACCATATATTGTCCAGTCCCAAATTACTAGAATATTTAACAATTTTCCACACTTTCTAAATGGTCTCCAGCCAATCTTCATTAGCTTTACCTCCCCCCGCCCCCACAAGCACGACTCCCAATTTCCATGGAAAAAAGTGGCTATAGTCAACAAAAAGGATCTTTACATGAGGTGCTAAAAGTAACAATCAGAACTGCACTGATCTTCCACCACATAAAGCCAAGATTTGTTGCCAGGTATCAGAAAGAAGACTGCTGTCTTATTAAGCATATAATATCTCAAATAAAATTAAAAATGACTACATACATTTTAGGCTGTATTCCTGAAAAAACAGAGGCTCCAAAATGTCAGACCTACATGTATGTGCAGTTATCACAATTATACAAGCAACTGTAGTTTTGGGCGGAAAATGGGAGCTGTTGCTGTTTAGAGAGCAGGCCCGTGAATCCTCTTGTGAAGAGCACAGGAGATCTCTGTATTAGTTTTACAAATATTGCACATTTCTCTGTTTGTTTGAGTATTGTGGTATGGCTGGCTCTATGTTACCTTACAGACTGGACCAGACAGAGTTCTTCCTAACTACCGGCAAGTCTCTAGGAATCTAGCAAAGGCTCTGATTTACTTGCCTGGTCCTCAAATGCACAATACACTATCCACCTTGACACAGACAAAGTAGTATTGTAATACTACAATACCAAAGCATTTTGAAATCTTGAGATAAAGATGGTCTTTGTGTATGCAATATATTCCCAAACACAACCTTTTGTTCAGCTATGTATTAATTTTAAATGGTTTTTATTCAGTTCAGTTGTACCTACCCACACTAAAAGAACTGAAATGGAACTCAAGATCAGAAATTTTTTTTAAACATGACTCTTCATTAGTGGAAGGTTCAGAACGGCCTATTCTGCAATGGTCCTTTAGAAGCTTTAAGAATTACCAACATTCTCCTGCAAAAAATGGTTTTGTTTTTTATTAAACAGAAATAATTTGAAAACTAAATCACATTTGCAACAAAACTTCATGTGTACTCCAGCCATTGAAACTATCCTGTTTTACATGGTCTCCATCTTGCTGCAAATTTTATCTTTTACTTTACTATAACAGCTGAAAAATATTTATGCTTCCTGGCTAATTCAGATTATATACTTCATTTGCCTTTGATTTAATGTTTGACGCTAAACAGTGATGTATATACAGTTTAACAAACAGGAGTCATCAGCACCATATGAGAAGGTTTTATGCACTGGCACAGTCAGAGTTTATGACTAGAAGAGCCTCCTCTCTGAATGGATGCTCTATACTCAAACATATTAATAAAGGAATACTGTACATGCTACTTGCAATGAATGCAACCCATGCTACACTTGTTTTTCGACTATATCCTGTGTCCACGTTCAGAAGCAGAAGAAAGGAAAAGTAAAAAGATGTGCCTGCAGATCAAGCTCCTGAGGTAGGATTTTAAGTAGTCTTAAATTTCAACTCTTTCTTCATAGAGTGAAAATACTCAGGCAGGATTCAAATAGAGCAAAAACAATGTTGAAATTTGAAACCACTCAAAAATCCTACTTAGCAAGTTTATTTTGCGCAATATTCAAGAGTATTTGGCATTCAGACTTTTTTAGATTGTAGTTAACAGCTGTGTAGGAAAGGATGGCTGTAAAACAAGTCAAAATCACAGTTAGAATGTGATCATTTGTCAGAAGCCACTGAGATGTTAGATATGTATGGTACCTGGTCCAAACTATAAGCTAAGTTTGTAAACAACAAAATTTTCCATAGCTCTATCTCATTTCTATATCTAAGAACTTCCAATGTTTCTCCAGATTACTGCTACTTCTCAAGCATGTACATGAAACATCTCTTTAGCCATCTTAACATGTCCAAAGAAAACATATGCTCTTCAAACTGAGAAATTAATCCGATACACATTGCATTAGGAAAGAACTATACAAGGAAATATTAAACTCAGATTTAACCTGTTTTGTAAAAAGAAGAGTATTTATCATCCATTAAAACCAGGTTCTTCCCCAAACACACATATGCAAGGTTCCCAAACAATAAATGGGAGCCCAACAAATCCATTTAAGGGTCGAATTTGGTTAAAAATGCATAAGCAACCTAAAACATTAATTGACAAAGTAGGTTAGCAGCCCTGTAAGAATGAGAAGTACACTGTATTCACCAAAAGAGCAAGTAGTCTTGTGTCACTTAAAGACTAACAGATTTATGTATCACATGAGCTTTCAGGGTCAGAACCACTGCAAACTTTGCACTCCGTTAAAATGATAGTATTCTACCCAACTGCAAGTGCGCTGCCTTCTGCATCTCTCACCTAACCTGCTTGAAGCAAATGCTGCTGGGCAATTTCAGAAGACCTTTGGGATGCCTCAAAGAAAGTAGAAAACCTGTGAGAAAAGATGATTTCTGGTTCATTTCCCTCCACCAGGAATTTCCCATCACTCCTGATACCATGGGAAAATTGGCTTGTTTTCAAAATGACGGCTAAACGGAACAGCCAGCTCTTCTTGTTCAACAAGAAAAGTTTCTGCAACAGCTTTTGAACAGCTATCCTAGGCCACTCAATTGAAACAGTGGAAGGCATCCATGCAGAGAACCAAGAAGAGGCACAGTTCACACTGTAGAAAAAGGTGCACACCCCCCAAACAGAAAGCAGCTCCATTGCCATAACTGCACAGGATAATTAACAGGCAGACTGTTGCATCTGGACCTGCAACACAAGTGCAAACCAGTGGGACAGTTATTCTGGAGACCTGAACACTGCAGAATTTCAGGATGAGAGACAGCCATTACTAGCCTTGACACTGCAGCATGAAACTACAAGGAGTACCCATTTAGCACAAAAAACAGTCAGAAGCTATATCCAACTGGTGTTTACAAAACACTGACAGTGATCCTGGGAGAAAAGTTTTCTGATTTTTAAAATCAATCACTGAGCAGGTGACATCATTCCCCACTGGCATGTTTTATAATAAAAACTTTTAACATACTACAGAGAGACCATCACCTTGACAGCCGCCACCTCTGGATCCTTGTTACTAGATTCTGAGAACCTGGCAACATGCTCAGCATTTCTAGGAGAATTTCCTGACTACCTAACTCAAGGCAGTTTGAAGCCCAAGGCATGCTACACCTTGGGACTCCCTGTTGCTCCCCTACCACTTGGAGTGGCAGTGACACAAAATCAATTGTTAATCTCAAAGCAGTCAGAACACCACCACAAGGCCCCCTTCTCCACTCCCTGTCAAGAGAGCAACAGCCCCCCCCCACCCCCACCAACAGGAGCGACAGCATGCAAGGGTATCTGCTTGGGTGGATAAAGCAGACTCACTGTGTTATTCTTCACACACCAAGTATTTTGTTGGGAAGGAGCTGGTGGGAGGACCCACACCAGAAATGAATGGGAGAATTCATGTGTCCCAGAACTACTATCTGAGGCTACCTGGAAATTCAAGCAGATTCCTCCATGTAACTTGCACTCAATTCACACTGAAGTTTTGCTTCGTAACCACAAAAGAGAAAAGATATTAAAATGAGACTGATGCAACTGTAAGCCTAGGCGCTGGGACCCACCGCACATGGGTACCAAATTTATGCTTCAATCAGTACTGCCACGTTCTAGAGTTGGATTTCTTCATCATCCATCCATCCATCCACCAACCACCATTAGGTCCCAAGGCCCATCTCTATTGTGACAACAATTACAGACACACAGAAGATAGATTTACCAGATTCTGGGCCAGCTTCTCGGAAAATGAAGAGGTTTTCCATCTGGAACTGGAGTAACTCTTGGTATCCCTGGCCTTATTATGTAGACTGTAAGTCTTGATTTTCTTCCCCATGGTATTGCTTACTGCTCTACAAGCCACATGGCCATCTGGTCACACAACAGCATACTCCATATTACTGAGCTCAGTTAGCCCTAGATTGCTTCCTATTCCTGAATCAATACCAGTCCTGAACACTAGCTCCTCACCAGCTAGAATCAAGTTTATAAGATGGTTTCCTTTGAGCATGATGGCAATGATTTTAAATTATTTTTAAAAAAGTTTAGACAGTGAGGTAATTTGGTTTAAAAGTACTCCACAGCTGAACACTGGAACCTGTGCAGTGCTTCTTTGCACTAGTGATAGCCATCCACTGGACCCTTGGCAGTGAAGTGCATAAAGTGGACCAGAAAGACCACCTTTGCAGTGATGAGGGCACTGTGGGACAGTTGTGAGAAGTCTTCGCCCATTTGAGGCTAATATGTCAGTGGTATACATCTATACTGACACTACCCCTCATCATCCAAGAGCACTAAATAATGATGGCTCCAAGCAGAAATCTAGCAGAAAACACACCACACAGCACTGTTTCCACAGAACAATAAAATCTAATTAGTGTTTGTAACATCAAAAACGTATTAAGTGAAAGTAAAAGTAATCAAGTTATTAAATAGCAGTGTTTGTTGAATAAACATAATAGTTAGATGATCTGTGTCTACAGTACAAGCAACAAATCTGGCTCTCTCAATTAAAACACGTCATGAGAAGGTCAACTGGCTCAAATTTTTCAAGAGCTGCTAAATTTTCAAAGGGCATGTTATAGCATGTGGAAGAATTAGTTAACAGGTTAGCTTCAGCAAAAATAGCTGCCACTGGAACTGATCAAAGGTATTGTACAAGTACATAAATTCTTCCAGTCTGGCTGATTCAAAGAGCAAGTATAACTGTGTATGCACTAAGCTAGTTTTATTAAAGCAGTATTTGCCAGCTCTATTTTAATTCAAATAGAAGCCTTGTTTTCCATTGTTTTCCAATCCACACTGCCTCTGTGTACCCAAGCACTGCCATCTGACAGAACCAGATCTCAGTCACTGTTTCAGAAGCAGCTGATGGCAGATGAAGATTAGGAAATTGTTTCCTACAACAGTTCAGAGATGCAGTACTCACCAGCACTTGGTAACAAGCAAGGGCATCACTGCCACTAGGCCCACTGAGCTGAAGCTGCGGCCAGATACAGGCTGGGCTGCTGGTAGGAGAAGCCCAACCCAACTGCTGGATCAGGCCCGAGGGGGGCAACAGATCAGGCCCAGGGGGCACGGCCACATGGGACAAGGACTGGATGGTTGGCAGACCTAGACTCTCTTTTCAGGCCAGCGACAGCCCTGGTAATGAGTTAATTTTTAAAAAAGTAGAGGAGAAATAAGGATTGAAACAAGATAGTGTCAAGTAGGGAGTACTCTTATTTAGATTGCAGTAATGTCCAAAATGTACTAGGTACTTTCCCAAGAACACAGAGGAAGACAAAATCCCCAATCCAAAGACTGCAGCAATTATGTTTACAAATTAATTTATAAAGAATGGTTAAATTGAACTTTGAAGTAGTTGATGTTGGGGCTGGCCACTGTAAAACAGGACACCAGACTTAATGGACCAAGAGTCCAATGCGCACAGAATCACAGAAATTGCCATAAGATAAAGAGGCACTATTCAAGTTGGCAGTTCATCACTAACCCTGCACTGTGGTACTACCAGAACTACTTCTGATTTGTGTGTTTGTATTTGCTGTGCAGATGTCCAGACAAGGTGATATCAACATACGCCACTTCAGACGGGCCTGCAAACTAAATGAAAGGGATGCTTCTTCACTCTCCCTTTGGCTTTCAGTTTTGAAATCACCAGCACAGGAACATGGCCTGCAGTTTTGGCAGGGACAACAACATAGCATGCCACTAAAAAGACAAATATATTTTAAGAATGCCTCTGAGCACCCCTCTATATTCATACACACCTTTAGAGATGGAAAGCTCACCCACAACATGAGAGACTTCTGTTACTCTCAATTTTTTCTTGATATATTTCAATTTGTCTGCATGTTCTGGATATTATAAGCGAACTGTGAATTGCTCCTATCTCGCTCATGTTCTCCTAAAAATGAAAAGGGATAGCCTTTTAATTCCACTCATGTTTTGAAAACCAAGAGAAATATTATTGCTTTATCTCATAAAACTTTGTAAGTGATCAGAAAGCCCTGGATGGTAGGTCTGACCTTTCAGTCCTCACCCTCAAAGGAAATCTGCACATTTTCAAAAGATGATCTTGGAAGCTTAAATTCATAATTTTGCTGAACACCAAAAGTCATCATCTTAATAAAGACATTGGATTTAAAGTGCATCACAACAATCTGTAACCCCTTTGTCCTATAACTGCACAGATATTAACAGGCCACTTCACTTTGAACAGTGCGTTAGTATATATACTGACCGCTTATGTTAAACTAGCGGTTGGATCTCTGGTTCTCAAACCAGAAGTCCCAATGTAGTTAGGTGGGGCTCATGACCTGTAAGCCCCAGAGAGACATGTGGCTGTCAGGACAGGGACAGGGATGGCCCTTACTGCTGGGCTTGGCGGGGGGGGGGGGGGTCACTGGCCTCTGGGATCCACGGGGTGTGGAGCTGCTAGAGCACAGGGAGGGAATGCTGCTGGGAGGGGGTTGTGTGGGGCAGGGGGTGGGGGGGTATGTGGCGGGGTAGCAGAGTGATAACCAATGTATGTGTTACTGAGAAGCGGTTGCAAATGCCTACATGGGCTGGGGCCCGCACATGCACAAAGGGGGCCTGGACGATATGGGAAGGGGACCCAGAAATTTAGAAGGGTTCCAGGGCCCACCAAATTTTACTTTAACCCCTGCTGTAGCTCCAAAGCTGGTCTCTCTCACTAACAGAATTTGGTCCATCACCCCTTGTCTCTCTAAGGATAGAAAAGAGGCAGGGAAAAAGAAAATGAAGAGTGAAGAAAGAAACAAAGGGTAGAAAATAATACAGTACTTAACAAGTTCATTTAATATATAAAGTCCAAATATCTTTTGTTTCTGGACAAGTCTTCCATTACTGTTACTGCGACTTCTGTTGTGGATTGAAGGAAGTACATCATCTAGATCAGTGATTTTCAAACTGCAGGTGGGGACCCAGTACTGGGCCACAGCACCCCCTGCTGCCACTGGCAAAAGACTGAAATGCATTGCTCAAAGATGTGGTTGCTGCATCGCTGGCAAAAATGACTTTTTCAGTGGGGTTCTGAGAAGAAAGAGTTTGAAAGCCACTGATCCAGATATAAATTAAATAAATAAATAGTGTTAGTCTTTAAAAGTCCCACCAGACTCCTTGTTTGTTTTACATTATTACCAATTATTCTGTGGTCTATTCGCTTTTCACTTAAAATGGACAATGAACCTGAATTCGTCAGTCTCACTTTTGAGCCTCAATATAGGAAATGCTCATATTAAAAAAAAATTTTTAAATGTTTTAAATTTTTTATTTTTAGTAGGATTTTGCAAGTCCTCTCTGCTTTAAAAAAAAAATCTTGATTTCAAGCCTTGACTAAACTGGTGGCATTCCTTTAATTTAAAAGCAAAATTAAGAAAATGCTATTATGGCCTTTTGCTCAATCAGTGTCACAACAAAAGCTGTTGAAAATGTATTTCCGCTCTCTGTCTATCTCCTGGTCGAGCCCCACCAATGGATTTATTACTGAAAACAACTGTCTAATACTATGTCCTCATTAATTTCCTCAGAAGGTTCTAATGAACAAACATAATAGCAAAGAGCACCTGAAACTTAATCAGGTTTAGAGTTTCTATAGTTACAGCCATGCTCTGGTAACAGTTATTGTATTTCTTATCTTACTGCCACACTGTCAGTTAGTTGCAACCCTTCTTCTACATTTTGTTTATAGCAGGCGTGGCCAAACCATGGCTCAGGAGCTGCACGCAGCTCTTGAACAAAAAAGTGCAGCTCGTGGAAGGTCAGCAAATCAATTCTCAGATTGATTTAAATTGATTTCCCACGTGCAAAGATCTGCCAGGCTTTGTTTTCGATTAATATAAACATTATTTTTTCCACTCCTAATCGGAACTGTTTATCAGTTGTGAATGATGTGCATACCATAAAATTTCTAAAAGACAAACAGATGGCAAGTGTCAGCACAGGGCAGCATCATGAAAAAGTAGTGCAAGTAGAAGCAGGAGTTTCTACTGGAAATTGTACGGTATTCTTGATCAGAGTTCTTTGCTCTCATCTGCTGAAACCAGCCAGTGAATTCATATTATTTAAAAACTCTCGCTATCACACCATTGGAGATACAAGTCTCATACTCTAGTTGGTGCAACCTCCCCTTACCAAAGGTTGCACATGTATTTTCTGTAATTTTAAACTTAGTAATTTTGAAGTAGGTAAAAGTATATGGCTATATGCCTCACTGAGGCTCTTGAAAGTTTAATAATCAATTTGTGCAGCCCTTGAGTTCCGTAAGTTTGGCCACCCCTGGTTTATAGTTCTTAAGTAAAAACTTAAATCACCATGCATATTAGTACCTAAAATAAGTTTGCATATTTACAAAAGATTAACATGTAATGGCAACTTCAAAGAACAAAGTCATTTTGGCAATACTTCTTTTCACTTACAGACAGCTTACTTGTAAGAATTTTCACTTCTAGGTTTGAATTCTCTGTTTTAAAGTCTCAAACTAGGTGTTGTACTGCAGTGTGGTCCTGGGAAGATGATGAGACACAACAAAAAGATTTCTGCTGGTGGTCTAGGTGAAGTTTGAGATCCTAAAGCTATTTCTGAGAGTAAGAAAGGTGTAGGGCCTATCTTTACTTCCTCTACCACAAAGACAGCAAATAAATCACTCCAAAAAAAAAAATCACTAAGATTCTAATTGCTTCTACTCAACCCTAGAACAGTGTCACCAGATGTGAGGAATTATTTTATTGCACAGAGCAAATGACCTGCTTTTGCAATGAGCCCAGAGGCCAAAGAACCCAAGCAAAAGACAAGACCGCACATACAATATCCTTCCTTCCAAGATGTAGTTAACCCAAAGACACAAACAGCTGGCATGGAAGACTTGACAGCAATCAGGGCCAGACACAAGAACAACCCAGCTGCAAATAGACTGCAGAACTTCTAGACTCCCCACTAATGAAGAATGTCAACACCTCATTCAATGAGCAAAAGCAACCATCAAACATGCAATAATTATACCACTATTAAAGAAAACATTGTTTGGAACTAGACATCTCAAACACTACAGCCCAACACCTAATCTCTCATTTTCTACATTAATCAAGAAATTAGCAAACGACAGGAACCATTGCCATCTGTTATCTACCAATATGTTGGATTTCTATCATTCAGAACAAACAAGGATTCACATTAGGCTATGATACTGAGACTGAATGTTATTTTGATGGCTTAATCTTCTCCTGCCTAGAGACAAGGAAAATACATTCAGTCATACCTTGGGGGACTTTTCTGATATGTTTTGTTCCATTGATCACCAAACACAACTGTCCTACTTCCAAGAAACTGCAGCGCTGAACAGAACGGATCTGAAATCACACAGGTTCTTCATCTCAGATTAAGCATGGACTGTCATTTAAGGAACTTCTCTTTCACCTCTGAAACCTCCAACTGCCTGCTCCCCCAAGAGTCAAGTCAAGTCAAGTCATAGGGCTGGAAGTCAGTTTGTTACCTTCCATTATGCAAAATCTATATGAAGCTGTTGGGAAAGCTGGTGAGATAGTGAGAAGAATTTAAGCTGAAGTCCCAGTAGTATGCAGACACCATCCTGTTCTGTTCTACATTTCAATAAAACTAACCAACCATGAACAAGGCTTGCGCCAAAATCAATCTCTCAGTGAACAGCTGAGGGTGAAGGTAACTCCAAGATAGGGAGGTAAACCTGGTAGTAAGAAGAAAGCACTTCAAAGAACTTCCCTCCTCTGTAGCATCCACAATAGCTAAAGTTATCAACCCTCAGACTGTTAAATTAACCCTCAATCTTTGGATCCTTTGGGACTCCTTAATGCTACTGGATGCACAAACGGTAAACAGAAGTCAGTGTGTTTTGCCACCATAGCAACTGAGCAAAAAATGGAATCCCAACCTATCAAACAAACATACACCCAGCATCCAACTCTCATGACTCCAAGCTTGATTATTTACTGCTCCTCTTATCCAAGAGTCAAGCCGCACGCCTTGGAAAAGTTTTGACCGCCACCAAGCACCACAGCAAGACACATTACTGTGAAATTATCACTCGGGTGCACTGTTCTTTGTGCTGGCATCCAGGTCAGCTTTAACTATACAAGATTTCTGTAGTGATATTCAAAGCCAATCCTGGCTTGGGCCCTTGCTACCTGGAAGATCAGATTTCTCTAACTATGACCTCACACAACAACTACAGTTCGTTTGAAAAACAGAGCTATGATCCACACGAGGAGGCAGACGAGAGGAGGAGACAGAAGTTTCCTAGGAACTGGATCCGAGCAACAGAACTCAACCCATCAAAAGAGTGAAATGACCATGGAACTAACTGCTTTCAGGACTAAATACATAACTCATTTATTCAACTTAGCTTTTCCTCAGCTTCTTCACACAGACACACAAACTAGCAAGCAAACAAGAACATTAAAAAGCAGCTGAACAAGAGGAAACAGAAAAGTACACAAAGTGATAAATGGTATAAACAGGGCTTGACAAACCTGGCTCCCAGCTAGGCGCCAGCAGTTTTATTTTTTGTCACCAGAGGGTGCTCCTCTGCTGCATTTCTGTAATGGAGCTAGGAGCCAGGCTACAAACCCCAGTCACCAAGGCAACCTGGCACCTGAGTTTTGTCAAACCCTGGGTATAAAAGAGGAAGATCTGGAGCTTCTGCTCTCTGTTACCACACAAGAACACATACAATATGACAACTCCTTTCGTCTATGTTCATAAGAAAAACTAAGAATATGAATTAGAGTATTAGTTTTTATTATTTCTGTTTCTAAATAATGAGATATTCATATACCACAACGATGAGGATTAAACAGATTGACAATTGCAATGTCCTTCCCAACCTTTCCCTTTTCAAGACAAAGTCTAATGCCCACAGCTGTGAGCATAAAACCGCCACTCTATTTCTCTTTGACCACATAGTCACTGTATTACTCATCTTTAACTTAATTTAGTTAAAGCAATGAAATATCTGGAGTAGCAGAAGGTTCCACACAAAGTTCTAACAACTTTGATCAATTTGTACATAGGTCTTTCTGTACCAACAATTCTGTAACAAACATCAAGAAGATTATGAAGTCACCAAAGACGTAAACAGGGAGAGGAAACATGTTTAACGTGCACCTATACAACACCTCAGTACAAGAGAGCTGGTTAGCATATTAATACATTACTTCTTAAAGACAGCAAAAATGTTCTGCAAAACACATTTTTACAGTTAAATAAAATCTGTAACTCTTAGAAATAACTCAACTGCATAAGGCAACTTAATAAGAGATCAAGAGACAAAAATATGAAAGTTCTGCTGTTGCTTCCAGCAAGGGGAAAAAATGCAACTTCACTGGCATTTTACAAAACACAGGTAAGCAGAATATGGTCCATAATTCTGTTAAGCGGTTTAATATTTCTGCATATCTTTGAAATGAAAGGATTAACTAAATTAGTAAAGAGTAATTAATTGGTTTGGATTTAGAGCCTGCCATTTGATGAACTGTTTTATCCATGGCAGGCGGTAGACAAAATGAATAGCTTAAGCATTTATGTAATTTTGTTAGTACTGAATGTAGCACTTGAATCTATTAACCACCGGACAACTAGCCTCTAGGGTTTCAGAGTACATGTTCCAGCGATTTGTCTCTTTAATTGCTAATTTGTCTTCATATGAAGAAATTCTTGATTTATCTTGAGGATGGTGTTCTGCACAGTTCAGAACTGGATCCATTATATTCTTTAGATACAGTATCCATCCATGGTTTTAAAGGACTCTGTGTGAATGACATGTGATTTTGTTTCTTTTGCCATGGTGTGTTGGGAGGGAGCAGGACTGGTTTTGCTTTGTTTTTTGGAGGCTATCCATCATAGTTTTTCAGAATGATTTCTGGGACACATGAGAACTTGAAGTTTTTCTGCTTGGTTGCAACAACCAAGTACTCAGATAATACAAGACTGAACATCATATACAGGATTAAAAAAAAAAAAAACAAACCTTGGGCATTTGTCTCTTTTATCTGTAGGTGTTCAAACTGTATACTGGAAGTCTGATACCTAAGAATCCAGAGATGATGTCTTAAAAGAAGGAATACTCCCTTCCAAAAGCTGAATACAATCTATTGTTTGACAACACTAATGCCATGCAGCTATTTCTACATTGTTGCACATTGTAAATGTTTAAACACATATACTTACAGATGCCTGCTTGAATGCTGCCCATCTTTCCTACAGATTAGAAGGGAGCTTAATTTCACAGAAACTAGTGTGATCAGTTAGTCATTTATGATCACTTACAATTCTTCTCAATCTTTACTCATACTTCTAGTCATTTCATTCCCCTCCCCGCCCCCAAGACACTTTCAAGCTCTGCTCGCTTTTCTGAAATGTGATGGCCAAAACTATAAGTGAACACATATCAATTACATTACAGAAGCACCAGTAACATATTGCAGATAAGAACAGCTTTGCAAAAGCAGAGATTTGACCTCTTTGTTACACATAAGATATACAAAGTAGCCTCTCCAAAATTATGACACTTTAAGAACCAATATTCTGAGCATTCATAAGAAAATTGGTCCATTAAGTGAGATAGTTTAAATTTAAAGTGACTGCTGTAAGAAATTTAGCATCCTGTGTCAGATCATTTTGTCTGAAATTACCTTCGTAAAATTAAGACAACTGTGGGAGAACATGGCAGCAGGACCCAGTTCAAATGAGCTTAGGAAATTTTTAAGAAAGTGCTAATAATTTTGCATAATAAAAAAAGCAAGCTAAAAGAGATCAGTGACAATGGATACTTTTCCATATCACCAAGTCCATTTACTCATCCAAAGTACTTTACGTGTCTTGTAACAAGCCTAATTATCTCTCCACAACATTCTTCACCTGTGCTGCAACACTGCCTCTCAAGCCAGTTTTATAAAGGACTACTTTACCCAGAATACTTTGTGCAGAAAGGAAGCTCCTTCCCTGTCCCTCGGGATGACTGACAGTTTGACCAGACAATCAGCTCTTGTTCCCCTGACTCCTGGACATGATCTTCATCTCACTACGCTCTCCAAATTTTTAGTATAATTAATCCACTCCAATCTAGTCAACTGACTCTGCTGCCTCTTTCAAAATGCCTGGCACCAGCTACTGTTCTGACTGAGGCAAAGTGGACTACACAGTCAAGGCATCCAAACCACCTGAATGTCATCCTGCTGTGAAATAGGGAGGAAAAATTCAATGTCTACAAACCATTTTCATCTAATCGGGTAGTACAAACTCTATTATATACTACTCACGATTCAATTTTACCAATTATTAGAAAATTTAGAACAAGTCTATGGTGTGAGACTGTAAGACAAATGGGTTACTTATTTATCATAAGACTTTTTCATTTTTGTCTGATAACTGGAATAGTTTCTGATTATTGCATGGCACCACTGAGAGTTAACGTTGTTTGAGAGCATCAGGTATGCTTTTCCATATCTGAACATATTTGGATTTCTTTTACGTTTGGTCTTAAGTCTGAATACCCTGGCTTTATAACAGGGGTGGCCAGACTTATAGAACTCAAGAGCCCCACAAGTTGATTATTAGACTTTTAAGAGCTGCACTGAGGCATCCAGCCATATAGTTTTAGCTACTAAACCAGCAGTCTCAAACACAAATCACCACGAGGGCCACGTGAGGACTGCAAGAAGATGAGCACGGCAGCCTGAGGGCCACCCCACTGAAACCTTTCCATACAGTGACATTGCAAACATCAGTAACGATCGTGTCCTTGCGGGCCGCACGTGGCCCACAGGTTTGAGACCCCTGTACTCAACCGATTTGCCGACGTTCTCCCGGGAGCCACACTTTTTCATTCAAGAGCCACATGCGGCTCCCGAGCCGCAGTTCGGCCCCACCTGGTCTACAACATTTGTTTTGGGAATAACAGCTTCCTGGTAACCATTCCGCCTTTTACAGACCAGGGGTATCTTCACCGAAGTTTGACGGACTCTTCTTTTAACTCGGGCACATCGTCTTGGGGCATTGTGTTCAATCCCTTTATTACCCACAGAAACTCGCCGTCGGCCGGCCCCCGCGGGTGACAGCCGGGGGGTTTGGCCTCAGGCAGGTGGGGGGGCGCCGTGCCCCGCCCTCGGCTATTTTCTCGCCCATTCATTCGGCAGCGGGGCCGGTCACGTGACACCCAGCGCCGCCGGCCTCTCACATTCCGCGCATTCCTCGCCCCTCCCCCCGGGAGCAACCCGCGAGACCCGGCAGCCCCCCCCCCCCGGAACACCGGCCCCGCCTTCCCGCGTCTCGCCAGCCTCTCCCGCCCCGCTAGGCCGGAGTCGGTGTCCGACTCACCCTTGGAGTAGAGCGACTTGGGGGAGTCGAGGTCGAGGTCGGCGCTGAGCAGAGAGATGAAGTCCGAGGGCATCGCAGCTCCGCGGCCCGGCGGGGGCGGGGGCGAGGGGCCGGCGGCAGGAGGGGCGCGGCTGCCTCCGCCGCCCCGCGGAGAGGAGAGGGCGGGAGCGGCACCGGCGGCGGGAGCGGGGCGCGGCGCTGGCTGCGGGGCCGGGCGCGTCAGGATCGGGCTCCGCCGCCGCTGACAGGAATCCGGCGGCCGCCAACGGAACGCTCCGGACCGCCCCCTCCGTTACCGCTCTGCGCATGCGCGACCGCGAGGGGAGGCGCACGTCGAGACGTGGGGGAGCGGGCGCCTTGCGTACGGAGGGAGGGGGAAGCAGCGCGGGAACAGCCACGGGCCGGCTCTTCCGCACATGCGTAGACTCGCCCAGCCGCCTTTCGGCCCGTTTGACACGCCAGTAGCGTCGCTTCTGCGCATGTCCCGTCTCGCGCCCCTCGCCTGCCGGGATCTCGCGCTCAGATAGCGGCCCGCCCCGCGAGTGAGCGTCCACGCATGCGCGGCTGGCTATAGTGAGTGGCCGCCGCGCGGGGGGG